>VWZU01010737.1:8595-38505 GCA_013397095.1 Sterrhoptilus dennistouni
CACTGTTTGATGAAGTTTTCTGAAACTGGTGCAGTGGGAGTGCTGGATTTTGTCGGCTCTGAAAAATGAAAACTGGTGTTACTGCTTGTTATTTATTGCAGAGTGAAAACACAAAGGCCCTTCAATGTGTCGTAAGTCAGTTTTCCTCCATAAAGATTGGAGGGGTTAGGAAGTCTGTAAAATTTATACATTGAAAAGAACTGGAAAGGATCACACAGGGGGACCTAAGCAGAATTTTTTCCATGAGAGTAGAAAGCTAATGTAACTTTAATGGATAATGAAAATGTCAGCTTTTGGGCTGTGTTTGAGTGTGGGCTCTATTAAATGAGCTGGAGAAAGATTTCAAAATCATTTAGCACTGCCCCCTAGACATGTCTTTCTGAGGAGATGAACTGGATGGAGATATCTAATGGTCTAATGCTTTCACATTTGTGCTTGGCACCGTGGGGGCAGCTGCCAGGCTCCCTTGGACTTGGCTCCCTGGGAAATCTTCCCTCTGCTTTTACCTGCAAGGAACATCAGGCCAGTGGAGAAAATGTGTCTAAAATCTCAGCCCACGGCATCAAGTCTGAAGAATTTTTTCTCTTTTTTTTTTCGAGTTTTGGAGGTTATTCCAGTCCTGTACAGGTTATTCTGCAATTTTGACAACCATGAGGTGCCAAAAATGAAGCTTACATTATACAATTAGTGTGTTTTAAGCATTGTCTTCTTTTCCTTCTCATTTTTCTTGCCAAATGAACTTTAGTCTATCATTTTCACAAAACCTGCCAAATGCTTTTTTCTTTTTAATCCTCTTTTTTTCAACTCAGGGCAAAATTAAAAATATTCTTTGTGATTTCAGAGCAGAGGTCTTGAGGGTGTTTCTTTCCTTTTCTCTTTCTTTAAAACATCTGGAACCAGAAAATCTGAAACTTTTTAGGGAGATGATAGTTGCAGCGAAAAAGTACTTTTAGGTGTTCTGTAGAAACTGATTTCAGACCTGGAAAGGTGGAGACATCCATAGACTCATATTTTATGCATAGTAGTTCTTTACATCAGAACACTGTCTTGTTCTTCAAGCATGAAATAAGCTTTAAGAAACAAACACTGTCTGACCGTTGTATGGGTGAACAGTTTCTGGTGAGAGGAAAAGCAGAAATCCCATGTCTTATTTTCGCACAGGTTCTGTAATACCCAGGGAGATGCTTCTAAATGTTTGTGGAGGGATACAAAAAGTCAGATTTGGGCTAAATTTCTGGCTACCTTTGATTTCATGGGAGAAAAGATATCAAGCCCTCCACTTGGGTTTTTACTCTGTTGTGTCACCAGCTTCTCCCCAGACCCTACTGGGAGCAGCCTGCACACATGGAACCTTTGCCGTGCAGCTCTGAGTTATGGAACACCCGGTCCAGAAGAAGGCACTAAAAACCAGTATGAGTGTTTGGCAGAGATTAAGTGGAAAGTTACAAAGCCAGAAAATCCATTTTTAGGACATGCAAATTAACATTTAGTGCAGTGAACCTGAAGTAATCGCCTGTTGACCTCTTGTAGCTTCTAATGCTAGATAAATTCTAAAGGAAGCAGTGTATAATGGGCAAAGTTCCTCAAAGTATGATTATGTACAGGCCTGTATCTATTTTTACCTTGTTCCATCATTATCAATTTTCTTTGTCATTTAATTTCTTTACTTACATGCAGCCTGGCAAATAAGAGGTTTGAGTGTTCTGCTTATAACTCATTTGTAATGAGTACAGAAGTTGTTGTTTTTTTCTCTAATCTTTCAGGTGTCTGATACACATGAACTAATTAGTATGCAGTTTCATTTTCCTGCATTCTCCAAATGATCTGAAAATTGAAATTGCCATTTTAAATTTACACTCGCAGCATGTAATTAGTAATGGCACTACAATGCTTGTAATTGGCTTGTGATTTAAAGGGTCACTGACCATGTTTTTGGAAGCAAATTAAAGCCTAAGTAAGTAATATCTGCTTTTTAAAGTTCTCCTGACCTCTGTTTCTCCTCACAGGTTTGCTGTGATAAAATAGCATCTGTGTACTGCATACCACTTTATTAGTGATATTAACTTTTATTGTTTGCAAATACAATGACAAAAAAAATCACGTGTCTAGTTTTCATTAATTGACCCTGAAGTATAACCAAAATGCTCACACTAACCATTCCAGTAATGAGTCTTTTTTGCCAGCCCTTTTGCTTTTCTTTTCTATTCTTTTTTTTTAACAGCAGTTTTTCTTTTCTCTTGTCCTTTTAGATGTATGGTTTTAAAATACGTTGGTTTGTTTTATTCTGATTTCACTTCATCTCTGCCCATTCCTTGCGTCTGTATTTTTCTATTCCTATATTAGTTATTCTTTTTAAGGCAGAATGAATCAGAATAGATATGGCCATGGGCAAGATTATTGTTTCTGTTATCCCTCTACCATATCCAAAATCATAATGGCAGCTAATCTCTAATACAAACTGCCAGCAAGAATTTGGGAATGTTATCCCTCTCTAGTGAATTCTAACCTAGGAATCTGTGCCTATGCTCTTACTATTCTCCACTCCCAGTTTCATCACGCCCAGGTTGGTCTCCCAGTTTTAACCATCCGCATATTGCCTAATTCATTTTTTCCCTTATTCACAACTTCTAAGTGTTTTGTGGTCTTTTGAGCAAGGAAATTGTTTTTGCAAGGTGTTAACCCACAGCCACCAAGAGCAGATTCGAGTGTAGCTTGCACCTGGAGGATTTTGAGAAAATGCACTAATTACAGAACATCATGCCTCTATGTGGAAGATGTATTTGAATACTTGACCTGTTGCTGGAGACTACTGTGTATAAATGTGAAGTATTCAATAGAATAAATAGGGATTTTATTATTCCCTATTTTTATTATTCCCATTTCTATCCCTCACTAACATTGCGTAAGTTGTCTCTCCAGAGACATTGGTATGGGTTTAAATCGGGTGTTTTTTAAATAAAATATTCAAATATTTACTTTATTATTGTGAGTAGTTGGAGGATTGAAGGATTAATCTTCAAAAGAGACAGAAACTGCTCTGTTTGATAGCAGAATCAAAAACTGGGAAGTAAAGTTGGTTCAGGCTGATTATTCAACTTTTTTCCTCTAGATTTTATTGCATGTAAGATGATTCCAAATATTTAATTTGGGGTTTCTTCTTCTTCAAAGACTTATTCTCTTTCCAGCTACATTTCTGTGGGAAATGGATTTGTAGAGAATTCTTAAAGCTTGATAGAAAACTACAACATATTTCTTAAGGTATTTTTTTAACCAATTTTTGAAAGTCAAGTTGTAATTTCAAATGGAAAAGCTACAAGTCTTACTTAGAATATATGGAAAGAGAACTATAATTCTATAATTTTTCTAATTCATTCCCCAAATGGTTTTTCTGAAATTATGTGCTAAAGTTCAGATGAAACACAATAATGAGAAATACAGTTTGATAGAAAATGTGCTCAACTCCTGATTGGCAATTCGTATCTATTAGTACTCCAGTCCAAAGTAAAATATGTTTGGTTTATTTACCATTTCAGTGTGTCTGTTGTAAATAACACTTTTTGCTTTTTTTAATTTAGTTTTTTTTATAACTTTGCACAGCTTTAAGAAAATTTCTTCAATATATTTCTTGATACTATGAGTAAACACATTTGCTGCAAAGACTGTTAATAAAAAGATGACCTGTAATGGAAAGGGACCCATCCCATCAGATTCAGGGCAAAATTCTCTGACCTTTCTCTTATTTAAAATTAATTTATTTAGTCTTTTTTCTCTTGAAAACCACAGCGAATGTTTTTTTTAAAAAAGTTTAAATTTATTGCAATATCATTGTGTTTGGTAAAATTTACATTTTGATTGAGGCTTAATTTGTTTTTCACAAAAGTGTCTCCACACCACTTTTGGTTTCAATCCCACCTCTGGTGCTCAGGCTCACCTTTTTAGGACTTTCAGTGCCATGGCATAATTAGATCTGGAACTATGAATCACACAAACCTAATCATATCTATTTTGACACACACAAAAATTATTTGTATAAAATCCCTGAAGTTCCATCATTTTTATCCCCAAGCAGAAAACCATAAAGTATTCTGTGGTGCTTTTTTTGTTGTTGTTGGGGTTTTTTTGTTTTGTTTTGTTTTTGTTTTTTTGTTTTTTTTTTTTTTTTTTTTTTCTCTCAAAAAAAAAAAAGGCAAGGGAAAAAAAATTTAACAGCTTCCTCATCAAGAGCTTCCAAAGAGCAAGTACACACCAGGTGATAGCTATTTGCTAATGAAATGATAAAACTCAAAATACACAGAGGCCTTGCAGAACATTCACTCAAACATCTGTTGGTGAGAGCTCCAAGCAAACTGCCATCTGTGAAACCATTCGTTTTGTCAAAGTTCATTTCCTCATTCATGAGCACTGGTGTATGGGCTTCCAAAAATACCTGTCACTGCAGCTTAAATGTTTTATATCACTTAATGTAGCTCTCATCTCAGTGTCAGGTGAACTTTATGAAGGGCAGTCTCAGAGTCATCCTGCAAGGTGAGGTGCAGCACATAAGAAGATTTAACCTGCTAAGCTAAATGCTAAAAAAAGTTCTTAAAGTTCTGTGCTTTATTTTCTCAATACTTCAAAATTTGGCTCAATATCATAGAAGGATTTCCTTGGAGGATATTGATGAGAGGTGGTAAGTACCTGAAAGCCCTTGGCTGTGGAGAACAGAAACTAATAAGTAAAGTGCAATTGAATTAAAACAATGCCACGCAGGACCTTTGATCTGCAGGAATTAGAAGAGGTTGTCTGCTAGCCAAAATCTGCCATAAATTCACTGACTTCAGTGAACTCAATACCAGTCTCAGACTCTCTGCAGACCTCCCTCAGCGTCCATACATTTAGCTTACAGGCCAGAAATCTAATTTATGTACTCAGAGCAGAAAACAAAGGGACTGGGAGCCTATTTCTTAGTGTAATCATCCACAAACTCCCTGGTGCCCCATATCTTGGTATCCATTTCATATCATACCTCCTGCTTTCATCCCACGCATAGATACATTCAAACAACTTTGGGCTGAGGTTCTGGGTGCACAAAAGCAGTCAGTTCAGAGTCAGCATTCCCATGGCAACTGAAGCTTGATGCTGTTATGAACACCATCCATAACATGATCTGTCAGCCCCCATGCCAGCTTTCCTTAATTACTTCGCTAAATGTGGCTGAAGGACTGGAGCAACAGGACCTTTAAACACTTTATTCCCTGCATCTGCAACACCATCCATTTCAACCATTATTTTTTTTCCCATTTCCCACTCTGATACTAAAAGCAATCGAACCTTAGGAAGTGGTGACACCGAAAGGAACAAAAATATGTGTCCACGTGGTTTCTTGCATCAGGAAGAAGCAAGTAAAAGGTGCCCCAGTACCTGTGTGGTGGTCCATAATGGAATGATGTGTGGGGATCATAGTCACCTTGTGGGGAGGACAGCATCCAAATCTGTGAGATGACGCCATCCTGATGTGTGATAATCAAATGAGTCATTTTTACCCTCTAACCACTTGCTTAAAAACTGGCAAAGCAAATGACCGTCACTCACCGCTACTGTCCTGCTGGACTTGACTTCTAGAAAAGTGTTGTTCCAAAATATTTCAATAAAGCTAAGGTTCAGGGAATAAAGTTCAAGAGAAAGTAAGGTTACATGCCAGGATATTAAGATTTTTTTTTTTGTGTAGTATGCGGGCATATGTTTGTACACAATTCTAGGATGAGTCAGCTTAGGAGGGACCACAGGAAGGGTCACCTGCTCCCACATCTGTGCTCCAGCAGGGCTATACCATCCAACATGGGATTGTGTCCAGAGGGCTCTGGAATATCCCCAGGGAGGAGACTCCACAGCCTCTCTGATCAGGGCTGGGCACTGCCCAGGGCAGAAGTTTTTCCTCCTGTGCAGGGGGAATTGCTGGGCTCAGTCCCTGCCTGTGGCTCTGATGCCATTCCTGGACCTGGAGAAGAGCCTGGGCCTGCTCTGCCCCTCCCTGCCCAAAGGGACACCCAGGACTGGGACCCCTCTCCGCTGGGAATCCTCTCCAGGCTGAACATCCCCAGCTCCCTCAGCCTTTCTGGACAGGGAGATGCTCCAGGCCCTGAATCACCCCTGTCTCCCTCCACTGGACCTGCTCCAGGAGCTCCATGTCCCTTCTGTCCTGAGGAGGACACAGGGCAGAAGGGCAGGATCCCCTCCCTGACCTGTTGGCAATGCTCTTCCCAATGTCCCCCCAAGTCCTACTGACCTTCCTTTTTCCCAGGACACTTTGCTGGTCAGGGACAGCTCATCCCCCACCACAAACCCTAGGTCTTTCCTCATAGAGCTGCTCCAGCATGTCCCCTCCAGCCTGTGCTGGAGCCTGGAGTTGTTCCTGCCCAGGTGCAGGACCTGCATTTCCCTTTTTAAGTTTCAGACATTTCTTCCCTGCCTATCTCTCCAACCTGTCAAGGTCCCTTTGAATAGCTTCACATCCTCTCAGGGGTTTTGGCCTCTAATCCCAGCCCTGTGTGGTCAGTGAACTGCTGAGGACCCCTCACTGACCAGTAAACTGCACCAACCCCTCATCCAATCATTGGGGAATAAGTTAAACAATTCTTTGCCTCCGTATTGAACCTTGGGGGACACCATCAGTGGCACATCTCCAACTAGACTCCACCATGACACTGATTACAAACTTCTAGACCTGCTGCTCACCCATTTCTCAAT
Organism: Sterrhoptilus dennistouni; assembly: GCA_013397095.1. Lineage (NCBI taxonomy): Eukaryota > Metazoa > Chordata > Aves > Passeriformes > Zosteropidae > Sterrhoptilus > Sterrhoptilus dennistouni. The sequence goes on from VWZU01010737.1 coordinate 15,322, forward strand.
CCAAGTTCATCCTTCCCCAGTTTCCATGGCCCCAGAGCAGTCCAGGCTGTTGGAGGCACAGAAAGGCACCAGCACCATGAGAACTGCCACAGACAACATGGCCTGGAGTCAACTCCTTGACTTCCACTGGAAAAGGTGGCATGTGTTTGTCATCTCAAAGACCTTCCAATTTAAGCCACACACTAATTCTGTGAACTGAAAAATAGGAGCATATTTTACTCATGCACTCTTAGAACCTTCTTATTCCGCGAGTGGTTATATAAAAAGACGTTGTTCGAGCCTTGGCTGTCTCAATTAGACTTTTCAAAGACTGTCTATCACAAAACCATGCAACGTTTAATTTTTTTTAACCTAATTTTTGCCTTCAAATTTTTTGTAGAAGGTAGAAGTATTTTGATGAAAAACATAAAGATAAATATGGAAAATCTCACTGAAGGGTAACTTTTTTATTATTTATTTTTGAGTCCTAATTTCAAAAGATGATAAAAAATATTTCATGAGTATGGTTGTTGAGATTCAACAAATAGCCAAATTCTTAGAGTTCAGGAGGTATTGATAATTTGAGCCAACCTTCTCCGTTCTGTAACAGCATCTGTGGGCTAAGAAATCGTTTGAGTGATGCAGTCTTTTCATCAGTCACATCAATCATCTGTCCCCAGTGTTCTTCACTAGTTTTTCACTCCTCATGTTCACCCCAAACCTTGTCCTCTCTCCCCACACAAGTGTCTCAACAACTAACAGGCTATCCTCAAAGACTGAGTAGGATTACCTTGATCATGCAGAAAGGGGATAAAGGTACATATTTTAATACAGGTTGTGCATCATTTGATGGCACTATTATCATTGAATAAGTTTATTCTTGTTGCAGGGACTAAGTTAGCTTTAGTTTCTCACTCTGTTGAAATAAGCTGGGACTGTGCAATGTGGTCTCACAGTAAGGATCTCACAGGGCCAAGGAAGTCTGATCTGCTACGAGTTCTCAGATTTCAGATACTTAACACTCCCTTAATCAATACATTGGATGTTTTTTCTAACCTTAAGATTCTATAACTCCATTACTTCTTCATCTGGGAACCAGATAGGACCTAGACGAAGCCCACTGAAGCCAGAATGGAAATTTTTCCCTGTTGTCCCTTTCAGGCTCGAGAGAAGAGAGAAGATCATAGTTTTCTTTGGAGTTCTTACCAGAGTGGATCTCCCAAAGTGCCATAAAAACAGATGGAAATTGTATGAGAGAAAGTACCTCTCAATATCTGAAGTTGTTTCACAACCGGAAATTTCCCTGAGTATATTCTCATGGTGATTATAATATTGCACCTTTTTGAATTCACTTCTTTTCCCTAAGGAAGATGGTTTTCATGTAGGATGAAAAGAAAAGTATGTGTTTTTGACCTGAGTCTGACATCACATCTTCCAGATCTACGAGCTGTTGATCAAAGCTATTTTGTGAGGGGAAATACATGTAGATATTTTCACTGGCATTTTTATTTACATATTCTTGGGCTGATTCTTCAGGATGTCTTCTAGACATTGTAGGGAAGTTCTTTCTTAGAGCCATTAACATTCCAAAGGCAGGAAGAGCTTTCACAAGTTCAAAGCATATGAAGAAACTAATAATAGTAATAAATGACCTTGGTGTTTCTCAGGTAACATTCAGTTTCAGATAGTTAATGCTCATTTGATCAATACTTTCCAAATAAGATGATATTTTGCAGGGTTACAAACCTCTGAACAATGTGAGATTGATTATGGGCCCCTTCTTGAGATGACAGTCTAAACATGCCAATGTTTGAATAATTCATATAATCCTGTTAATGGCATTCATAACAACTACCTCTGGGACTAAAATAATGACTTAATAATAAGGAGGAACAGACTAAGCAAGTTTTTAGTCTGTCTAATTATGTAAACTCTCTAAGGCATAAATTGAAAGTTCTCAACAAAAGCCAAATGAAGTAGGTGCTTTTTGATAATTCTCATAACATATGTTCCTCCACATTAGCATTACATGGGCTGAACAATCCTTGTATTTATATTTTCCATACAAGTAGAGTCTAACCTGTATTCTGATCTCTTCACAGAGAGGCAAATTAAATTAGTGGTCCAATTCGCATCTCTGATTCTGCATGCCTAATTTAAAGCAGGTACATGAATAAGTCTCATTGAGGATGGCAAAGGCGATGAGCTGTTTTTAGAGGGTTGGCTGAGGCTGAGGTGCAGGTGAGTACAGGGAAGTCCTGAGAGGTGTCTTTTCTTACCCTGAGGTGTGATAGACTGGAAGCAGGAGGGTGAGGTTGCAGAGGATTTGATAGCAAAGTTATGGGGGTGCTTTGCTGGACCTGCATCCACATAAATGGGCTGGAATCAGAAACAACCTGAATGTTTAATTGGTCTATCCTCAAGGTGCAATCCCACAATCATGCTGGGAATTATTATTTTCAAAGCAACCTGTAACAAGTGTTTGTTCTCCTACCCTACTACAAGACAACAATTTACGCTATCATGTGAATATTTTACAATAAAACATGTTTTTCTCCATGGAGCAGACCCCCTTCCAGCATGTCAGCAGCAGCTGCTGTGCTGCCGTGGGTAAATCACTGCATATCCTCACTGTGTGCTGCTTAAAACGCACATCACTGCCACTGTGCTGACTGCATTAATGCCCTGAACTAAATCCGGGGAGCTCTGCTGACAGTGCTGATTAGGAGAGTATCAAAAAGCCACAGACAGGCAAGACAGATGAGCACCTTGTGTGCAGGTGCCAGCGAGGCTTTGCAGCGGGGAAGTTAATAGTGACTGACCTGCTGTGCCCTTCCTGCTCCTCATCACCAGCACAGCTCTGCAGCTGGTGTGGCACCGGGGTGAAACAGCAGTTTGTCCTGTTCAGATTGGAGAAAACAATCTTGGCGGCTGAAAAGGAAGCACGGGAGGGAGCTTTCAGACTCCCTGTCGTTTCCAGTATTGAGGGAATTGTGTCAGGTTGTTCACCTCCCAGGTTTATTAAAAAACATTTCCATTGGCAAGTGTCCCTATTTTTCATAAGAAAATGTTTCTCTGGGTGCTTTGTATGTAGCTTTGTCAGAATTATGACTTATAAAAAAAATGGAGAAGAGATAAAAAAATTAAATTTCAATCCTTGAAAACCTGATGAGATCAGCAGGGAAGGGTTGCTGTAATAAATCTTTTAATGCCAGTATAACCTTGATCTCTTATTCAACCCCATTTTTATATGAGTAATGGTGAGTGGCAGTAAAGATATATTTACTTTGTGCTAGAAAAGATGAAGAATTATTTATGACAATACTATTCCACCTCATAACTGAACCAGGTAAAGCACCTTTGTTCTCCATAAAATGCTTTTCTGTTTATGAATTTAAAACTACATTTAAGGTGTCAAAGACCCAAGGTTTCATGTAGGCTTTAATTTGAGCATTTCTGGAAAGCTTGCTCTGGAGGAACACTTCAGACAAGGCTGTTCTGCAGGAAGTGTTAGTGGCATTATTGTTAACAGTGAGATAACAAATGAGGTGAATATGGTTATGGATTCTATCCAGGAGCATCACGTAGGGATCTTCCTAAAGTCACTCTGTCTTCTCATCCCTTTTCTCCTCTCCTGCCTGGAATGATGTAGATAAGACGGATGCAGCTGGGTGTTTTTTTATCTTTCTTGCCCAGTTTATAGCTTCTGCAAACTGAATATGCTAACATTTGATCATAAATTGTAAGAGGAAGATGAAGACCTTTCACTGGAGCTGTCCCAATCCATCCTGTTCTGCTACATTCACACATTACAATTCTGAATTTAATCTTCCTTTTTCTTATGACTCTAAGGTTTGTAAACCATGCTGAGAAGTTACTGATGGCCTTTGTTTTGTGGTGCCCTTTGGACTTGTTTATAAAAACCAGGATCCTACATTAGCTCACAGCTAGCAGTGGAGCTGCACACACACCATGCAGACTTGCAGGTCTGGTTCTGAATTGCCTCTGAAAATGGTGCACAGTACAATCACCAGGAACTCATAAAATAACCTTGTTCATATTACCACTTTCTCTTAAAGAAAAAGTTTTCCTCATTTATTTCCTTTCCAATATAGACTTTTTTCAAGTTCCAGTAAAATCTAGATTGGGTATGTCTTCATGGGTGTAAACAACAATTTAGCAACCCCAAACAGATTTGAGTGAGTCACTGGAGTCAAAAGCATTAGTGAAAATTGTTTAATAGCTAATCACTCCTAGAGGATCAGTGCTGAGAGGAGTGAACACAGCACCCGGGTTACCTTTTCCCTTCCTGTGGAGAAAGGCCATGACTCTGTAACCTGCTGTGACATTCAGAGTGCTCTGTGTAATCATGGAGTTGGGAGGACTTTGGTGGTTGAAATAAATAAGATTAGAAGGAATTTCAGGGACTTCTTAAACTAAAGGAGTTGATTTTATTCCTCAGCTCTCAGGCATACACTAATCAAGAGGATATCTGCCTCAAGTGATTGTATTTGATTTGTTTTGGCTGCATGGATGAATTCAATGTACAATTGTGTCCCCAACAGAGGACCTGAGGTGGTGTTTCTCGTCACAGTCCCTGAACTCACATAAACTGAGCTGATTCCATGCCTGTACTCTCCTTGTGCCCTCCTCAACACCAGCAAAGTGACTTTGCATTATCCACCCTGTGTGTGGCATAATCCAGTTCATGTAGAGTCAGATTTAAATACATTGGTGTCCAACTAACTGGCTTCACTTTACACACAGCTTTACCTGAGCAACTCAGTTTCATGATTCATTCCAGCCCCAGAAATCCTCCTCATTGACATGCAAAGGCCATCAGAGCAGATTCCATAGCCTGCAGGTGTCAAACAGAACCTTATCCGAGTTTCATGAAGATCTTCATGCCATAAGGTTTTAGGGCACTGGGTGTTCTCGGATTACAGCCAAATCCCTGGCATGTCATGGGTGAGTCAAGTCTCTTGGAAGTCACTGGATGCAGTGAGCTGGTTGAGTGTCAAGTCTGAATCCATTCCTCTAAAAATAAATTTAAATGCTAAATGTTAAAATAAAAACCAGATCCATCTTTCTTTCTATTTTCTTTCTTTCTTTCTATTTTCTTTCTTTCTTTCTATTTTCTTTCTTTCTTTCTATTTTCTTTCTTTCTTTCTATTTTCTTTCTTTCTTTCTATTTTCTTTCTTTCTTTCTATTTTCTTTCTTTCTTTCTATTTTCTTTCTTTCTTTCTATTTTCTTTCTTTCTTTCTATTTTCTTTCTTTCTTTCTATTTTCTTTCTTTCTTTCTATTTTCTTTCTTTCTTTCTATTTTCTTTCTTTCTTTCTATTTTCTTTCTTTCTTTCTATTTTCTTTCTTTCTTTCTATTTTCTTTCTTTCTTTCTTTCTTTCTTTCCTTCTTTCCCTCTTTCTTTCTCTCTTTCTTCTCTTTCTTTCTCTCTCCCATTCTCTCTGCAAGTAGATTCCTCAAATGTCTATGCCTGTATTATCTTTTTACAAAGCCTCTACTATGCCTTATTACTTAAATTACTGAGGTAAATCTCTCAAAATACTATTGATCTTCTTTCACCCTTGATTTTTTTCCATTTCATCTAGGTAATGATAAGGGATCCTTAATAAGTGAATCTATTACCTTTTTAAAATAAAAATATATATTATTATTTTATTCCTATCCTGGTGACTTTCACCTCTTTGTTTCAAAACATCATCACCCATGTAATTAAAATGCGTAATTTTCTGCTCTGGATCTGCATCCACAAAGAAGAGCTTCCTGAGCTGTTTTTCCCTCACAATTGCCACAGAAAAACACATTTGAAAAAGCTTTTAACACTAAAGGATGTAGTTCACACTTCTTCATCGCTTCCTACTGAAGTACATTAAATAAGAAAGATTTCAGCACCTCCTTCGTTACAGCCACTGCTAAAGTTGTAGTATTTTCAATTTTTGCTGAGGTTGAACTTGAAAAATTTAAAACACCTAAAAGAACTCAAAGAGACAAAGGGAGAATTAATTCCTGGTGTATCCATATTCACTGAAAAGCGTGACATTAGCCCAGAGGGGAGTTCTGTATAAGCAAGCCATGGGAATTTGAAAGCATTTTTTTCCCACTTCATTGGGATTTTTCTGCAAACCTTGACAGGCTATGTAGACCTTGGAAAACAAGGCAGCCTGGTTTTATTTCTTGTGTTGTATCAAGTTCAGTACTGCTTAAAAATAAAGCTCAGTTTGTGACTCATAAGATGGATACTGATCAAGAAATCCTCTAAAAGATAAGATTCTGCAAATGGGGCTAGAACATCCAATAGTTAAAGCCAATGTTTCATTAGAAATTATTTTTTGAGTAAAGAGGGAAATAAAATTCCCATAAGTTATCATCCAAAAACCCCTCCCAAAGTTTATTATCTGAAAAAAGAAAAATCAGTAATTAATCTGAAAAAATATGTTATCTGCACACTGCATTAGACAAAATTTGTTTGGTGTTGCATTATACCTTCCTTTTCTCATGCAATGAAATGTGAAGATGATACCAGCCAACAAATAATCATTGTCTGGTTTCTGTTTCCCTGTGCTTTCTAATTTGGTTTTGCAGAAGGTATTCACTTAATTATTAGCAATTTTGTAAATACATGGAAAATTGGTTTACTTGCCTGATAATTAATATTCTGAAATTCCACATAGAGAATGAACTACTCATAAGAGACTTACATAAATCTTTAACTGGATACCATTCCATGTTAGCTACATTTTTAATGTAGTTATGGGACTAACAGTAATCTCTGGAGTTGTCCTTTTACAAATATAACATATTTATTTTATTTTGTTTTCCCCTCTGGGGAACCAAGAATTGGGGAAAAGAAGTTTTCCAAGGCGGAAAGAAGTCATGAATCTCTTCTAATTTATACCTGTCTGAATTTCTGTTGTGAGTCTATTCTCCTCACTGGAATTGCAGATATTCCTGAGTTGTCCTAGTATATGTCGGAAAGATCCTGCAAAAAAATCTGGTGTTCTTATAGGAGGTTTCTCCTCTCTCAATAGGTCTAAACCTCAAAAACACACATTGTTAATCCAAAAATGTGTGAGTGTTTAATAGTTTTTATAGGGAGAACCATAGTAAAACTACACCAAAAATCAACTATTCCAGAAAAGGAGCAGAGAAATAGGTAGACTCACAAAAAAATAAATTAAAAAAAAAATAAATTAAAAAAAAAATTAAAACAAAAAATCCCAGAAGAAACACAAAATTCTATAGTTTGGACAAAGAAAGTAGAGGTTTCCTATTGTGGACACAGAGAGATCTTGAAACACAAAATTCTGATCATCTTACATCCTTCACAGAGGTTAGATTTTATTACCATGGGGGAGAAAGCCTTCAGGACACAATGTAAAGAATAAAGCAATTAAGATATTTGGACAGCAGATCTGCCTCTGAGTCCTCCCATACCTGTGCTGGGGCTGTTGCTCCAAACAGTGGGGACTGCACTGGGTCAGCTCCAGTGACTGGGGAGCAAAGATAAAACTCATCTTGAGGAGACAACAACTAATGTGGCGTAATGTATTATTTACCCTGTCCCAGTTGTTTGCTCTGCACATCTTCCTGCACCTTAACACAGCTCTCACGGTGTGACAGCTCTTTGCTGAGCTTCATTTGGTACAAAAGTCATAGATTTCAGCTGAGAGGGTGGGAGAGCAGCTGCCACAAACTGAGTTGTGATTGACTTCATCCCAGGGACAAGTCTGACACTGTTTGGTCTGAATATCACACTCTGAGTTGTTAGAGTTCCCATGCCACAGGTGAGTAAAGAGGGAAAATTAAGGCTACTGGAGGAATGTTGAATTTCTTCACTCTGAACAAATCTTGATTTTGTACTTTAAGGTGTTTTGTTCAGCTCAGAAAAGCACAAGGGGAATGTTCATATCCACTGATTGATATTTTGCTATCGACTTCTTCAGGATTAGCATTTCAGCCTTGATCTCTAGGTATATGAATTTTCAATGAGAGTCAAGAAAAAGTCTAATTTCTTTGCTGTCAGAACTTCCACGTAGTTTTAGTTTCATATAGAAGTTTTTTTTGATGCTCACTTAGGACCTTTTGTATGGTATTGCAAATTGGCTTCTAACAGAACAGAAGATATAGCTTTTGGTAAATTATCACTGTGTTTCATTTCACTTTCAGGTAGGAAATATGTAGCAATAACCATGTATACCAAAATTAAGCAATATCTCAGTAATATTCCGTATATCCATAATATATGTATATATGGGTGCACACATACAGGAAATTAGTCCAAGCTTTTGGTTCAATTTTTTCACTCATTTCCTTTATACATTTGCACGTGAAATCCATTAAAGATAAAAAAAATTAATGCAAGTATAAAAGCACTCATTTAAATGCTACAGCTACAGCTATGGGAATTAGAGGAATCAAGGATTGTGCCCCCCAGATTAACAGGGTGCTGTTATTTCAGATAAACCTGCAGAAGAAGATGCGAGTCACTGGAGTTATAACCCAAGGTGCCAAGAGGATTGGAAGTCCAGAATATGTAAAATCTTATAAAATTGCTTACAGTAATGACGGGAAGTCATGGACCATGTACAAAGTAAAAGGCACAAAGGAAGACATGGTAAGATTAAGTCATCTGTATCTGAATGCATCTCATGGTTTAGCTGCCTTCAGAAGTATGATATGTCTCTGGTATTTAAGCCTAATTGCCTGGCAGTATGATATAGGTTCCACTGTTATCATTTTTCTCTGGGAAAAAAAAATCAACAAATTTGCATTTTGTCTCTGCTAAGAACTTTTTTAAACCTTAACTGATGGTTGCATAAACACTACTTCCCCAAGCTAGAATAATCCTGTTTATTACACTTAACTAATTTTCATATTAATTAGTTTACCAGTAATTACTCATTGCTCTGTTTCAATTTAGTTTTATTGCATTGGCAGATTAGCATTAACCCTTGGAAACACAGAGACCATTCATCAATGCTAATCTCTGTGCTGCACAAACAGTATCATGCAGAGAGGTGTGTGTGTTTACAGTTTATAGTTACCACTTATTTTTGATGGAGCTGTGCACACAGAGCAGAAAAAAAAAAACCTTTACTGTGTAAGTTTGCAAGGAACTCAGGCACTGCATAGCATTAGATGTAGTTTCTCTATTAGGAAATTAAAATGCTGTGTGAAGAGATGCCTGATGAGGAGGGGAAACACAGCACAGGGATATCTTGTTAAAGTGAGTGGTGAATAGAAAATTGCTGATGGGTTTAATTCATCCCCCCTGTGATCAATGGGAGGGTTACAGTGCACTTCAGTGCAAGCTGGATCAGGTTCTTGAACCAGAGGGGAAAAAAATAAACGTCAATCAGCGCAAATAATTGCAGGCTAAATTGAACTGGGACTATTTTGTACATTAATGAAGAAAAGAAGGCATAATTTAGTTGCATTAGGAGCTGCAGTTTCTGGGAGTGACAAGACAGAGACCTTCAATCAGCACGGGTGGCAAACCCATCACAGTGCGGCACCAAGGCAGGACATTCTGCTGAAGAAACTTGTGTCAGGCACTGGAAGCACTAAAATTGGGGGAATTTTAGCTGCAATTTGGGGGAAACCTTGCACAGACAGAACAACACATGTGCTTTTGAGACACAGGAACTCACTGGGACTCCGGGGATCCTCCTGACACCTTTGTGCAAACACTTCTTCCCGGCAGGTGTTCCGTGGGAACGTGGACAACAACACCCCGTACGCCAACTCCTTCACGCCGCCCATCAAGGCTCAGTACGTCCGGCTGTACCCCCAGGTGTGCAGGAGGCACTGCACCCTCAGGATGGAGCTGCTGGGCTGTGAGCTCACAGGTGGGACCTCCACAGCCCCCACCCTCCCCTCCAACCTGGCCACTCCCAACCGTGTGCGTTTTGTCCCCCTGCAAGATGTACTTGGCCAGCCTGAGTTTATCCCGTCACTTTCATCCTTTTTATCTGAGTTAAAAAATCAGTTGCACTGGGCTCAGCTAAGTGGTGATGGTCACTTGCAGTGGGACAGGAATAGTAATAAGGCTATGGGGTTATTAACCCAGTAATACTTCATAATTTTTTTTCTGTGTGGGTTAATCTCCAGTTGGTCAACTTAGAAAAGGTCATTTAGCAGTTTTAACATGTATTGATGGCTATGTGGACATGTAATGTACCACCCTGAGCAGAGAACAAGGCAGGGAGCCTAACCCGGGGTCTGAAAATGGTTCCTGAGCCCTAGAGCTGGCTGTGCACTGCTGTGGACCCAAGGCAGCAGCAACTGTCACACCTGATTTGGGTAATTCCTCCTGGCTGTGGGGTGACACCACACCTGTGCTGTGTGACATCCTCAGAGGTTTGAACCTGATTCCCCTGACATCAAGGACCAGTCCAATAAGATGAAACTTGGTTGGGCTGCTTTAATCAATATTTCAGTTTGAATTTGTTTTCTGGGTTTAGTAGAAGCAAGGGTAACATCTTGTAGCAAAAAGAAAATGAACAAGTGGACCCAATAAAAACCTTTTTCAGATTCATATTAAAGCTCTGAAATGTAAAGCCTGACCTCTAGCCACCTTCTGCAAGACCTGTGTTCCCTTACAAATTCAGAAAAGCATGTAAATTTTTTTATCCTTTTCCAAGGGATAAAATTTTACTGGTGGGAGCACTCCACTGATTCATTTAGCGGTTATTTTTATGTGGCTGCCTGTTTATTCTACAAACAACAGTTATCCAGTGATACATCAAAACAGCTGGTGTTAAACAATTCTCAGTCAAAACCAGATTCAGAAATGAAAAGTTAATGCATTAATCTTGGTGTAGCCCTTTTCCAATATAGATAGGTTTAAGAGTAAATAGAAAATCCGTCTAGCTGCTTTGTTCTTTTTTTTTTTTAATGTCTTCTACTTCTGGAACCACAATTTAGAGTAAGTCCTTGCCAGAATGACTAGGAATTGTTTTGCTCAAAGAACTGTGAAAGCTAGTGAAGTAAATTAATTTCAGTGGTCTCCTAACTGTGTCAAGGTCATCATTTCTTAAAACTGTGGACAGCCAAGGCTCAGCAGAACAATTTCAACCTTACTGAAAGAAAGGTGTAATTATACAGACTAATTCACTCTTAATTCCAGGTGGTCTGTCTTGGGTGGAAAAGCACTTTGAGGGGTCTGCCTTCTCTAACATGCCCTGGCAAGAGAGAAGAGAGTGAGTGATAAAAAGAGCAAGATTTGCAGCATTGGCTCATCATCATAAAAGCTAACTCCTTATTAGGACAAACTTCAGCAAAATGCTCAATGCAATCTTCTTTAGTCTCATAAATAGCTTTGCTTACCAGGACCCACAGTCAGATCTTATTGAAAACCAGGATCAATGCTAGTGGAGCCAACCATCAATAAATTAGGCACTAATTTTCATGGCTCTGTGTTCCTGCCGTACTCATGTTTTGCACGTCTCTGTGTCCTGCCCTCCCTTCCCTTCACAGAGTATTGATGTGAGGGCAGAAGCAGATCACAGCTACTGCTTATTAGAATGCCTTTATTCATTAAGCTGTTATTATTAGCATCATCAAGTTGTTGTTTTTAATGGCAGACCAGTGTTCACACAACAGTGTCACTTACTCATGGAACTCCCTTTTGCATTAAGCATCTGCCTTCCTGCAAGCAGCCCCTGAAATATGCTGCTCTCACTCATGTTTGTTGGTTTCTGTGCACAAATTCAGCCAGCTCATGGTGTTTGGGGTTTCTCAGTTCCTGCAGAGGGATGTTGGCCCCCAGAACCTGAACATCCCTGTGAGACTCGCTCAGAGAAAGCTCTGCAGTGTGTAATTTTCATCTCCTTTGGGCATGTTGTTCCCTGGTAACTATTTCTATCTTAACAGTCCCTGTAGGCACCATTCATACAAAACTGACACACTGGGGGACTTTATCACACCTGCAGTTAAAGATAGGTTCCTCTTTCCTCATTTGTCCTCAGAACTGTGCAAGCTGGAAAAGAATTCTTTGTTATTTATAGGCCAGGTTGGATGGGGATTTAAATGAAAAGTGGGTTTTAATGAAAAGTGATGAATGATGAAAAGTTTTGATGAAAAGTTTAATGAATGATGGGGTTTAATGAAAAGTGTCCCTGCCCATGGCAAAGGGGTTGGAACTGGATTTGCAACTAGGTGATCTTAAAGGTCTCTCTCAACCCAAAACATTCTATGATTCATAAATATGAAGAAAGTTTTTTAAATCTCTCAATTTTTAGAAACAAAAAATACCACAATATGAATCAAAACAAAATCACTTTTGCCCTCAAATAATTGACATGCATTGCTTTTGCCAACCCTACACAAATCTTTGTCCAAGACAAGATTCATGCAGAGTGTTCTATGCAGATCCATTTGTGGGTTTGCCTTTGCTACACTGGATATTGAATATTTCCTTTGAGGATTTGAGCTTTTGTGAAAGAAGAGGTAGATGAGGGGCATGGTATAGGATGCAGCTGAGGAGTAAAAGATTCTGCCTTCTGAACAGTCAACAGAGAAGAACCCGTGTGTTGATCCTTCCAATTTTCAGGTGCTAACCCCCACTCTTTCTCATTATTTCCCTACTCCTGTTTCATCAACCTAGACCAAATAAGACCTGAATATTTATACCTAGTTAGATTTAAACATACAGAGGAATCAGGTATAATTTATCACAGATGGAGGTATCCAAAACATCTCTAACATTCTAGGCTAAGATGCTCCACTGGGTGTAGCCATGTGTCTGCATCAGCTACAGCTGATTTTTTTTAAAAATAGAATGGAAATTTGATCCTTTCACAGCGACTTTGAAAAGCAAACTTAAAGGTACAGTGCAGTTAAGAGATGTTTCAGGGAGACATAACATTGTTAAAAGCACACACCTGTGAGGGATGACACAAAGTCCTGTGCTGGTTTGATGATCCTGTCCTTTGTGCTGTAGGTTATGGCTCAGCCATCCAAACAGCCACTATCTCCTGTGGCAGGGGCAGGGAAGCTGCTGCTCTCTGTGACGCAGCACCAAGACGTCTTGACACCTGTGTGCATCACGTTTGCCTCTTCAGATTCTCTTTGTTCTTCTCACTTTCTCCTGTTACCTTTAACAACTGTCTTCCCACCTCCTTTGGGGCCAGGGAGAAGGCAGGCGAGTGTAAAATCCCATTAATTCATGCACGCATGCACAGGCACACAGGCAGGCACAGCTGTTGTTTCATAAATCAATAATAATACCCAGAAAAGATAGAACTGGTTTTGATGGATTGGGCCAGCACTGAATCACAGCTTTGACAACCCATGGTTTTGTGTCAGTAGCCTCCTTCAGATTCCATGGATGAAACATTCTTGCTGACAGTCCTTGTGATCCTGGAGTGATACTTCAGAATTTAATAACAAGCAGAGTCCTTCTCCAAAGCAGCAGATTAGTCTCTCTTATTTCTGCTATCAATTGCTCCCTCCCACTCCCAGGAAAATTGTTTTGTTGTGGTTTTGAATGAGTCCATTCTACAGGCAAGGCTGTGCCATTTCCATTTGTGAACTGAGAATCAGTTAGGAAAGACGGGGTTTTTCAAAATTTAACTCGGATTTCTCCTGGTTTTTCATTTTTTTGGGTTTTGTTTTGTTTTGTTTTGTTTTTGTTTGGTTGTTTTTTTTTTTTTGTTTTTTTTTTTTTTTTTTTTTTTTTTTTTTTTTTTTTTTTTTTTTTTTTTTGTTGTTGTTGTTGTTTTTTTTTTGTTTTGTTTTTTTTTTTAATTTAATATGGAGCATGTCAGTATTCAGATTTTAAATACAGGAGATACTGCATTAAAGATCATGTTATTAATATTACAACTGCACATATACAGGTTTTTGACTGCTCGGACACTTTTGTTTCCAGTCCTGTTGTTTCAGTGCTGCCTCAGCTTGTTCCTTCCCTCTTCTGCATCCAAATGTACCTTCCACATTCCCAGCTCAAAACACTAAGGCAGAGGAAGATAGAGCCACTTAACAATTTTTATTTTTATCTTTTTTCATGCAGAACAGAGGAACGAGAAGCCCAAGATCTATCTTTTCTACAGTCAAAACAGCTCAATGGTGTGGGATGTCCACAAACAAATAAGCCATTTACTATTGATTTCTCCTAAGTGATATCCTCCTACTGTTCTCCCTCCTTCACAATTGTTTTTCTGTGGTCTCCCCCTCTTTCAGTGAGATTTTGAGCTTTCTGGATTTTTATCTAGATGTCAAGTAATTCAAAAGTATGAAAGAGCTCAGTGGTTTTTAACATTTTACTTCAGCAGTGGTTTTAAGAAAAAATAATGTTTCTTCAATAAGAAAACATGGTTGATGGGAGGTGGCATAAAAGCATGAGGAAAATCAAAATGAACAGGGGGAACAATATTTTCCTGAAGGACAGGAAAATAAAAATAAGATAAGCACAGACAAAAGTCATCTTTTCATTTTGTTTCACTTCATAAATTTATGCCAGGATAAAATATATTGAATTCTCTATCTTGATTTTGACTCACCCAAGCAATTGTTGAAACAAAGTGCCTTGAGTTGACCATTTTTCATTTATTTTTTTCGAGTTCCTTCAACAATAGTCTTGATTACATCTTTTTCTTCAGGTATTGCAGGTTTTCTCTGCCATAACAGAAAACCTAAACCCCTGACAGAGATAAGCAGGTAACGCCACTGATCTTTCCCTGCTGTTCCAGGTTGCTCTGAGCCCTTGGGGATGAAATCAGGACACATCCAGGATTTCCAGATCACTGCCTCCAGCGTTTTCCGTACCCTCAACATGGACATGTTTGCCTGGGAGCCCAGGAAAGCCCGTCTGGACAAGCAAGGCAAAGTTAATGCCTGGACCTCGGGCCACAATGACCAGTCACAGTGGTTGCAGGTAAATTTCCTCGTGGATTTTTCCAGATGTTTGTCTTCTTTGTGTTTCAGGCATGGTGGATGGTTCTCTGGTTCAGTTTTTGTATTCAAATTCTTCTGTTTCTGAGTGTAACCATTCCAACTCTGCCATAAACTCTGAAAGCCCAACACATCTTCATGTTTTTATTATCACAGCTGCAGAAAAATCTACTCCGGGATGTTTCCACCAGCCCAAATTTTCCTTTGCTAACGAACAAAAATGGTAGTTGCAGATCTGTTTCACCAGATTTCCCTCATTTGTTGAGAGAGATGAGTTTATTTTCCTCCTTTCTGCCCTTCCAAGGCTCCCTGGAAAAGCATATTTACTTTCAGCTCTGTGCACCTTAGCGAATCCCACGTGTAGAAATTATCTTTGTCTAATTGAGGCTGCCCAGAATTACCTTCTGACAGGACTCTGGAGCCAGCAAGACTGATTCAGCACCTGAATTCATTATAAACCTGTGCACAGGGGTTGTTTTCAGCCCAGGATTGATTTATACAACTCACTAATGTGAGGGATTTCAATAAATCACCAGTGTGGAAGCTTGTTTGACCAGCCACTGACACATTTACATTTTTTGAACTGTTAAAAATAGCAGTGTTTTCAGTCAGCTGCCACTTTGCAGTGCAGTGCTCAGTGGGAAGCCTCAATAGCACCAGACGTGGCTACTAACCCCCTGCAATCTCTTCACATATAAATTATGACATATTAGACTTTTTGCCTACAGTTGCTAAGCAAGTTAGGAATATAATTACTGGGGAGTTTTTTCTCCCAAGTTTACACACTTGCCATAAAAGAAAGGAGAAATTGCCCTATCTATTTAACTTTGGAATAGCTGGAGATCCTGGAATCTGCTGAAATTTTTTAGAGCAGCATGTTAGAAGAGCAGTTAGAAACTTCTGGAGAGGATGAACATTTCATTGCTGTGTTTTATGGCAGAGAAGCAGATGAAAATGTTTCTCCACAGAAAAGAGAGATGGTTGCATCACATTTTAATCCTATCAGTCAAACCAAGGGTGTGCAGAGGCTCCACAGAAATTTTCTGTTGCGTGTTCTTGCACCTGTGAATGACAGTGTATTTTTAATTCACTACAGATGGCATAGTTAAACCTTACATTTTCAAATTTTTCATGCTGCGAGTTTTTCTATATTTGAATTTACCTGAACCTGCAAATTTGATTGCACTGTCTCTGCAAGTCCTTGAAATATAAGGAGCAATTTTTGTTGTCTGGTCAAAAAGAAAGTTGTGAAGAAGTACTGATCTTTTAGTTAGTTTGTCATATGGCTATGTATTGAGTTCAACAATTTCATGAGAGTATGAACAAACTACCTTTCCCTGAAAATTATTATACATAATGATCCTTCAAAAATGGATCCTAATGTTTCATGTTTGGGGAAAAAAAACCCCACCAAAACTAAAACCCAAAAGGCATTAAATCCACTTGTTTTTTTCAGTGCTTAAGGTGGTCATTAAGGTTCTACTACAGGCTGGTTATTCTGAATATAGGCCATGACTTGAGACAGTTTCATATGCTTCAGGTGTAGGTAATGATTCTGTAAAAGAGACATGTCTATCATTTGAATTCATCTGTTCATTTTGGTTCTCCCTGCTGGTAGTTCTCTGTGGGTTTTTTGTGGTTTTCCTTAAAACTCAGAGTATTATACTGAAGCCTTACAACATGTTGACTGAAAGGTTTATCATCATGCTGCTGCTTTCAGAGTTTAGTCAAAATACATTTGTAAGGAAAAGCATATAAAAGCAAATGTGTCTCTACACCCCTCTCCCTCTGCCATCCCACAAAGAATTAGGCCCAGAGTGATTCCATGGCATCCTAGAATGGGCTTATAGCCAGACATTTAGCCCAGATTTCTTGGTTTTGCTGAAGTAGCTGGCTTACCAATATCATGTTTACCATATCAACTTTCTATGCCTTTTGCATGATCTCCATAAGCCTTTCTTGCTTTATGTTTTCTAATTTTCATGAGAAAGGCTGAAAAACTGGAAAAGCCTGCTGTTTGCCCTTTAAGTTTATTGTTGGGGTATGTGGATGACTTGAACAGATCTGATCTGACTAGATGTTATTGTTGAGATATCCTTCCCTAAACACCACTGCTACCAACAGTTTAAAAGCTGGTGTGCTGACATCCATCTCAGAGCACCTGCTGTGATAATGTTTGCTGAGAGGTGATGTTTGAATCATGCATCAAATGCTACTTGCACTTTTGGATGAACTCTAGAGATAAATTCTCCTCTGTCAGGAGCTAGGACTATTTTACTCAGTTTTTTTCTCAAGAAGGATAATTCTGAATTTCCTACATAGTCTAAAATGCAGCCATTAACAATTAAGCTATTTAAGTGTTTTGGATTGCTGCATCCATAATTTAGGAATACTAAGTATTTTGTGTCTCCAGATACAGAATTTGCATTTTTGGGGACAAGATATTCACCTTAATCCTGCTGCAGTTGTTGAAAATCTGCTGTGACTTAGACCTCTACAAGCTCCAGATTCCACAAATAACATCTATTTACACCAAATACCACCATTAATGATTAAAAAAATATTGTCTTTATATGGAAGGAAAGTTAAAGAGATGAGATTACAAAAATTGCTCTTTTCTAGCTCTGTCATAAACTTGGGGGTGAATTCCACACATGCTTCCTCAAAGATACACTTGTCATTCCCTTGAAGAGGATGCTGAAGTTTTTGGAGTGTTCAGGCTACTTCTAGACACCATCCATGAATTCTCTTCCATTTGGTCACCCCACTCCCGTTTCTTCAGTTATTTCTCATTAAAGGATGTGATGAAAAACTCCCTGCCTTATGCCCAAAATGAGGCACTTGAGGCTATAAAGATTATTGGAAAGAAATGCCACTGATGTTTCAGATGCTTGGAGAATGGTCTTGTAAATAGATTTTTGCCGCTCCATATTTCATTTTCCTAGCTGAGGGTATTACTGAAAAAAATTAATATTTTTCCCAAAATCCATGCCCGGTCTACTACTATTTTTTTGCTGTTATAAATTGTGAAATCAGGACAGCAGCTTAAACTCTCTTCTCTTTATTTACTGTTAGATAAATTCTGGTGTGTCACTTCATTTGGTGTCTCCAAACACCTGGATCTTTCTCTTCCCACTCAACCATCTCCTCTTGTATAAGTTGTCCTCATCCTAACTTTGTAACCACACCAGGGTATTGTCAGTATTTTATCTTAAAACTGATGATGTGTTGGTTTTTTTTTTTTGAAGGCAACAACAATGTCAAATTACAATATTTCTCCTGCTGATTGTGGAACCAGCTAAGCACTATTCGAGAAAAAGCAGTTAGTGATAAACATATTGTTGGAAGATTGGCAGAGCAACTGTTATACCTACATGTTTTAAAAATATGATGAATGCCAGTGGTCTAATAGATTTGGGTTGGGTATTTTCCTGCCAAACTAATCTCCAGTATTAGACAATATTACCAAAATTCTTCATCAACACTGTTAGATTGTCTCAGAACTGCAATCAAATTATTCTTTCAGTTTAATGCATAATCATCTTTTTCACATCAAAATGCCTCTTGTTTGAAATCAAAGGCAAAATCACATTCCAAATAATTATCCTCTTTTTGTTATACATATACAACATGCATATCTACCATGTCATCATAAGATCTACTTATATTAATTTTCTAGCATTATTTAAAGTGTTTAAGCTTCCAAGTGATCAAATCAAATAGTTGTTGTTTACGAGCTAAGCCAAAGCCAATTTCTACTCTTTTTTTATAGAGTATTTCCCAGAAGCGGAAATGCGTCTTTACTCTGCCAGCCATAGAGAAAGATGGACAATTAACTTAAATTATAAGAG
Organism: Sterrhoptilus dennistouni; assembly: GCA_013397095.1. Taxonomy (NCBI): domain Eukaryota; kingdom Metazoa; phylum Chordata; class Aves; order Passeriformes; family Zosteropidae; genus Sterrhoptilus; species Sterrhoptilus dennistouni. The sequence goes on from VWZU01010737.1 coordinate 34,069, forward strand.
AAATTTTTGAACCAGGAAAGCTACACGAAGTGACTCTTTCCTTTTTTTTAATATGGGAAGAGAATATTATTTTTCATCTACTATTGGTTAGCTGAATTTGTTTCAGTGCTGGTCTTCATCTGTCACTAAAAATCAAGGAATATTTTAAACTCTCTTACATGGTATTTGCCTCTTGTCTTGTCTGTTATTCCACCTGATTCTTTTCCCCTTTTTTTCATGTAATAATCTGATCAGTTGAAATGAATTCTGAAGAATCTTTCAAGACAAGAAATCACTATACAATAGCAATTCAACAACTCATCTGGAGATCTGTTCAACAACTCATAAGGAGAAAACTGTGTGGATTGTTTAATTGTCTTTTGACAATTTGTATTGTTAGCAAAACACTAAATAATACAAAGTACTAGTAAAAGTAGACATATAAGAGATTTATGTGTAGCCTCCAGTTTATTGTTTTAACACCCACACCGATTAAAAAAAAAAAAAAATAAAAAACAGAAAATGCTTAACAGCATTTTAATTAAATAAGGACTTGAAAGACACGAAATTGGAATAGGATGAAATGTTCATTGAAGACCAATCTGGTAGTTAACATAATAAGGAAATTGCATGACTTCTGGAAGGGTTGGATTGCTAAGCCATGTGTTGAGAGTGGGCTTGGAGAGACAGAGTGTTCTGTAGGAACTGTAAACTGAAATATATCACATTATAAACAGAAGACACCTGTATTTCTCTACAGCTTTAATAAACCACAGCCATCACCACTAGGACACAAAAGAAATCAATGTTCTTTTCAGGAACAGCAACAAAAGTGGTCTCTGGTTCTCCAGATGCAAAGGTGGTGCAGATTTTTTACTAGAATTTCTCAGAATTCTAAAGTTCTGAGATATCAAATAGCAGAATGAAAATTGTACAGAGCTTGGCCCTTTTTAGTACTTTTTATTGGGATAAAAAATTATATTTGCAGTCATTATTGAGCATTTTATCTTTACAATGGAAAACCATCTATTTTCTGGCACCTATCACTTCTACTTGAAGGACTTCATTTGGATACTCAGTTTTGGCTCTTGTGCCTACCTTGATGTGTGGCTTCACAGAGTCATACTCTGGTCACACAGCCTGGGAGCTCACAGGATGTAGCAGCAACTCAAGGCGAGTTGGGAATTTTTATTGAGTTATTAACACAGATCTTTCCCATTCTTTGCCAGACACTTGCTATAGACAAATTTTCCTGGAGGAAAAAAAAAAAAAAAAAAAAAAAAACATGTCTCATAGGAAAAATGCAGATCTGCTTGCTCCANAAAAACAAAACCACAGACAGTGGTAGGATAAGGAAATAATGGACAAAGAGCTCTGAGTGATTTAATCAAAGACAAAAGCAGATAAAGACTGATAGACTGACGCCCACTTCTAATTTGCACACTGTTGAATTTACTGGCTTTGCATTGCCTAGCTAGGATCTTAAACAGGTCACTTTATTCTCTTCTTCAATTGCCCATAAACTATAGACTTAATTTTGCAACTAGATGGTCACTGTTTGCTTTTTTTGAACTATTTGCAACTCAAGATGCTAAGATGAACTAAAAGCTTTTCTTCTTATTTTTCCCCCTTATTTTTTAATCTTTGTGTGTTGCCAATCTGTTTTTAACAGTGCTAACATATATCTTACAGAAGTGGTATTAGGATCTATGTCTTGATAGGGCATAGATCCTACTTCCTACTCAGAGTTGTCTTCCAGCAGTATTTGATGGCCATTCCAGGGGTCCCACTCTAACTCAGTTTATTCCTAAATCATTCCAAATTAAATGCATTATTCACATTAATAATGTTACTAAATTGCACATTTCAGCATTACCCTTCCTAAATTGATTTTGACTTTGCAAAGCTTTCCTCTGCAATTCATTTTATGGAAATGTTTATAGTAGTAATTGAATTGAAGCCTAGAAATTAAATAAGGCAGCATAAAATCTTGGTTTATTTTGCCGTTTAAATGCTTTATTTAGGCTGTATTCTATCATTTAGGTAGCAAAGTCTGAAACATATGTAGAATCATTGATTTTACTCTGACAAAATACAGAGGGATTATTAGAAGGACAGACAGAGTGTATGAGTTCTCTGTTGCAAGTTGTGCAGAAAATAGGCATCAGACAGACATAGCATGATTACATTCTGTAGTTAAAAATTTGTGTGATGTCACCTTCACAGAACTGTAGAATCATCAAAGTTGGAAAAGACTTTTAAAATCAACAAGACCAACCATCAATCCAGCATCACCACTGTAACCCCTAAACCATTAAACCATGAACAAGAGCAAAGACCCTGCCTGAGCTGAAAATTAGCTATGGGTAAGAGTTTATAGTAGAAAAATGTTGGGTTCACAAAGTCTTGCTTTGTCACCTTAATTATACTCCCTGCTCTCTCTGTTAAGCCTTCAGTAAAAACTAAGGGGTTAAATCAGTGTTTCAGGGCCTGTCTTTGGCACATAAGAGGTTCATCATCACTAACAAAAATTACTTGGGAAGTTTCCCTGAACAGCAGAATACTGTACAGCTCTAAAGCTCTGCAAGAGAGTACTGTCAGCTCCCTCACTGACGCACAGCTTTTCTGTGAGTATCACTCCCCTGCAGATGAAAGTTAAATTGAGTAATGACCCATTTCCTATTACAATAACAGGTTTTGATCTTGCCTCAGAAAATCTGGAGTGTAAGCGAAAACCACTCGGTTGTTGTGAATTTTGATGTGCACAGGATCTGAGTCTGAAGCATTTTTTTGTTGCTCTGTGTGTTTGCCGTGGGAATGTTGGTGTTACTTGAACAGCAGCACCTTCTGAAAACACAACACATGAAATTTTAATGGAAAGATGTTAGTTTTTCATTGTTTTAAATTCCTGCCTGTTTTACCAAGGTATCATTTCCACTGGCTCAAAATAATGTTTTGTCTCAATTTGTGAAGCAGAGGCATATTTTCCTTTCCTATGCCCTCTCATAAAAAAAGAAAATAGCTACACAATTGTCTAGGTAAGAATACAGAAAGAATGGGTCCAAATGTGTTTCTTACTTGTGCCCCCTTCTTCCACGGCAGTGCTTCAAAATAGCATCCACTTTTTCCTAATAAAAGTGTTTGTTGTTTTCATAGCTACCCCTGAATTGGTTTTTGACTCAAGCAGAGTTGGTCACAGTTGTTGCCTTACGATACTTTGAGTCTTGATAAGAAAAAAGGGATGACAAAGAAAATACAGATGATAGAGAGAAGCAAAATGACCTTGTCAAGGTCAACTATATTTAAGTAGCAAAAAATACCTGATGTAAACACAAATGAGGCAAAAGCCAGAGCACGATGAGGATGAAATAATGGAATGGAACTGTATCTTGTTCTGTTTTCCAAGAACTTGATGCTTTATTTACTGGGATGTGATATTTTTATTAGCCCTGCACATGTTTTCCCAAATATTACTTTTTTTCCCAAATATTACTTCCTTGAATATTAAGCAAGATACTTAATATTTTCTTCATGTATCTATCAGCATCTCATGAGTAAAATACACAAGGGTCAAGGAAATCTGTTCTTCTCTGAATAAGACTCAATTTTGTATTCCTTTTGTGCCATTTTGAAAACACAGAAGCTTTATTGTGAGATTCTAGTTGACTTCAGAAAATTTTTGCTCAAAATCTGCTATTTATTTTTGTATTCCATTTTCTGCACAAAGAACACAGAAACAAATTGATTCCTATCTTGTCAAATGAGGAACAGAGATGGTATCTTTTTAGCTAAGTAAATAATGAAATTGAGACACAAGCATGAAGAAGTGGTGGAAAAAGAACTTCGAGTTAATCTAAATTTAAAGGCAGCAAAACATCTTGCATCTTTCTTCAGAGGAGGGGGAAATGTGCTTAAAACCAGGCTGACATTTACCTAGCAGTAAGCAGAAAATTAAATAGTCATATCTCAGCATGTTAAAGCATCACATCAAGTAGATATTAAGCATTTCCCTGTCGGTTGCTGAATCTTAACCTATTCATTGGTTTCATTCTGTATTTTTCCCTAACAACATCCTACTCAGAGTCAAGTGTTGATCCAAGCAAAATATCTGGCTTTGTTTTTGTTGGTTTTTTTTGATTTCCATGTTAAATCAGGTGTGTCTCTACAGCAGTGTGATGTGCAAGACCCTCTTTGCACTCTGCTTAAGAACATTCATCCTGATTGTTCCTCAAATAAAACAAGAGCAGTATCCCAGACAGAAAACATGACAGAAAAGAAAAATCTCAGCAGAGAAGAGACTTTAAAGACAAAATCACTGTAGACACAGAAATACTGCAACCAAGCATTTCCCCAGTTTTCTGGGTTTTGTTCAAGAGCACCTTGAGACTTGTAATATGAAGTATCACAATAGACTTTCATCAAAATTTCCTCACCGTTTTTGGTGTGGTGTTTTTTTTT
>VWZU01010737.1:91039-108791 GCA_013397095.1 Sterrhoptilus dennistouni
ACCAGCTTTCCAGTTCATTTATTTCCTTAGTTTCTATACCATTTACATCTTGTTATTCTCTTTCACATGCTTTTTATTTTCCAGTACCAAAGGGAGGATATTTCAGCAATTTGTCTTTTTTTTTTCCTGCATTCTGGACACGATATAAAAATGCCAGTGTGTATTTAACCGGAGCAATATGAGAAAGGCTCCTGCATGGACAAAGGAATTGTAATTACAAACTGAATTTACTTTGATTCAGTGTCTTTCAAGGGTGGGAAGGATGAGCAGGAGGCTTCTGTTTCCTGCTAGGGCTCATCACAGCAAGTGGCATGACTTTTTCTCAGGTGCAGAGGAGGACTGGACAAGGTGAAAGAGCTCGTGGGTGTTTGCCCACAGTTCCACTCCCCAGGTGAAACCTTGTGCCTGTGCCTTGCTGTCAAACTCCTGCAAAACTCCTGCAATGTTTGTCTGTGTCAATAATAATGCTGTAAAATCTGTGTGCTTTTCTTTAAAACTCTTTTCATTTTCGTCTCATGGTGATGATGAACTAAAAACCTGGACATTTTAACAGCACTCCTCTCCTAAAATAGTCCCTGCTCTTGATGTCAGCGAACCACTCCCTTTGCCCCTTGTCAGCTGCTTAAAATTAAAACAATTTTCCACTGCAGACTTTGCTAGTAGTTTCAGTACCAGGTCAGCACAGAATTTGGTGTACAGCTCCTCTGTCACCCTGTAGTAGCACAGAAATAAAAAGGCTGCTGTCCATAATTATTTTCTTCAACTTGAATATCTGCGTGTAACAAATCCAAGGAAGGGTGCTGACAGCTCCTCAGAGGATGAGAAACAACCTTACTTCAGTAAAGTTACTCTTGGGTGTTAAGACACTTCTCTAATCCCTGGCAATGAGGGCAGAATAAAAAAATGAGATTAACAAAACTGGTTACCTAAGAAATCTGAGATGGAAAGAGAAGTGAACATTGAATCATAAAGGTAATGATCTCACAAGCAGCAGAATGAGTGCAGAGGGGAGAGAGTTCCCATGTCAGTCACACAACATGAGAAATGATTCACTCCATATCTTTTTTGTGATTTCTTCTTTAATTAGAAGGACTGAACCTATATACCTTGCACTCATGTAAATCACCTGTCTGTCCAATCTGTCTGAATATCCATCCAGCTCCAACGTCTCTTCTCTTTGTTATTACTCACAGCTGTCCCTAAGGGTACCATTGGAGCAGATAATTTCTGAGTAAATCAATATATTTTAGGGATGAGCTTTCATGCAAGTGACATTAATTACCACAAAATAACAAAACTGTATCATTAAACCACCTGACCATATATGCTGTGCTGTTTTATGTTCCATCATCCTCTGAGAGCTTATGCTGGTTCCACTAGGTGGGTTGTTTTTCTTTTCATCACTTTTCCCAGCAGATAAAATTAAACTGTCTCAGCCTGAGAAAAATTATGAAATCTGCAGCAGTCAATAATCAGCCCTTTCAGACAGAAGCAGCCATGGGGACATTTTAAAACTTTCAAAAAATTGTCACTTGCCAACTGTGGTGACTTTTTGTTTTACTCACGAAGGATCCAGCAGAGTGTACCTGCTCTGTTTTCACATGTAATCCCCCGAGATGGGTTTTCTTGGAAGCAGATGATTATTTTTAGCTTTATTGTCAGAGCCAAAGACAAGATTTCAATATTACAAAGGAGAGAGTAGTCTTCAGTGATAGCGCTGTGCTAATTGCTGTCAAAATCTGGTTCTTGACAGGCAGAAGTGGCTTTAAAAGCAAAATAAAAGTGGAGCCAAGTTTATTGATAAATTGCTGATAAGCCCGAAGGTTTACCTGGTTTGGACAGCACCCTCCAGACACTGAGAGGACTTTCAATGCTCTTTATCACAGAGATATTTGCTGTATAAAGATAGAAGAAAAAAATTGTCTAGAAGCTAGTAAAGGAACACAGCTTATGTTGTTGTTGAGTGTTTGACAGTGGGTGTTAATCCTTTTGATTTCTCAACAGCAACCACCCAACTCCCTAGCACATTACTGTTTATCATGGCACTTTTTAATGATCTTCTGGTAATTTTCTCTTCATGCTTTTCCCAATTGACCTGAGTTATACATTCCAGGGCAAATTTTATGAACCATTATGTGAAATGCCTCACTAAAATCTTTACATACAATCATATTATACACTTTTTTGCATTATTGAATTCTGTACTTGCTAAGACACATGTTTTCCAGGTTTGTTTTTTTCCCATGCCAATTGTTCATCTGTGACTAATGATCCACTTCCAGCTAGAGATTAAAAAAAACCAGTCTCGATAAAGTTCAAAAATAGCTAAAAAGAAAATATAAGTCAACTGAAAGTAGATAATTTCCTTTCCTTAAAGACTGAATACATTAAGTAATTCTCAACATCACGTAGCTATCTTGCAGTGCAGCCACTTAGCTGTACACTCCACCTCAGGTTCACCTAAACTGCAAATGGTTACATCATAAGTTGAAAGAACATGGATTTAGATGATATCTTGGGCAGGAATTGTTCCCTGGGAGGGTGGGGAGGCCCTGGCACAGGGTGCCCAGAGAAGCTGTGGCTGCCCCTGGATCCCTGGCAGTGTCCAAGGCCAGGTTGGACACTGGGGCTTGAAGCAGCCTGGGACAGTGGAAGGTGTCCCTGCCCATGGCAGGGGGTGGAAGGAGATGATTTTTAAGGTCCCTTCCAACCCAAACCATTCTGCTGGTTTGCACTGCTTCTCTGCTGTCTGGCATTAATAATGAGCATTAGATTCAAAACAAATGAGAGATATCCAAAAAAATATTGATTATAAATATACTAACTTCCTGCATGCAGAGTAAGGTGATGTAGAACCTTTCAAAGAAAAGAACACCTGACACCTTCAGGGTTTGATGTCTCACACCTGGGCTGGCCAGGGCACAGGGCAGTGCTCAGTAGGGAACGGATGTGCAGAAAGAAATAAACCTTGTATTTTAAGCCTGTAAGTCTTTGGGGTTTTCTTCTCATTATCCACATGATTGTTTTTATCTGTATCTCTGAACAGAAACAAATGAGGAATTCTTATAGATATTTTGCTGATTTGTTTCCCTGAGCGTTTCCAGAGAGTATTTTACTGGATGTACTGAACACCCACACAACAGAGAGTGACCAGTGTTTTTTAGATTGCCCCATGCAGCTCTGAGCTCCTGGGCTCCCTGGTGGTAATTCATCACTAACAGCCCTACTGCAATGTGCCCAAAATTCATGTGAATTTATCACCAAGGTGATACTGCTGTTCTGAAAACATCCCCAAAGATACTGCATAAATGCATTTTTAAAATTCCGACGGGAATAAATGTATGTGACACACAGCTCAGGTGACTGGAAGTTTAAAAGCTATTACTTTCCATCATTAGTAATCCCCAGGGCTAGAGCATTCAGCTGTGAAGACAGTTTTGTACTGGCACTGACACAAGGTCATCATAAAGAGATTATTTTCTGCGGTGCTTAGCTGGAGTTTCTTTCCCCAAATGACTTCCATGGCTACAGGTAACTGTGTTTTTATCACCAGGAAAACAAATACAAAACAAACAAAATGATCTAGGCCCAAACTCCTGTGTCTTCTCAGAGCACTGAATGTCAAGAGTTTAAATTTCTCCAGAAATATAGATTTCTGAATTTGCATTCTTCAAAAGCCACTTACAAATATTCAGTATAATGTATTTATTAGTGGGGGTGAAATACTTCAGCAGATACAAAGAAATTGCCTATTATGTACCAATTTATTAGTTCATTTCACATTAGTCTGTGATTTATACTACATAGCTTCAAAGGGATGACAGAATAGAAAGAATAAAATTATGGGATTTATGCTTCAAAATATATTATGAAATGGACCAAAATAATAGTAGTTAAAAGATTACTTTAAAAATACCTTCCAATGCCTCTGCAAAGAAAATTGAAAGAGAAAAGGAAGGATAGCTGTAGTATCTCATTTTAAACGTGATTTGCCTGTTTGCATTCTCCTCCAAAACCAAAACGATCACTATTTATTTTCATGACACTCAACAGTAAAAGGACTGGAAAGGTGATATTATTACTGGTCATTGCTCACATAACTGCAGTGTCTTGAAAATTAGAAGCATTGTAGAATTTAAGCTTATCTTTTGTTGTTTCCCTTTAGTAACACAGAAGTTGTGAAAAGCAATGCTGTTTTTATCCTGGTGAATTCTGAGGGTGCACACCTGAAAAACAAAATGGAAATACTGTGAGTAGCAGCATCCTGGAACCTCCCATGTACAGAGATCATTTTGTGTTCACCCAGCCTGTGAAGCACCAGCAGAAACAATAAATGTTAATAAAGTAGAGTTTTACACAACTTCACGGGGATATTGGCAGGGCATAGAGCAACTGCAGAGTCCAGCATGGAAACCTTGAAATCCCAGAAACTCAGGTCATTCAGGCTGCTGTGTGGCACAGAATCCTTATTTCCTGGAGAATAACTACTGGTTAGACAGCTAGCTGCTGAGGCTCTTGTGTCACAGGACCTGCACAAGGAAGGGTGACCTGTGGCATCAGCACAATGCCCATGAGGAAGAACATCCCAAGAGAAGCACAAGGGGACAGGGAAACCTCCAGACGGGGAAAACCACACATTTCTTCTTCCAGTGGTTCTCTGCGAGATCTTTCTTAGTCTTGACCAGCTTCATGAGGACTTCCCTTTCTTGACATGCCATGATTTTGCAGAAGTGTAAAGCAACGATCCACTCGGGCACATAAATGTGATTAACAATTTCTTTTGAAATCACCTTTCCCTAGATATTTTTGCCTTTGCAAATTTGTCTACCATAGGAAGTTTCTCAGGACACAATCCATGACACCTCGAGTTTATTCTGGGTTTTACCACTTTTTTTGTACAACATTTTTCCTCATACTCAGTCAGCAATTGTGCTACATCATGTTTAATCCTGCTAAACTGCTAACATCAACTGTGGCAAAAAAAAAAAATCCAAAAGTCTTAACAGAGTCCACTAGTGAAATCTTAAACTATAAAATACATGGGTATGCACACATATGAAAAGGTAAAGATCTTGTGGAATATTTCATTTAGGAATAAACATTTGTCTTGCTGTTCTTTGGGTTCTGATAAAACACTAGGAAAAAAAGCCGATCTTTGGTAAGAAGGAATTTTAAATATTAATAGATATTTTCTGTTGCTACTTTCTCATTCCCCAGCCTTCTGAGCTATCTGTTTCTCTTTGGCTGGGAATATAAAGTTTTCAGGCTGAAGTGATATAGGATATAATTTTAAATGCCTAAGCCCAAACCAGTGGATACAGATTTCAGTGTATTTTCTACTGAAACACAATAAGAAACACAAGGTTAAATTGTTTATAAGCACTTGGAATAGCTGATGCTGTATTCACAACATCCTCCTCTGGAAACCAATTCCAGGGCTGAAAAATGCCTCAGTTTTTTTGTGGTCAATGGCAAGAGACTGAATTCCACTCAACTCATGTGCACAGAAAATCCTTCATTTTCAGATGCTCATTGGAGCACTTAAAATTCGTAAGAAGAAAAGCTGCCCTTGTAAAATATATTTCATCTTTTTCCTCAAGGAAGAATATGGAGGAAAAGATCCCTTTCGTAGGGTCATTGAATAAAAACATACATGGCTTATCTTATACAAATTACAATAATCAAAATTTGCAGTAGCAATTTTGAGTTGTTAACAAAGATTATTATTAAGACTTAATAAGAAATCAGGGAGCATTACACTACAATGTTACTTGAAAGCATAACTATTTTCAACTTTGCAGCCAATCATGGCAAAAAATAATTGTAGTTATTGGTTGTTGGGAGGTTTTATTGTTGTTGGTTTTGTTTTGGTTTATTATGGATTTTCAATAAAGAAAAAACAGAAAGACTAGCAAGGGGGTTGGAATGAGATGTTCTTTGAGGCCCCTTCCAAACCAAACCACTCTGATTCCATGGTTCTACAAGAAACAAAGCTGCTAGGCTTTTTGCCAGCTAATTCCATTCTTACACAAATAAAGGAGATAAATTTGCATTAATGGACATTTTTTCCCTAGTTTAGGAATCACAAGTATTGTTTCTGAGCCCATTGCTACAGTTGCCTCAGCAGATCTGGGTGTTCAGACTCTTTCTAGGATGTGTACCTTACACAGAGCTGCATCTCAGAGAAGTTGTGCAGAAAACTCTGTAAGCCCAACTTGGGGAGGTAAAGTTTGAATTGAATATAATTATGCCCTTCTAGGCATAGAAGTATCAGCTACAACTTCCTGAGACAATAATTAATTAAATGCATAATGAAAATTCATTTGTATTAATGAATAGTACATTAATATTACATTAATTTTAGATTTTAAAAATCAGATATGAAACTTAAGAACATGACCTGTGCTTTATTTCTATATGAAGGTCTGTGTGACTTTAGACAAAAAACCCCATACATTTAATGAAAAGGCATGATTACAGTCTGAGGAGATCTTGGAATTGAGCATTCCAGGAGAAAAAATAGACTGACACCTCATAGAATTATGGGTAGAAACTGAAAGAATAGCAGCATAGATAATGAGAACCAACTTTTTTTTTCCCCACACAAATAGATTTTGCAAAATCTAGTTTCCTCTATGGAAAATCAAAATATCCTTCAACACCACTAAGGAATTTGCTGTATAGCGATGGACAATAACAGGAGTGAAAAGAAAACCAGTTCAGTATTAAGATAGTTTAAAGGACTAATGACAGAGCTCAGCAGCCACTTTGAAAACAAAAATTGTTGATTTATCCCCCTTGGAAGCATAAAATGTGTCTCAGCAGAGTTATGTGTTGGCTTGTTGACAGCTGCCTATTGGAGCAGGGCATCCAGCTGCCTGATCAATAAGGGCCATGAAAAGAGACACCAAGAAGACCTGAAAGTGTAAAACGTACCCAGCACCTTCAGCAATGGTTATGAAAAGAACAAACTTTATTTTTTTTAAGGAAAAGAAAGAAAGAAAAAAAAAAATGAAAACACACACAAAAAAAATTCCATCAATATCAAAACGAGCAGGAGCCACTGCGAAGCATCCAATAATACCCTGATGAATTCAGATCACCTGGTGTTTTACACAATGTGCATTATGTCTCATCTAAAGTCAGGAAACTGTCTCCAGCAGCAAAATGACCCTGCAGCAGACCTGTGGATTGTGTCACCTGCAGAGCACAGCTACAGCCATTATCCTATGAGCCCAGAGGGGCAAACAGTGCCCATTCTGAGGAAAAAGCAAGGACAAAAAATTGTATAAGAAGAGAAAAATTTATTTTTAGCTTTGTATGCGGCTGTGTGTTGAGACCAGCCTCATTGCAAGTAAAAGATATGATTGGGGGGAAAAAAAAGACTGAATAGTTTCAAAAATGTTCAGATAATTACAACATGAAATGAGAAGTTTGGACAGCTGAGTTTGAAATGGGTTTGGTGTGAAATGAAGTTTAAATGAAGGCTTAAAAGAACTTAGGTGATGGTTTGTGCATAAAACAAGTGAAAAAAATTTGAAGGTGAAGTACTTAGAAACCTACTGTAGAAGAATGTTTTACTGGTAAAATATATATTCACTAATAGATATTGGTGAATCGGGACAATATACAGATACAAGAAGGAGAAAGGGCCAGTGATGAATTTACAGCATTCAACTGCTAGAAAATATAGAAATGTTACCACTCTTTCATAAACATGTATATTCAGGATATTTCTGTGGTGTTCCGAAATGCTGACTGGAGTGTAAATAACAAATGTGTGTAATTAAGGATGTCCAACCTGCTCTTAGCTCTGCAAAGAAACACATGAGCCATTAAGGATGGCCATTTGGCAAGGTAATAACTCAATATAACCTGGAATAAGGCTTCCAAATATGGGGTTTGCTATACTATTTTTGAAAAATAAACCAGCATTTTAAACCCTCGGGGAGCTGCAGTTGAAAGTTCTTTGTAGCTGTGAATAAAAGTTTTCTGTATCCATGAATGGGTTAGAAGTTCCTCTGACTTTCATGAGATTTAACCTTCAAAATATACCTCCTTTTAACACCAGGACATAGGGCTTCTGCTTGCTTATAAGTTATTCCAAAGTGCTCTACTTGAGCTCTGTTTGACAGTGGCAAAATAACAAATTTATTTGACTGAGACAAAATTTGTCCTGTTTGACTTCTGTGATAAAGCTGAGGAGGTCCTTATAGTAAGGTTTTAGTGCAGTAAGCCAAAATAAATACGCTTGGTTTGTAAAAAACTACTTTTTATGAGCTGTGGTGTGACATGGCCAGATTGTCTCCCCATCACATGTATCAGAATTTGGAGCTCACAGGACCTGAGGTACAGGTCAGGTTTTGGCTGCAGCATCTCACAGTTCACCTCATCTACCTGATTCTCAAATGCAATTTTATGTTTCTTTATTACATCAGGTAAGTATAGTCCTTAAAAAAAAAATAGGCTTGAAACATAAAAATATATGAGATGTATGAGTGCTGACATCACTCAACATCCACTGAAGTCAATAATTGCACTTTCACTGGAGGCAATCTGAAGCCAGGATTCTGTGCTTTCAAAAGCTTTCTTTTTGACTATATGTCCTTTCCCTTTTATTTTCTGTTTGTTTTTAAATTACCAGATATTTAGCCATGTCCTGTGGAGGCTTCTTTGTTTTTTGGTTTTTTTTTTCCCTACAAAAGTCGATACAGTAAAGGCTCAGGGAAAATTGCACTGTGTTCTAAAATATATTTAGTAATGGTTACCTTAGCAAGACAGCTAGGATCTTTAAACTTAGCCAAAAAAGAACAGACAAGGAAGCAGAAGAACTTTTCCTTGAAACTATCAATTTTATGCAATAAATAAGCTCTACAAAAAATAACTTAAGCTACTAGAAAAAAGCCTTAATATATAATTCATCCTATAATAAACCATTCATTTAACTAAGACGTTTTGATATATTTTATGTAAATAAAATATATTGAGGTATTTATCTATATTTGCAATTAAACCTCATGCTCACAACAGCCACATGAATAATCAAAAAAAAAAATGCAGATAATATATTGAGTGGCATGAAGGCAATAATGTGTTCCTTTATTACAGAGGAATTTACTTCTTACCATCCTCATCTCCCCTGCCAAAACAAAACAAAACACCATGAGAAAACCCCAACATATAAAAAAAACAACTAAAATAATATTAATTACTTGAGCTAACAGTGTTATAAATGACTACAGAGAGTTACAGTGTGGATTCCACTCCCCACTCCAGCATGCCGAGTACATTTAAAAGCAGGACTCACGTAAGCATGAGCATTTAAGAAGTTAAAAAGTAAAACTGAATAAATCAACACTTTTATTAAGTACCAAGATATATAAAAAAGCAATTTCCACTACTGGGATATCTCACTAAAAAGTCTTCTCCTGGGAGCTAAGGCAATATCTTCAACAAACAAATATTAAAATATTATTGAGAGGTTTCTCTAAGTGATTGAGAGAAAAATACACAGAAAAAAAAATTCTTGAACACACATGAAACTTCACCCAGAATTTCTTAGAGATGTGATTTTTCCTAGGAGTTTTTTGGAGATAAGCCATAGAACACAAAATCAGTGAAGATTTGCTGCATCACAGAGTACATGTGAGACCTCATATGAGAACAGGTACACTTCAATGTTTTCATTTCCCTAGGCATATTTGCTCACAGGAAAAGATAACAGCCCAGGACACCTGAGGCTGGCCTCAATATAATTACCCTGATACTGAGAGAGTCAAAAGTGCTGCTGAAAAGCACAAAAACAGCTGAAAATGGTGTTAGAACCCAATTCAGGCTGCCACTGGGGGGTGACGTCAGAATCACACTGATGGAAGTGTTTTCAGAAATTACTTTAAAAATTACTTTTGTAATTAAACACTAATTACAAAATTAGTGTTTTATTTGTCTTTCAAATAACAGCTTTCAAGAAAAGAAAAGAAAAGAAAAGAAAAGAAAAGAAAAGAAAAGAAAAGAAAAGAAAAGAAAAGAAAAGAAAAGAAAAGAAAAGAAAAGAAAAGAAAAGAAAAGAAAAGAAAAAAGAAAAGAAAAGAAAAGAAAAGAAAAGAAAAGAAAAGAAAAACCAGTAAAAATTACCTAATTGTAACTGAAATGTTACCCGTGTTTAGTTATCCTCCCTGCTTGTCCTAGGCACCAAGCAATAATATAATTCAAGGCATTTTAAGCTATTTCTGAACTTGAAACATATGAAATACACTGAGTTTAGATGAGAAACAAACTAATTTGCTAATGGCTGCAGCCCATTTTTAAAAACCAGTTACTTCTGCTATTTATTTACCAAAATTTTCTTTATTTAGGAGACTTTCCTGTGCTGTGTTCTGAGGCATTCCCTCACTACCTCCAAGAAAATGACTAGTCACACTGTGGGAATTCAAGGACACTCATGTGCCAATTTATCACCCCTCCTCTCTTCCAGAGCATGTTCCAGTTCTGAGCTGCTCAATGTCAAATAATTTATTTCACACCAGCACCCTGTACCTTCCCCCTCTATCCTGATGGTTTCCAGCAGCATTGTCCAAACCATTCACGTGACACAGGTAACTTCTTACCAGGTAAATATGCCCTTGCAGCTTTGCCCTTCATAGTTAAGAAAATTTTATGACTTTAAAAAATGCCCTTTGGTGGGTGTGATGTAGTCCCCAGAGGCTGATGTGCTGGAAATACTCAGGGAAATTATTTCAAGGTCCATGTACTCCCCTGGAGGATTCCAGCAGACAGAAAACATTTTAAGAGGCAACATTATTGAGGTATTTCATAGCAGGAACACTCTGCCAAGGATGTAACTTCTCTAAGGTTCTCTTACCTGCCAGTCCTCAGTTGTCTGAAAATCTCCAGCTTCTCATCTGAAACATGACACAATTTTATTATTTATGTGTTACTTACATATATATTTCTGCACCACCTCGGTGTCATAGCTGGAAGCTCTATGGGAAGCGGCCTGAATTCAGTCTAAAAATAAATTTGTAAAATTAATTAATAACAAAAAGTATCTACAAAATAACATCCTGTCATACATGACGCAGTAATCTCATAGAAATGAGAAAAAAAGTGATCTATTTTCCAACTGAAACTAATATTATATCCAAAGACTATTCATGTCTAAGTCTCAGTGCATTCCCTGTGATGTATGAGCTCTGGACCATTTTTAAGTTCAGGCAACCACAATTCCACCTCAGACTCAGACCATGTAATAGAGTCATACAGTGGCATCTATTGCACACCCACACCAATTTCAATTGGTTAATGCACAATTTCTCCTTTTGTTTCACTTCTTCCTCTTCTCTCTTTGTACTCTTTTTTTTTCCCCCCTACCTGTTCTTATTTTTTTCCCCAAAAATGGAAAGCATGGAGGGCAGAGGGGATATAAGTTGGGACTATTTCTTTTAATCACCAGTTAGTCAGAGGAAAAAGAAGCAATGTCTTTTTTCCCCACAAAAAAATACAGTTATTTGATTACTGACTGAAATCTCATAACTTTTGTGCTGTGAGGCATGAAACTCATCCTGTCAAAAGAACAGCACCTTTAGTGCAGAGTTACTAAATATTTATTTCAGTGGCAATGTTCTGTAAAGCTTCGACAGCTTAGATTGAGTCCTGCTCCCAGGCCCTTTCCCTTTTTATTGATCATATTAACACTTTTAACACTCTGCCTTCATAAATGGTCACCAGAGAGCATTCACTCACCACTTTTGCATGGAGCAGCATTATGTTTGCAGGTGTATAAATCAGATGAATTGCCTTTATCCACTTGGGGTCACGGAGTGTTCAGCTCACATGTTTGGTAAAAGCCAGACCCTTGAATGAACTCCCAGGGTTTTTTCTCTGCCTTTCCTAGAGCTGTTTTAAAAGCTTCCCAAGACATGCTGGATCCCTTGTTCCAGGCCCACCAAAAAATTAAAAGCAAGGATGTAGGTTCTACCTCTGGGGGAAAAAGGTTGCAGCTCCGTGCCAGGAAATAAGTCCTTTCTGAAAGACAAAATAATTTTGTAAGAGGCAGATGAAAATTTTTCAACACAAGGAAGTTTTCAATTCAACAAAGTTATTTCACAGGCACACAAGTAAGGAAGAAAAAGTTTCAATGAGATGGAAAATCTCCTGAATTAGGACGTTACTTTCTTGATTTCGCATGAATTTTGAGGAAAAACTCTTCATGAATTGCAGCCAAGCCTCAAGCCTTGGCTCTCCCACATGTGTGACCTTTGTCCTGACCACGGGCATGCACCCACTCATAGCAATTTTGAATAAATACCACCAAAAGTGTAGTTGTCCATCAAAACTAGGCTTTTGAGACAAGTAAGACCTGACTTTTGTTTTCTCTTTCTCTTCTTTTTTTTTTTAATCAAAAGCTTTGGCAAGAGGTTGCACTGTTACAGGTCTGTGGCTGCCCACACACCTGGGGGCCCACAGGATGGCACTGTGCCACAGTAGATGCAACCATCCTGAAGATGCTAAAATGAATATTAGATGGCACAATATAGACTCACCACAGCATTACAGCTTCTCTTTATAAAGAGGAAAATTCCCAGAGAAGAGAATTTTCTTGAGTGATAATGCTTTTCTCTTACTTTTGGTGTTAATACATATTGAGTGAAATAACTTTTTGGTACCTTATATGATAAAAAAATGTCATTGAATGTGATAGTCCACTTTTTATCCATTTTTCTTGGTAAACAATACTTAAACCAATACAAGAAGGACTTAAGATGGTGAGAGAAATACACATACAATTTTTTTTTTTAAAGTCACAAAATAAATTTTCTGTAACCTGTTCAGATAAATCAGGTCTGATGATAAGAGTGAGTTTAGTACCCTCCTTGAGAAAGTCCTCATGAATCAAACATATCCATATAATAATCTCTCACTAATGTGCCACTGTTTCCATGAAGACAAAATACGCCAGGAAATGTTGGAGATGTTACTTTTCAACATGTATTTTCATGTCTGGCCCACATCAAAGTTGCTCTCCTTGAAACCTATGGAGCAGATTCTTCTTCCTTTTGCAGACCATTCATATGGGTAATTTGAAATAAAAATTCAAGTCACTTCTAGTCAAAAACAAGGTCAATTTAGTTGGGCCTGTAGAGAGGATTACCAGGAGAACAACAGTGGTGTGTAACTATCCTTGTGGGCATAGCAAAAGTGCATTTAAGGCTTTGAAAATAAGAGTTAAAGAGAATATGATTAATTACTGACTTCTTGCAGAAAATAGACATAAACCAAGAACAAATATCATAACAAAAACCTTGTTGCTTTAGGCTTTCTCTATTGAACAGTCTTTATGTCAGCCCCAAATTTTTCTCACTTTTGCCTTCCCAGGTCTCTCCCCAGCAGGTGGCTTTGTGGACCTGAGTTGTCTTCCAGGATTAAGCCACAACAAACAAAAAAGAAATGCAAAAAATTGGATACAGATCTTAAAAGAGGGATTTGAGGCCAGGAAACCAACACTCTAGCAAAAATGGTTTAATATATTCACTTACTGAAGTGACAGCAGCAAAGACATTCTACGCATTTAAACATACTCATAATATTACTCATCAGGTATTCACCATGAAATATTCCGTTTTTCAAGCTTCTGACAACCAACTTTAGGATTATGGAACAATTTTCCCTTTCCCCTCACAAATTCTAGATATTTTTCACTGTCAATACCCTAGGTTTTGGGTATATCTTTTGTTGCGTTGCTGCAAATTGCCAGCTTGGAAAACTTTGCTTGCCCCTCACAGCTGTGGACTCTTGATTATCTGATCAGCAACATGGGATCAGGAAGAATTTCCTGAAATTAGAATAAATAATTTTGATTTTTTTTCCTTGTTCTGCACTTTGCTTCCTCTCTGTCTCCTCCTTGTGTTGCCTTGAAATTTTGAGCCCATCAGACTTCATAAATTGTTGAGTTTATACAGCACAGTGGTTTGAGGATGTTTGTGGCAGAAAGGATGTTCTTTAGAAACACTGACATTTTATTTTTTACTTTATTACCTGAGAGTTATTTCCTGGAGTAATGAAGGGCAGTGACTTGGTGCCTTTAACATTAAATTCCTCTTGAGAAAAAGGTCATAATTGAATATAGTTTCTCCATGGCACCAACATCCTCTTCTGATTGCCACCTTCATTTCTTAGGACATCACTTCCCACCAGACATAAACAAGCTGGTGCTAACAAGCCCCAAATAAAAAATGCAGCCTGTAAAATGTTTTGTCCTTAACTACTGTCCATCTATGAATATCAGCAAAAATTTCAAGAAGACAGTTACAGTTCACTTGATACCTACCATTCAGCCATAAATCACCACGTGTAGGAGAACATTCCCCTTCCACTCAACAAATTCACCTTCAAAACACAATTGCATTCCACGTTGGCATGCAGAGCTTTCAAAGAAATACCACAAAATGAAATTTTCACAGATAGAAATGCAAAAGTCCAGATCACGTTTGTGTGCAGAGTTATCAGGTCATCCTCAGACACCTCATATATTTGGTATAGAGAATTCTTTATGCAGAAGAAACAATAATCTTTCTCCCACTAACCTGAACCCAAAGTTGACATTGCTTACTGAGACCCTAATTAATTAGTGAATATTTATGGACAAAGAGGTTAAATAAATTACAAGTGAAAAGCAAACTACAACAAAAAAAAACCCCAAACAACTGAATTTCGTAATTTTTTAACTTTTGGGGAGCTTTTCAACTTCTTCCATCTCTGTGTTTTCCTTTCTTCACTACCTCCAAGAGATCTCTTTTTTCCCTCTTTCCCTTATTGTATTAAGCAAAAATTGCAAGTCCTTATAGTTAATAAGACCCCGTGGCATAGAATACAGCCACATTTCCTTTATGGTTGGTTGGTTGGTTGAGTTTTTTTCTGATGTGCTTTCAAGGTGGGTTCCTCAAAATTTTCCATGTTTTTCCAGTCTTCAGTCCTCACCTTGTTTGTTCTCAGCTTTCTCTTCCATTGAGCTCGCTGTCCCAAATTTTAAAGTTATGAGTATCAGATTATACTTTAATGTCTCTGGCATGGGGAAACCCAAGAAAAATGGGTTTCTGTTGACTCTTTGACTTCTTTCCTAAAAACAAATTGCATCTGCAGGGCCTGGCCTTTGCCACAGCATGAACCACATCCCTGTTTAACACAATTTCATAACTCTTCACTCCCTATCTCCCATCCACTGTGACCAGACTTGAAGTGAAATTATCCTTCTTTGTGCTGCTGATTAAATAGGAGGGGTAAGAAAACAAAGAATGTAGTACATTATCTCCTTATTTGAGTAAATGTATGTGATAAATACAGAATGGTAATATTTAAGTTGTTCCCAGAATTCCCAAGTTTCCTATCATTTTCTCAGAGCAATCAGTGCTTCTTCTTCCCTCTGCAGTGGGATAACAGCCTTGGTTGTTACAGCTCTGTAAAACAAGAAAGAGCTAAGCAAGAGAAATAGAACCCCCACAAAACATAAATTCACTATTTTCATTCTATTTCCATTTTCATGTTACAATTATAATAAAATAAGTGGTAAATATAAATGCATAGAAATCCAAAGTCCATCACAAGGGGGAGGATTTACTTACTCTCCCTGTGAAAACAGCCCAATTGTTATGTGAGAATCCAATCAAGAAAATATCCCTGATTACAGATCTAGCTGAGTCACAGTCAAAATTTTGTCATGGCCAAGAACAAGAATTCAGTTATATGCAAAATCAAGAATTTAGTATCAGGATAAGTAAAACCATAATAGCTTAATGAAAGAGCTGTTATTTAAAGGAAAAGGACAAAAACTGTTGCCAGAAAAAAAAAATAAAAAAAAAAAGGAAAATACCAAAACCCCAAAACAAACAGAAACCAAATCAAACA
The DNA here is from genome assembly GCA_013397095.1 of Sterrhoptilus dennistouni. Classification (NCBI taxonomy): domain Eukaryota; kingdom Metazoa; phylum Chordata; class Aves; order Passeriformes; family Zosteropidae; genus Sterrhoptilus; species Sterrhoptilus dennistouni. Next base: position 106,940 of record VWZU01010737.1, read on the forward strand.
AACAAGAACAAGAACAACAAAAAAACCCCAAATACCTCACACACAAATTCCTTAATAATTACAATATAATTAATACTGTAAACACACTTCTGGATTCTAACAATTTTCCCAGCTGTTTGCTCATATTTTCACCACAGAAGGTTGCCAGTATCCTGAGTTCTTCACTTGGAGTAGCTTGATGAGGATGAGAGTTTCTCTTTCTTTACTCCAGGACCTGCTTGTGGGTTATTTAATGTTTATTAATGTGCTTTACACTTTGGTCTTTCTTCATCACTCTGTAAGTCACATTCCATCCAAATTCACAATATACACAGGGACCTTCTCACATAATATACTTTTTTTTTTGTTCTCTTTCTTACTCCAAAAAGCTGAATTTACCCAGTTTTCACTTATTTAACTGATTAATGATGAATTGTCTATAGGCATAAGGTCTCCTGCGCTGCCTCTGTCTTATCACCCCATGGCTGCTTCACACCCCACACTTCCATTTCTCAAGGACTTCAATCCTCCACACCATGCCACCATCTCACTCAAAAATATTTCATTTTACAGAGGAATAATGGCTTGTAACACTTATCTACACAAAACCCCTGGTTGTATTACACAAAGACAAGCAAAAGTAAAATAAATTAGGTATAGCCATCTGGTCTTTAGAAAAATTACTGATGTGGTTACACCATGAAAAAACAGAGCTCCAGGCAGTCCAGGAGAGTTTCAGGAAAAATTAGCCTGAGAAGGCTCAGTCTTGAGGCCTTGCAGTGGTTCAAACTCTTCATTTTTCAGGGCTGCCAGCCTTGCACTGCCTCAAGCATTGCATCAGTTCCTCTGCAAAACAAGCACACCACTGCAAGGCTTGTGAATGCATAAATAAGGACAGCTTATTTTGTGAATTTTTGCTGTTTGTAGGGAAAACATATACTGAAAGACACAACATTTACTTGGAAAAAGTAGTTAATTTATTACGCTGCAAAGAAACACCTCCACGTTTTGACTGGAGGTGTAAACACTAGGTTAGAGACAGTCACAATCAGGAATTAATGAATTACACTTGCCAGAGCTCAAAAAGCATTTTGACACACTCAGGCACATGGTGGGATTCTGGGGATTGTCCTGTGCAGGGTCAGGAGCCGAACTCAATGATCTTTTCAGGTCCCTTCCAGCTCAGGATATTCTCTGATTCCGAGACATAAATGTGCTGCAAGCAGGAGTCTTGGTACATTTGGGGTTCCTTATCAAAGTAAGAATTTTTCAATAAATCTGGCTTTAGCTCTTTTGTATAAAAACTTCACATTATCACCAGATACTGATACAGAAGAAAACTCTCACTTATTCCAAGTCTTGAAACTTTAAAAATGTAGTAATGAGAGATTCCCTGTTGCCCTGGGAAAGAACAACACAAATTACACTAAAACAAAATTTGTTCAGCATTTGAGCTCTAAAGCTCAAATCCTGAAAACAGAGTTCGTCTCCAATTATCCTGAAAAAAACTTAATGTTGGTCACACTGGACTTCACTAAGATGCAGCAGACAATTAGCCTTAATTAGGTTGCAGCAGATGCTGAGCACCTTTTTCAGTCTCACCTGTCACTCAGAGCAACATGTCTTCCTAGGTCTGATGCAAGATAAAACCCTCCCAATGAAAAGGACTTTCCCAACACAACTAAGATGAATTTTAATATCAAAGTTACCTGGAAGAGGTCAGCATAACAACAAAATAAAATTATGTGCATTATACTGAATATTGACAAAAATGTGGAGTGAAATTTAAAAGGTTATATAACCCAAAAAGAAAACTAAATTAATTTTTCTGTCCAAGAAAGTTTCAGCTGACTTTTTTGTTGGTTTTTTTTTT
>VWZU01010746.1:7621-50466 GCA_013397095.1 Sterrhoptilus dennistouni
TTTGTTTTTTTTTTTTGTTTTTAATGGGGGAAAAACCTGGAAGCCTGGGGTTGGCAATTATAAAGATGAATAACTGCAGATTAAATACCAATCTGGGCCTTGGTAATTAGACCCCGCAGCACTTTGATTTTTTTAATGAGAATCTGGTGCTGAATGGATTGCAAGAAAGGCAAGCAAGGCATCGCAGATGTAAAGAAACAGTTTGCACTCATATTTGTACCAGACTGGTGTAGGTGTGGTGTATCCCAGTGCAGAATTCAGTCTGTCTGAATTGCCACAGAGGAAAATTGATAATTTTACTCAGCTATAACCAAAAGGCCCAAATATAACGGGTAGGGCCCGGATGTGACAGTCTCAAATGTGGTCTAGATAAGCCAAGTGTGGCCTAAATAGAAGAGAAAGGAATTTCAAAACTGGGCCTAAAAAGTTGCATCCCTCAGGGATCATGCAGTAAAATGCAGGACTTGCCATTTCACATGGCCAGTAATGTTATTTTCTATTGCATATTGCACCAGATTCATTTACACAATAGGATTCTTGTTAGGTTTTCTTTTAAGCACCATTTTAATTTTCTAGACTACAAGCTGATTCACACTCTGATGCTTAAAGAACCACATCCCCATCTGAATTTCTTTAATTCTTAATCCTAGAATTTCAGGACTAAGTATGGGAATTCAGTGAAGTATAAAATGATTACTCTCCATTATGCTGCTTGTAATACAGATACGTGAGAGAATATTCTCTGAGAGATCTGTTGAAGATTATTAGAAATAAACTTCCTCCAGCTGGTTGTTCACATAATAGCACCTGAGTTGATTAAATGAACCTCAGCAAATGACTGCCTGGAGGATAAGAAAAATCCACAAACCCAAGTAAAATTCTGCATGGAAGATTATCTGTGCAGCATGGATAGCTTTGTATTCACAGCCTTTATTGAAATCAATTGCTCTCTCAAGCCAGAAAAAAAAAAAAAAAAGTGTAATGAGGAATTTAATTTACTGGTGTGTGATATGCATTTAAAGAAAAGATTTAAAGATAGAAAAAAAAATGAAGAAAAAATAAAACCTAAACTGTTTTCTGTTCCCTAGTGATGCCCAGAAAATCAATTCAATTCAGGGGCTTAAAACTGCCTAAGCCTTCACTTGTCCAACCTGTGATGTTTTTCCCCTGTTTAATATAGTGCAATTTTACAGCAATTGCACAGCATCTGTAAGTATAAAAGAACTTATTTGACCTAATTTTATATGTGATTTTTTAAAATTTCAGCTTATTTTTGCTTTCTTCTTTCAAATTAGGATGAAGGTCCCTTTTCTGTGTACAGAAGCCAGTCCCAGATATTTCGGTATTCGTGTCTTTCCTCTGACCTCTCCTACTCCATTTGCAGGCAAATCAGGCATCACTGATAAACTGAGTGCAGTCAGTGCTGCAGGACTGAATCTTTATTTTCTTGTCCTTTTCCCACTGCAGCCATGTGCAGAGACTTGATTTGCACTAGAAATCTGTTTGGCAGGACAGCCTGGTGCTTGCATTCTCCCTTGAAGGTTAGAGGTCCTGCCCCCTGCAAACTGCTGTGGGATAAATACCCCTGCACATGTTAAATCCTGGTTCAATTAAGAGGAAATGCCTGAATAAGGTTAGGTGTATGGCTTGGTTGAGCATTAAATGCTTAAAAATTCGAGGGCACTGAGGATTCACTCAGTCTCTTCTCTAATAAAGTTCTGGGCAGACCTGAATATTGGACAGGCTTATGTTGGATGTGTTTGGTTTGGAATTTGCAAGCCTTGTTTTGGTGAAGACCTTGTTGACTCATGGAAATTTGCTCATTTAAATGGCTACACTGAGTGCTTCTAGATTCAGGGAAAAAATTCATTTATGCCTGTTCTGATTCACCATCTGATTTTTATCACTTGTGTTTCCATTCCTTATTTGAAAGGAGAACAGCACAACTATAAGTTCACCCTTTTTTGTTGTGTTTTGGCTCCTGTTTCCTGCAGCAGGCAACAGCTTCAGAAAGAAGAGTTCCTCTGTTTCTGATCTACTCCTTGACCTGTGCTTGGTGCTCCTTCCTCTTGACTTTATGCTCCCACCACTTTCCTCCTTCAGACCACATCCTCTTGAGCTGATTCAGATTTTTCTCCTCAGTCACTGAGTCTCCAAGTTTCCAGGCCTTAAACTCCTCTGTACCTTCTGCCTACTGAAATGTCCTTGAAGGGCCATAAATTTAAGATCCCAAATGTCCAATCTTCCATTCTGTCTTCTGTTCATTGGAGCTTGTCAGGGTTAGTTTTAGCAAATTTGCTGTTTAGGTGATTTAATGATCAAATAACAATAAGATTTTATGAAGAAACTTAAGTAGTGCTGGATAAAAGTGGGCACTGCTTATAATTAATTAAAAGAACTAATTAAAATTAGCTATGAGAACTAAATGATTTCCAGCCATAGTGAAGGTGGAGGAAGAAAGAAAGGGGTGGAGATATGGGACAGACCTCTCACTTCACTTTTTTGGATCTCAAAGTATGCCTAGTAATGGCTGGTAACAGAGAGAGCAGTGTAGTAACCTCTGTCCTCTGCCATCTGTGTTGGTTCTTCAGTTTTGGTTACTTAATTAAATTTATTAGTTGGGAACCAACCAGGCAGACCTAATACATCCTTTTTTCCCTTTTAAAGCTTAGAGCCTGAATTGACTTTGATGGATAATGCAACTGTAAGTTAAAGAACAGAAAATTAAATCCTGGAGATAGTCAAAATATTTATTAAAGCAATGAAGCTATTTAAACCAGTAAAATTTAATAAGATAATTGGAATGCATTTATTTCCATTTATATCTGGCTCTGTTCTTCCAGCTTTAGCATTGCCAACTATGTTTTGCATGATACTTTTTATTATGATCTTCTGGTAGCACAAGCATTTAAATCTAGACACTTTATCCTGTTCTCTTACATCCCATCATTTCATCCTGGCATTTCTTGTAGGCCTTTTGGCCATAATTATTTAATACCCAGAACTTTCCTGGTATATTTTCTTTCAGGTTTATAAGTTGAACCAACAGGTCTGCTCATTTTTGACTTCAATACTGAATTACTGTCAAATTAAATTGTTTTGCACTCAATGTTGCATTAACTATTAGTATAAGATAACTAACTGGAATGTGAGCAAGACTATGGGGTTTTAGTTGTAGGATAATGAAGTTTTATGGAGTAATCAGATGCTTTGGAATGTTGCAGAGCTGTGAAAATATATTAAAAGATTCTTTGCTGTCTTCAGATCAAAGGAATGGTAAGAAAAATTTAGGAATGACAGACCAGGAGGTGATTACTTGTCATGGGGAGTTCCCTGTGGCTAAACACATATCTGAGAAAGGTCTCTCTATTTTTCAAGCTTTCTTCTATTGTTTCCAGGAGAAGAAGAGGACTTGGCAGCATTCCTCTGGAAATCAATCATTTCAGGCTGGATCCGAAGCCACAGGAAATAGATAAAAATTTCTTTCACTGCAAAAGGAGATAATTCCCTGAGCGTGGTGTGTCATCCTGGTGATAAAACATGTTTCTTTGCTAAGCTTTATTTAAACACTGCTGTCAAACTTGGGCTAGAAGCTTCAGCACTGTAATCATGAGCAAACAGACCTGTGCCTCACTGGCAGCATGGTCACACTTCCCAAAGCATAATTAATTTGGGTATTTGTTCCATAGGTTGTTGCTACTCCATCTCCTTCACTGCTTATCCGTTTTTTCCTTTGTTACTCTTCTTTCATGATCAGTGTTTTTTTTTTTTCTTTCTGGTCTTTTATTATGTTTCCACAGATTTGCTTGGAGGCTGGTAGGAATCCTAGGAAACTCTGCCTTCGTGTGGGGAAGTGCTTTGTTGAAACATCTTTATCAAAAAAGAAATAATATATATATATATCACTGCAAACTTTTGCCAGCAGCTTAAGTCCTCTGCCTTTCATTGAAGGTCATATACTGTGCAATAACCCTTGTGCATTTCAGAAAGTGGGATGAAATACTGTGATTTCCACTTTGAAGCTGCACAGCTACAGCTCTATTGGCCCAGACACAAAGTTTAAAGAGTTAATCCATTTCTGCTCACTTTAAATATATGTATTTTCTCCACCAGAATTAGGAACACCCTGATAAATTGCGATTTCCACTGCCTTGAACAGTTTTACTCCAGCTCAACTAGATCTGCTGACAGCCCCATAAACCTATGTGGATACTGGAAATTCTTGCTGGTGGCTCTGGGGGTATTTCAGCACAGAATGCAGTATTCCTGAGGGTGTGCACCCCAAACATATACCAAGTAGTATATTGGTAAGAATTCATATTGAATTGGTATAGCAAGGATAAGAAAGTGCTTATCAGAATATTACATGAGCAATCCCATTCATGATGAGGCCTTCCTCAGTTTAAAAGTAGAAGTGTTCAGATAACCCACATAATTTCAGTTAAATTCAGAAACAGAGAATGGATAGCATATTTAGCCTAAGGGAAAGTTCTTGATTTATTTTAACTTGTATCTCGTAGTGAAAACTATATTTTTCCATGATTGAAACTATGAAGACCTTAAATACATATTTTCTTCTCTCGTATTTCCAATCTAAGATAGAGACATTTCCAGATGAAGCTGATGCTTCTCAGCTGATAAAGTTATCAGCTCTCAGTCAATAATATATTTAATTCCAAGAAAGTCAGATATGAAATCTCATCTGTGTCCAAAGAGAGATAAAGCTGTTTGAGTCCAATGAGACACTCTTGTTGTATGAAGGTATTGACATCTGTTATCTTGTGAAAATTAAGTTTAGACAGAACAGATTCTTCCCTTGGAAGTGAGATGTCCAAATTCCCAATGAGCCCCGGCCTTTATATCATGACCTGAAAGTTACTATTTTCAGCTGAGTATGAGGTGGAAATTACAGCCAAGGAAACAGACTGATGCCTCCACAGGTAATATTTACGTGCTTCACTGTGGATTGCCAACTCTGGGAGGGCCAGGGAGAAGCTGTATATAGAAATATATATGAGCTGTATATAAGAATTTGGCCAAACTGCCCTTTAAGACAACTCACCCAGCCATATGAAGATATTGTTTCCACCCAGACAGCGAGCAACTGTTTACTGAAGAGATTTCCCATGTCAGTACTGCTGTTTGCAAAAGGGCCCAGTAAATTAGGATTTTTAGCAAGCACTCTGTGTCTGTACAACACTAGGGAAAAGTTCTATCATGATATGAGGTTATATGAAAATTTGAGGGCTTTCCCTCAAATGGAGAAATGATCAGAGGGCTGGGGCACCTCTGCTATGGAGACAGGCTGAGAGTTGGGCTTGGTCAGCCTGGAGAAGACTGAGAGTCAGGGAGACCTTAGGGTGGCTTTCCAGTATTTAAAGAGGGTGTGTAAGAAAGATGGGAACAGACTTTTTAGCAGGGTCTCTGGTCATAAGGCAAGGGGTAATGATTTTAAATTAAAAATTATAAATGAAGAGTGGATTTAAGGAAGGAAATCTTTTATGATGAGGGTGGTGAGGCACAGGAACAAGTGCCCTGCCAAGGTGGTGGATGCCCCATCCATGGAAATATTCAAGGTCAGGTCATACAGGGCTTTGAGCAACCTGATCTAGTGGAAGATGTCTTTCCTCATTGCAGGGAGGTTGTACTAGATGACCTTGAAAGGTCCCTTCCACCCCAAACTACTCTGTGATTCTATGCTGAATTCCTAACCATTCATCACTGACACTTGTCTGTAGCCCAGCTCCTCTCAAATTTTGAGATGAGTGGGGCTCAAGCCTTGGCACAGGACAAGACTTTATATTAAAAAGAGATGAGCTGTGGTGGCTAGCTCACTTTCCTTCTAACAAATTACCTTTTCAGTGTCAGGCCACCAGCTCATACAGGGTAGTGAAGGTGTTCAGGACCACACCGCTGACTTACATGGAACCACAGAGTCACAGAATGTCTGAGGCTGGGAGGGACCTCTACAGGTCCTCTGGTCCAAGTCCCCTGCTCAAGCAGAGATCCCTGGATCCCATTGCCTCGGGCTGTCTCCAAGGATGGAGACTCCCCAGCCTCTCTGGGCAACCTGCTCCAGGGCTCAGTCACTCACACAAAACAAAAGTTTCTGATGGTCACATAGACCTTGCTCTGATTTACTTTGTGCCCCTTTCTTCTGTCACCAGTGAAAAAGGCCCAATTCCACCTTTTTTTGTATCCTCCCTTCAGGTATTTATGTCCAGTGATGAGATTCCCCCTGACTCTTCTCCAGGATAAGCAGCTCCAGTTCTCTCAGCCCTCCCTCACATGAGATGCTCCAGTCCCTTCACCATGAGTGGTGTCTTGCTAGACTCTCTCCAGTAATTTCATATTTCTCCTGCACTGGGGAGGCCAGAAGTGAACATAATCCTAAGGTGTGACCCAAGTTCTGCCTAGAGAACTCCTGGATTTTCTGTGGACAAGGTTCAGAGTTATCAGGGAACCCCAGGGCAGGAATGTCCCAAAGGGTGGCCAAGAGAGGTACCAGTCTCTGTATTGAGCTTAGGAAATTCTTCTTCCAGGATAAAATCAACTTTTAACTACTTAACTAATTTTGGAAGGAGGAAATCATCTACCAGTTGTTTTCCTGGGATTTTTCTTGGCAGATGGGGCTTTTTTGTCTAATATATTTATTCCTGTTTTCTGGGAGAGGACAGTGGCAGTAAAAAACTGCTCCAGTGAAGGACCTTAAACAGGATGAAGGCAGGAACAGCAGGAGCAGACTCATGGTAGGAAGTGACAGACAATCCAAGAGTAGGTTCACAGGCACGAAAATTTGTTGCCCACTCTGCTTGGCCCAAGGTTTAAAAGCAGCTCAGCTGCTTCTGTACTAACAGACATTAAATATATGATACTTACTCATCAGTTTTCTGTGCTATCACTCAAGTTTTCTTGCTGCAGGCATTGAGTAGTTTCACCACAAGTTCTGCTGCTTCTCAGAACTTCTGGGCATCAGGTGAAGCTCACTTTGTTTTTCACACGAGCACTGACAGTGTCAGTGAGTCACAGAGGGTATTCTGAAGAATTATTCAATAAATATGACCAGAAAGCCTGTTGTGTCTTTTTAATGATGCTTTTCAGAAAATGGTGCCCTTCATATTTCTGCACCTAATTAGATTTTTTTTAATATGATTTTGTTTTTTTTCCTCAGAGAACCAACTTTTTTTCTGTTCTCAGTTCAAAGGTTTTTACTGTAGTATATTAGTGTATATTTCTGAAACACTTTTATACACTGTATTAAAAAAGCAGTTTTAAAGTGAATACCATTACACCTTACAAGAAAACATCCCTGTTATGAGCATGTTAATTCCTGTGCTGGCTGTGAACAGGCAGTCAAACCTTAAGGGTGTGAATTACTCACAATATTAGACCAAACAAAGGCTCTAATTACCAAAGTCCAAATGTAAAAATTTCAGTAAAATTATTGTACCAGTGGAAAAAATGTGGGTAAACTCTACTCAGTTATCTTCTTCAGGCAGCAGCCTCATGGGCATTGCAGGCAAGTTTTAAATCTAATAATGCAGCTGCCTAAAAACCATGTGGGAAAGGATCGTTTTGTTGAAAAACAGCAGCAGTTAAAGAACCTTAAACGTTACGGCTCAGCAATCATTAGATACAACAATAAACGTTGTTGATCACCACAGCCAAAGTAGGATCACAAAATATTTTGCACTTTGGTCTTCCTACAGTCAGCAGCTCAGGGGCTTCCAGAAGTGCTTTCCTTTCTGTTTGATAGTTACTGACTTAAGGCCTCATCACATCTGCAACTCTGTCCTTTTTGGTAAGTGCTGTATAAAGCCTTCTCCTGGAAAATCTTTCTTGAAGCTTAAAACTCTCAGTTGCACTTTTTGAGCCAGGAAACCCTTCAAAGCCACAAATGCTCAATGGCTTGGAGAGTCAGGGCACTTTTATTTGAATGCCAGCCTTGTGCTGAGCATCCTTGCCTGAAAGTTTGGATGTAAACCTTAGTGTCAGTGAGTAAAGACAAAGAAATCTGCCAGGTTTAATGATCTGTAGCAATATAACCCCAGTGAAGGAAATACTCTGAGCTCCTCCTCCTAATCTCCAGTATGTGGTAGAGTAGAAAGGCTGAGTTTCTTTCATAAAGTGCCTGGAGCTTAAAATCGTGGGAAGCCTGTCATCCATGATTAAATAGCAATGTAAATCTGCTTCAGGAATAATTGGAAAATGTATGTAGGTAACAAGGTTGCATTACACCTCATGTTTCTTATATTGGCCACAAACACAGAGATTTCCTTTCAGATACATCACTCTTGTCATGCCTGCTGCTTCTAAAAACAAAAACAAAACAACACTAGATTTTTTTTTTTAAATGAGCAGTAATGGAAATTTTGTTAGTTATATTCTTTCTGCCAGTACTTTTATTTGTAACATTTATTTTTTAAGTAATTCTGACTTTTTTTTACTCTAAACCACTTTTTATTCCCCCCACTAGTGCAAGGACTGTAATATAATAAAATGCAATGACGGAAGCTTTTCTGGTTTGAAATAACCTTTTTAAGAAACTAATGCAAAGGAAGGACAAAAAGGGGATATGTAACCTTTTTGGAATAGTTTTATCACCCTTGAATAACTGCTAAACAATGCACTCTGAGACAGTACAAATGTAGAAGTGACTGAGTGAAAGTCAGTGCCCCTTTTGTGCCTGGTTTTTTGTTAGGAGGACACCCAGCTTGGATGGAGTTGTGATTTCACATTAAGAGGACATGACTAAGCTGCTAAAAGGCTTCTCAGTATTCTGAATCGTTTCCCTTGTAATGCACCGAGTCCCAGCCAGCCCTGAAGGCAAATTTGATGAAGATTTAGGAATCAGTTGATGAGAGTTCGGAGGAATAAGCTATTCACCATCCCTCTAAACATTTATCAGGCTTCACCCTAAAGACACCAGTGTCTGCTTTACCACATGTGTAAGGCAGCAGGAAAATCAAAAGTCAAAGTGAAACCTAAAGAAGGATGCTTTACGTCTTCATGGTAAATTAGTTTATGAAAGAATGGCTGATTTTATTTATTTTGCATGTGAGCCTTTTAGAACTTCCCTGACCCCACAGACCTTCCAAAATATGGGATCTGTTGAAGAACCCAAGAGAAGCCACTGTGGTGGGTAAGTTCCTCTGAAAATATTGTCCAGTTTTTATCTGGTCGCATCAGATTTTAGGCCAAACTAAAAGCAAACTCCAGGGTTTACATACATCTTGATTCCAGTTTGGACTGGTAACTGTTTTTAAAAGCAGAATCCCCAAGGACAATCTGGCACAACAGATACCTAAAGTGGGAACTGCCTGGAGGATGGACAGTAGTTAATGGCAGGTTGGGTCACTTTGACAGATGTCACTTTGACATTGTTCTGACTCACTTGGTGCCTTCGCAAGCCCAAAGGCCAAGACTTGCTCCATTGCCATAGAGGGAATTTCAGGTGTCTAATTAGCAGGTGCTGTGTTGGCCTGGTAACCACTGAAGTACTAAATTAAGAATCAGTAGAAAATTGAATTATTCAGATGTATAATGATTACAAGCACCGCTTTTCTCACCTGTCAATTGCAATCTGTTCCACTGGCAAAACCAAAGTTTGCTGGCAGAAGTGCAGCCCTTGCTGTAAACTGTTAGATGACATTGCAGGAATTTTTTGGAAAGGGCACCAAATAGAGGAGTCTGCCCCTTGTTTGTTTTTCATGCCACCCCAGTGTGTGTATTAGTAGCAGTGTACTAATGACAGTTCTCAAGAACAGGTTTATGCTGTGCTGTTTCAGCTCCCTGTTAACGCTTTCATGCTCTCTTATTTTCTGCATAACGATTTTGGTGATAGGAACCCGTGAGTGCTCAGCCTGTTGAGGCTGTTTAGATCAACACTTCCATATTTACTGAGATATTGATTTAGATATTCTTCATCAATGAAGCACAGAGGTGGAATTCTGCCCCACTGGGATTTCTGCTGCTTGAAGAAAAGGACAGCTATATGTAAAGCTATATGGTCTTAGCAGCAGTGGTCTGTGTAGTTTGTCTTTCCATTGAGGTTTACTCCATTTGTGATAATTTCTGTTGCACTGTATCAATGCTCAGGCAAAGGGAGGCATCAGAAAAGAGACTGGTAAAGCAGTGCCTGTCACTGCTGCCTGTCACATGGAATTATCAGCTCACAGGAATTCTGCTGGGCTGTCCCCTGATGTGCACACAGTGCCAGTGGCTGCAGGTGCCACAAGCACAAGCCAAATGGCATTACCCTGCAGTGAGAGATGGCTCAGCAAGGTTCAGCATCTGCCAGCAGATAACACCATGTTGTATGACAGTGTTGGTCTGCTTGAGGGTAGGAAGGGATCTGGACAGGCTGGATCCATGGGCCCAGCCCAGTGGCCCAACAAGGCCAGGTCCTGGCTCCTGCCCTTGGCTCACACCAACCCCCTGCAGCTCCAGGCTGGGCCAGAGGGGCTGCAAAGCTGGGAAAGGCCCTGGGAAAGGTGCTGGGGACAGCACAGGGCTGCACAGGAGCCCAGGGGGGCAAGAGGCCAATGGCACCTGGGCTGTGCCAGCCATGGGGTGGCAGCAGGGCCAGGGCAGTGACTGTCCCCTGTGCTGGGCACTGCTGGGGACACACCTCACACCCTGGGGCACTGCTGGGAACCTCAGCACAAGAAAGACATTGAGGGACTGCTGGAGCGTGTCCAGGGAAGGGAAGGGAGCTGGGGAAGGGGCTGGAGCAGCAGGAGGGGCTGAGGGAGCTGTGGGGGCTCAGCCTGGAGAAAAGGAGGCTCAGGGGGGACCTTGTGGCTCTGCACAACTCCCTGACAGGAGGGGACAGCCGGGGGGGTTGGGCTCTGCTCCCAGGGAACAGGGACAGGATATGAGGAAATGGCCTCGAGTTGCAGCAGGGGAGGTTTAGATTAGGGACAATTTCTTCTGCAAAAAATTGTTAAACCATGAAACAGGCTGACCAGGGCAGTGTTTGAGTCATCATCCCTGGAGGGATTTGAAAGATGTGTAGGTGTTGTGCTAAGGGACATGATTTAGTGGTGGACTTGACAGTGATGGGAGAACATTTGGACATGATCTTAAAAGTCTTTTCCAACCTAAATGATTCTATGATTCAAACACAAAGTTCATCTCTATTTTTTCAAATACTGACTCTGTTTCCCTTGGGCCAGTTTTGGAACTTAGTACTTCTAATGACCTATGTTTTCTTCCTTCAGGAAGAGAAAATTGGATTAAAACAAAACTCAGATTAAAGTAAACAATCTGAACAACAAACTGAATTGCTCTAACACATAGTGTGAATATTTTGCTGTAGGTCTGACAATAACTGGTTGGAAAATGAAGGAAGGAATTGGAATTGGTTCACATAGCAGATACCTAACTGAAAAGGGTGTCAGTTACCCTTGCGCAAGTAAGAACACATAGACAATTAAATTCCTAGTGATGAGCTCAGTACAGACAGCTCTGTGTATATAAGCAGATGAATTTTCTGTGTATACATAGATGAACACACAGACACGAGGCAGCTCCTTGTGCTTCCTTCTTCATAATTTGCAGATGGAGGAAAACAAAGAATTCTGCAACTTTGGTAAAAATTTCCCCGTGGAAACTATTTTCCAGAGTAAATACCACCTACATGAGCTTCTGCACAACAGTCAACAACCTTTTGCCACAGGATAGGGAAAGCAGGGAGACACTGGAAGGTTTCTGTGGCTCTGCCTGGATTCAGTCCACAGCCTGCACTTCCTCTTTGTCCACTAAAATTTTCCTCTTCACTTCCTGAAGTCTGACAGTGTTGGGTGTTCTCAGGAGTTTGTGCAAGTTGCAGGAAGTTTGTCAGTGAGAAAATGCTGTTGTTTCTACCTGCTCAGAACACAAGCAAAGCACAATATCCCTTTTACATAACTTTTACACAAGGGGAGGAAGGTTTTTTCTAGCACTGCTGTGCCCGGCAGCAAAGTTGGCTTTAGAGCTGAAGGACAAGCACTTGTGATCTGCAGGACAGAAATCCCTTGGAGAGAAGCTGTTTTCAATAATTCAGGAGGCTTTTGTTACATTGAGCTGGGGAAATGTGGGCACAAAGTTTGCCTCACAGTGATGTGAGGGAAATCTCTCATTACTCAGATGTTTGGTTTGGACTGGATGTGAACCTCAGCCTTGCTGCACAGATTCCATCTCAATCCCTGCTGCTCACAGGTGGGACTTGCTATGCTTTAGTTTTGGGTTCTTGGGGAAAGTCATTCCCTACTGTGGTCCTGTCTAGCCTCAATTTATTCATCTAAGGCTGAAACTAGTTATAGACCATAAATTAACTCAGCACAGCAGCTCTTTTAGGATTAATTTCTTAATCTCCTTTGTTTTTAGCCATAGATTTCTATGGGGGAAACATAGAAGTAGAGCTTCTGTTACTAATTCATTATATTCACACCCATGTTTATAATAATAATAATCATCTCTCAGAGTGAGGAAATATACTCTACTGTAGGACACAAAAATAAATTTATAATATATACATTTCCATTTATAATAAATGGAAACATCAGATACATTGTGAAAGGTTGTCTTCTTTAAAATTTGCTTTTTCTTACAGGAAGACTCATATTTAGATGAGATCCACCATGAAATAAAGACGTCTACTTGTCAAAAAAATTACTATTGGTAGTCTGACTCGTATATGTAGATATGAAATACGATGTTTAGTCAACATGGATCTTAATTTTAACCTTTAACATGTGGTTTAAAAAAAAAAGGTGAAGAAAACCTCAGGTCATTCAGGGTCATGGCTTACTCTGGATTTGTTTTGAATCAGTGCTCTTAATTCCACTGAAACTTGTCACACAACCTTGTTAAAAAAGATCTCTGCTCCTTTTTAGTTTTGGCATCAGCGTTTGGCTGGGAGAGATCAACAAACGTCCCAGTCAAAATGGAAGTGGGCTTTGGTTTTTCTGTTTAAAAGGAAGATGAGGACATTGTGGTGCCTTTTATAAACACAAAGAAAATGCAACTCACATCAGCTGAGCAGAGTGGTGACAAGGTTTTAATGACAACCTAAATGACAAGAAATTGTTTCTTTTTGAGGCCACTGCACTTGCATACACTGAGTGTCAAGAAGAGCTGAGAAGGTCTCATTTTATTTCTTTGCTATTTAACTAGAAAGGAACAATTTCTTCAGTGCTCTCCATTGTAGCAAAAGCTATTTTACTAGAAATAGTAAGAGAGATGTTGACTTGAGTTCATCTTGCTGTTGTTACTCATAGCACATCCTGCTCTAAATGCATTTGCTGCTATGCTGCAGTTAGACCCAGGAGTTATTTCACAGCTCCATATTATATATGAATAAAACCCCAATTTACTGTATATAGCCTTAAACTGACTCCTCAGGTGCCCAAAAGGACCAGTTGAACAAAGGACCGACATTTCCCTGGTTTTGAATTTTCAAAATGTGCCTTGCTTTGGTTTTGTTTCTGTTTTACCACACTCAAGTGAGAGTTTTAAACCACCCAAAACTAGAAATAGAAATGGTATTGGTGCAGCTACCCTACATTGCCTGTATTTTGGATCCACATGGCAGGTTATGTAATCTTAATTTCATTATTAAAAAAACCTAAACATCTTTGTCAGGATCTTGCATTTTCATGGGACTTCCCACACTGGAAAGCAAAGATGTGCGAAATTTAAGGAACTCAAGCTTGGTAGAAGTCAAACTATAGGCCAGGAGAGTTGCAACTTCTTTATGCATTAAAAATATATATAAAAATTAATTACCGTCTATGAAATCTTCACCAACCAAACAACTTTAATGGGAAATCTGCAACAGCAGAGATGCTGTCCAAAGGGAAGGCCAGCTTGCTCAGAAAAAAAAAAGAGGCATGAAGTAAGTTCATGTTTTGACATTCCCGTGAAACAATTTTATGGACAAATTTCATGTAGATTTTGGGGAGAGGGTGCATGTTATCTTTAGGAAGTTGCATTCAGCAAAAACTGGCTTGAAACATTAAAAGAAAGAATATATGGAATATCCAAAACCACGGACACCAAATGTGAAAATAGAAAAAACCTTGAAGTTTTGGCAAACCACTCTCCTTTAAAAGCAGTTAGAAAGGCAATAAACGAGTTGAAATCACTCCCCTTGATGCTCATTTTCAGTCTAATGAAGTTTGATTTTCTTTTTCCCAAACTGTAGTAGAGCAAAACCACAATTAATGCTCAACCAGTGAATGAATTGCATTCTACTTGTAATTATATCACCTTGGTAATGCAGAAGGATTCTGCACAAGACTGATTTTGCATTTTAAATGGATTTTTCTATGGGAAAAAAAATCACTCCTTATCAAAAAATGTGTTGAGGAAAATTCTGTATGTCTGCCTTGGGCATAATGAGCACTTAAGAGCAGCCAGATTCACATTCAGCTCTGGCATTGCTTCAGTGTGTAACTTGGAGGAGTTGTTTGGCTTCTTTATCATTTGACTTTCTGAAAAGCAAAATTGAGAAATTCATGTGCTGGGGGCTCAGAAAGCAAATCAAGATTTTTTATCCCTTAAATGTGTTGGTGACTGGCAGCCTATGCCACAGTGCTGGGACTTGATTTACAAAGAAGTAACAACATTTGCAGAGCAGGTTTTATCTCCTAGAAAATTAAAGCCTTTAAAGTTGTCCCTGTCTCTACCATCTTTTGAAAAGCTTGGTCTGTACAGATACTTCTTGTATTTGCAATCCACAATCTCTAAATGAATACTTTTTGTCATCACAGGTCATGTAAAATTCACTGCTGGTATTTGAGGCTTTCACCTTCTGAAGCAGCTTGCAAAGGTGTGTGGTGGAAAAGTCACACAAATAATTCCATACTTTTCTTCAGTTTGCTTGTAGAATACATTTAAAATCGAGTTTGAAAAAATTATAATTGCTGTGGTTTGCAGTAAAACTTTTGGTGGAAACAAAAAAAAAAAGTCTTTAAATCTTAAACCAAATATCTCAAAGAATTGTGCCTGGGGTTTCTCATGGAAACAAGAATGTTGTGGGATGCTTTACTTAGAAAAAGCTCCCAGGTGTCCAGGCTAAGAGGTGTTTTTAAAGGAAGGTGTTTCTTCCAGTAATTATGCACTAATTACAAACTGGTTTCTTCTGTGATGTGAGTCCAGAAGATTTATTCTAAGCCAGCACAGTAACAGTGAACCAGAAGTTGTCCATAACACATACCGAGAAAAATGAATCTCGAGGTGATTTTGGCTGTTAAGGAATTAAAAGGAGGAAATTGTGGGCCAGTGTTGATGGCCTTCACTTACACTATAAAACACAAACTAATTGCTGATGTCCATTTTCAGCAGAGACCTATAGATTTTTAAACCCATATAATTTTCCTGCCTTTAGTGGAAACAGTTCATTCAAACCCATATTCTCCCTGTCCATAAGGAATGAAGAGGGGCTTAACCTCTAAGAAACAATTCCAGCTGTTATGCACCAGTATTTATCTGAATTCACTGCAATGCAATAATCTCTTCCAGTCTTAAAAATAAAAACCTTTACAGGTTTTCTTCACTTTAGAATAAATTGGCTTTGCCAGGCATATAGCATTGAGTGTTTTAGGAGTACAGCAAATACTGGTACAGCCAAATCCCAGATGTTCACATTTTCATTTGAGAAATCTACTGAACACAACTAAAAAAAAAAAAATTAATTACTTCAAGTTACACAACTTTCAAAGCTCGATCTCATTTGTGACAGCTGTGAACACTCAGAGGACTCAGTCTCCTCTCTGATTCTCTGCCATCCTTGTGAGTTTGGAGTGAATTTTAACAGGAGGTGAAGAAACAGGGTGGGATTGGAACAGCATCCCCTCTGAAGGTGGATGGCAACCCTCCAGCTGACTGCAGGAGGAATGGAAAGTTTAGAGAGGCTTTGCATAAATCACAGAGTGCAGGGAGGCTGTGGAGAATTGCTGGGGTTTCATGGGGACCTGAAAGCCACCACATTTTTTTCTCATCTCTCTCTATTTTTCTTTGTACCTTTGTCTCTTTAGATGAAACTCTTCATAGGATAAAAAACTTTGAGCTTTCCCAGCAATAGAGGCTTGCATCTGTGATCATTTTAGGTTTGTGAGACTGTAAATGGCCAAAGAGTTGGAAAGAATAAACGTTGCATTTCTGTGCTGCTGCAGTTCCCTCAACCAGCACCTGTGCAGGGAGAGAGACTCAATTACCAGCCAAGCACAGGCATTTAGGAACTCTTTTTTCAAGGTCTGGATAAATAAATGGGGTTTTTTAATGATGGGGGTGATAGGAAGTGAGAGTCTTTAAGCTACATTCTGCTGCTATTGAACTTTACAAAGAAACTCAATTACGAGATGATTTCACCAAGGCAGGATAGAGAACGAGTCTTGTTAATGTTACACAGGAAATACAGCCCTGCCTAATATATTTAATCTACAGCTAATTTTGCAAATGAAAGAGGATGTATGATTTTATACTAACCAATTGAGATTTTAAATTCGATAAATAATTATAATTATGTGAAAAGCTCCTTAAACACTTCCTGAACGTCCCAATACGTATTATATAAATGCAAAAATCCTTCAGTCACTGAGACAAGTAGTGATATGACACTTCACATACCATAAAATACTACCCCGACCTACGTGCTTTGACTGTAAACTTCATTTGTAAAAAATTGAGATTTCTGTTTACTGGAGCTGACCTTGAGTCAGCATTTTGCCTGTTTTCAGAGCTAAGATTATGAACTGGAAGTATTTTGCCAGGTCTCCTAGTCTTTTATTGCCACTTCATGCGGTACTGCAAGCTATTGTTGGAAAGAATGTATTGAAGTCATTTTTCCTTAAATTACTGTTCAGTCATTTCACAGAACTTTTCTTTCATCTGACCACTCTGTTATTTCTTATGGTAGAAAAATACTGAGCCCACAAACAAAGCAGGACAGAGTTTAAATGTAAAGAGGATTTATCCAAGTGTGAGAAGTGATGTTACAAAGAGCTGCAGAACGAGTCTGTGCCATCATGTCAAGGAAATGCCTCCTGACAGCTTTGCCTCAGCTTCCCACCTTTGGGACAACAACCTCTGCCCTTCAAAACACGGTGCTGAATGCAGATCTGGCTTTCTTAGGGTCATCCTGCACTCGGGTGTTCTTCTAAGTACCAAAGAAATAATTTCTTCTTCTGTGTGAAGCCTGCTGGTGCAGCCCTGCTCCACTCAAGGATGATGCCAAAAGGGGCTGCAGCTGCTGAGGAGTGTGACAAAGAGCTCCAAATTATCATCATCTTCACTCCTGGCATTTCAGAGTTGTGCCACTGGGAGCCCTGCTTCTGAAAGGAAAAGAATTGTGAGGGGTTTTTCTTCTCTTTACAAATTGACATTTATGAAGTAACACTTTTGTCTGCAAGCTTTTGTTGAGCTCAGCTTGAATGCTGGACCTTTCGATGACATGAGGTTGGTTTCCACTGCTTAAAGACTTAAAACCCTGGTTTGGTGTGCCAGCCTCGAGGCAAATTCATGCCACATGGGAATTGAGTCATAATGGTAAAAGCATTCAAGGTTTTGTCCAAATTTTAGCTGTGTCACATCTGTCTGAACCCGGGTCTCAGGAATAAGGATGAAAACTGAAGCAAGTACAGGTTTCTGCAGTGCTTCATCAATCCTCTGAGATAACTGCCTTTTAAAATACCATCTCTCTGAGATTTTTACTTGATTCTGTAGCTTCTTTTGGTTCATGGCAAGTGAAATGGTACTGGGACTGTTTTGTTTTATTTTGCCTTGTACTACCT
Organism: Sterrhoptilus dennistouni; assembly: GCA_013397095.1. Taxonomy (NCBI): domain Eukaryota; kingdom Metazoa; phylum Chordata; class Aves; order Passeriformes; family Zosteropidae; genus Sterrhoptilus; species Sterrhoptilus dennistouni. Next base: position 25,399 of record VWZU01010746.1, read on the forward strand.
GTAAAATACCTGAGCTGGGAGAACAACAAAGCCATCATTTTTTTAGTCTTATAACTGGCAATTCTTTTGCTAAAAACTTCAGGTGGATAATCCAACTTAGACAAATTAGTATTATCAGTGCAAGGTTTTCAAACTAAAGTCTGGCACATTAATTACACTTGATAAATGGTCTGGCCTGAAGTAAAATCTTCAACAATAGTATCCAGCAACCCATGTACAAATAATGAGCATATTCAGTTAAACTCTGGTTATAAATGAGTCTTTCATGGTGTTTTCCTCAGCCTGGAGGTGTTTTTCTGAGCCTTGGTGCTGTCTGACAAGCACAGATGTTTTTGAAGAAAACTCCTCTGATTTTGAAATTGGAGATACTCTCTTCCATTCTCTCCCTTATGGACTTACTCTCCTATCTACCTAATGGATATCCTGTGATATTTTAATAGCTGCTTTTATGCCTTCCTACCATCCCTTGATGTTTGTCTAAGTCTGGTATTAAAAAGGCACAGGAACATCCTGTAAGGAGTAGTTGTTTCTTATCTATATCTATCTATATCTATATCTATATCTATATCTATATCTATATCTATATCTATATCATCTATATCTATATCTATCTATATCTATCTTTCTATATCTATCTATATATATAGAAAAAAGCAAAGAATGTAATTGTACAGTGCCTATAGGATAGGGACAGTCCATCAGTGATTATACATTCTTTTTTTTGTTTGTTTTTAATCATACACAATTCTTCTGAGTAGATACTTCATTTTGAGGGCTTGGTGGGGGCTTTTTCCTGTTTTTCCCTTTTCATTTTTTTTCCTGAAGTCATACTTACTGTCTTGGTCTTTTTGTTCAGAGAAATAAAAAAGCAAATTTTTTGCTTTCCTTTTATAGTTTGCTGTTCTTACTGTAGAAAAATAATATTCTTAATACACTCATTGCTGTAAAATACAAAGTGCTTATAGGGCAAATGTATCCTCTGCCAGTTAGGTGGGATAATGTGCAATTGACCTCTGGATTTTTCAATCAGCACTGAACACTGGAAATATTTACAGTTATTATTTTCTTTTCATTGCTTTGTGGCTGCCCTGTGTATTTTTTTTTTCGTGGTGATGGCACAGATTTAACAATACTTTTACTACATATTTTTTTTGTCACAGTGCTCTGGCATCATCAGATCCCAGGGATTCCCAGTGCTGGATGTTTTCTGGATCACTGGAAAGCACATCTGTAAAAAAGTCTTTAATATTAAACAGTTTCTTAGTGAGAAGAGACTTGTGATCAGTCTTTAAAAAAGCATGAGTGTTCTCTGGCATGAATTTCCCGCTCATCTGCTAATTCAGTAACTGTGTTTAATGCATAAAGACAAACCCTGTCATTCTGGGGCAATATCTACAGGGGGCAGAGGGCACAAAGCTGCAGTGGTACCTGAGACTTGGGACCTTGGAGAGTCTCTGGGGATGAAGTGAACAGAAGAGAATGCCCATGGGTGTAGCCCTGGTTCCATGCATGAGATGTTTTGGTTTTCTGAAATTCCATTCCCAGGGAATTTTCTGTAAACAAGAGAAATGTTTTTGTATACTGTAACTTTGTTATTCATTCCTTTTCCTAGAAGGGACTGTTTCTTGATGTCCCTCTGGTCTGACCAATGTGATTGAAGAAGTTTGCCTTTGTTTCACCAATCAAACTGGTCTGTGTAAAATAGTATAAAAGGGAGACACATCCCAAAAATAAAGGAGTAATTTCCAGCCTTCTGAATCTCAGAGTCTGGGTCGTTGTGGTGTAAAACAGCATCATATGGGCACCTGCTCTGCCTGGAAAGTCCCTCCACAAATAGCACCAGCACTGCCGGGGGCAGCAGGGCAATCTGTGATCAGAAAAAAAAATCCAGAAATCCATAGCGAAAATACAGGATTTTTTTAATCCATTTTGTGGAAAACACCCACAGTCTTGGGCAAGAGTAGCAACCACCAGAACCATCCTCGAGGGAACAAAAGTTTGCATTGGGGGCTTGGTAGCAGAGCTCACAGGCTACAGGTGGAGAGTGAACTAAGGGTGTTCTCCTGCCTGGACCTGAGGAATTTCTAGCCAGGAGCTGGGGAATGCTCACTAGTGGATTTATGGAGGAGCAGTTCTGCTCTCTGCCCTTGTTTTTGATGGAAGAAGATCAGAACTCACACACTTGTTCTGGCTGTGTGTAGCACGAGTAACTCAGTAGTTACTCTTCTTTATGCTGCTTATCAACACACTGAAGCTTTGCACAGGGACAGGGTTCTGGGTGAGAAGATCTGATCCAGTGTGAAAATTCCCATCTTTCCATTGATGTGGTACTATCCTACCACATCAGCCCTTTATCAGCCACATAAGAACTTAACCTGAATGACATCTGGAAATGGACTGGGCAGAAAATTCAATCAAATTAAATATATTCTCCAAAACTCCTCAACTTCTACTGTCTAGTAGCCTTCTGAAACTTCTTATTCTGTTTTTTTAATTGTATTTTCTGGTGACTTTAAACATTTATCTTAAACACAATTTTCCCTCCACTTGGAATTCTTTTGAAAGCCTTGGGGTTGTTGACCCTCCCAGATATTTTCCTTCAAACCTCTCACTTCCAGGTCTGCTCAGCTAACTGCAGGATCATAGCTTGGACCTGTGAAAGGAATTTGGTCTGTTTGAATCCACAGACAGGGATGGTATTTTTTTCCTCAGTAAGAAGGAGGAAATTTCTAGAGAGAAAATAAATTTTTCTGGCAAACATCTTTTGATCCCTGCTTAAGATCAAGAGGTGAAATTAAGAAGTGTAATTCATGGGGCAGCATTCACCTGAAGGAGAGGGAAGGGTTCCTGCTTCTCATAAGAGAGAGAGACAGCTGGGTGGTAGAAGGAGGCAAATAATTTAAAACTACTTGGGGAGACCATGGGGCATTGTGGCAACCCTTTTAAACCTTGCATGAAAAAGAAATTAAAAATGTGTTTGCTCATATTGAAGGCTGAGAGCTGAGGTAAAATCACATAAGTTGTCAGGCATTAAAAAAAACCACAAAGACAAATCAGCACAGCACATCATCCCTGTGTTTTCCTCCCAAGTACTCTTCCTCCTCTTCATGGTCCCCAGTTCTTTGCTGCGACAATCCTGATTTTCCTACCTAATAATTTCCACAAATTGCTTTTCCCTCCTTCAGTCATGCCCTTTACTATTTTACACCCAGGTATACTCACCTTGCATTGCTGACCCGGATGACCCAAGAAGTTCAAGCATAGCAAATGTGAATAAGCCCCTTTTTATTTCTAATGAGTATAGAATATCCTGCAGAATGACAGCAATGTTATATATGGACAATGAATGGTTTGTGGGGTCAGGCAGGTTGGCCATACCTGATTTAAGTATTGGAAAATTGTACAACATAATGGTTTCCTAAGTCTAAATTGGAGTTTTTCACCTTGGGCACTGAAAAAATGAAGTTCTCAGTAATTCGGACCCATTTAGGTGCAAAGATAATTTTCATTAAAAATAACCACTTAACTTGGTGGAGGAGAGACTTCAATGAGAAACTTCCATCCTAATCATAGTGTTTTATTGAATGTTTAAAGAAAGAAATGCTTTGTGTCTTTAATTTAATTTAATTTATCTGTGGATTATATGCATGGTCGGAAAGTAGCTGAAGCAAGAAGAAATGATGAATGTCATTCCTTCCATGACATCAACTCTGACAGCTGGATGTGGGAGGAAGATGCATTGTCTGTTTCCCTTTGCTTGTTAGCTTTCTTTTTATAAATAAGAAATGAGGAGCAGCCTTCATTTTTTTGATGTATGGTATAAGACATTGCTCAAAGTGCATGTTTTTGTCTCTTTTTATTGCCCTACTATAATGGTGAAATCACACTCAAAGCTTCCAAGGCAAAACTAGGAGACAAGAACACAGGCCACATGTATGCTAGTTTTTCTTTCATTTAGATGGCAAACAACTCATAAATCCTTAACTACTCCTGCAGTAACTACAGCCTACTGGAGTTTGCAGTGAAAAATAGGAGTCTCTCTGTCAGTGTACCCCACTATCAAAAGAATCTCTCCCCTATATTTTTTTCCAAGACACAAAAATGTCTGTACAGTAGGAGTGAGACTTTTCTGAGGCAGAAATTATACTGAAGAGCTCATCCTCCACCAAAAACGATCATGAATTGAAAATGTATGGCCTGTCCAGTCCTTTGTGTACTTTAATAAAGCTGCCTTTGGGTTTTACTCATGCAAGAAATCATTCGGGGATCTCTGCATAATAAATCACCGACTGATGGAAATAAGAGTTTCCTAGAAAGGGGCTTTGACAATGTAGAAAACAAAGACTCTTTCCTCTAAGTTGTGGCTATGCAATCTCAAAATGTAAAATGATTTAGATTAGATGGTCGAGTGCACACCCAGTGAGTTCATGGACAGCCCCCAGCTGGGTGGGAGTGTGGCTCTGCTGGAGGCAGGAGGGCTCTGCAGAGGGATCTGGACAGGCTGGATCCATGGGCCCAGCCCAGTGGCCCAACAAGGCCAGGTCCTGGCTCCTGCCCTTGGCTCACACCAACCCCCTGCAGCTCCAGGCTGGGCCAGAGGGGCTGCAAAGCTGGGAAAGGCCCTGGGAAAGGTGCTGGGGACAGCACAGGGCTGCACAGGAGCCCAGGGGGGCAAGAGGCCAATGGCACCTGGGCTGTGCCAGCCATGGGGTGGCAGCAGGGCCAGGGCAGTGACTGTCCCCTGTGCTGGGCACTGCTGGGGACACACCTCACACCCTGGGGCACTGCTGGGAACCTCAGCACAAGAAAGACATTGAGGGACTGCTGGAGCGTGTCCAGGGAAGGGAAGGGAGCTGGGGAAGGGGCTGGAGCAGCAGGAGGGGCTGAGGGAGCTGTGGGGGCTCAGCCTGGAGAAAAGGAGGCTCAGGGGGGACCTTGTGGCTCTGCACAAGTCCCTGACAGGAGGGGACAGCCGGGGGGGTCGGGCTCTGCTCCCAGGGAACAGGGACAGGATATGAGGAAATGGCCTCAAGCTGTGCCAGGAAAGGTTCAGGTTGGAAATCAGGAGAAATTACTTCAGAGAAAGGGCTGTCAGGCATTGGAAGGGGCTGCCCAGGGAGGTGCTGAATCCTCATCCCTGGAGGTGTTCAAGGAACAACTAGATGTGGCACTGACTGCTGTGCTCTGGTTTACCAGGTGGGGATTGGCCACAGGTTGGACTCAGCCATCTTACAGCTCTTTTCCAACCTTAACAATCCTATGATTCTGTTTAAATATACACACTTCTGCATCACTCTATGCTTAGAAAATATTCTTCACCTTTCAACCTTCACCCTCCTGTCAAAGCAGAACTGTCTCATCTGATCAAGAATGTGAAAAGCTGTAGCTGAAGAACCCATTGTGTTGCTTGGTTTTCAGTCCCTGCTTTCAGGGCTGCACACCAGAAATGCTCTCAGGACAGAGAAGCTGCTTTAACCAGCTCTGAAGTGTGTTTGTTAGAGCCTGCCTGTCTGTGTTGTCCCCTTGAGTTATGGCAATGACAGTAGGCCTGTCACAAAATGTCAATTTTCTAACTCTTTTCAGAACTGTACATGAAGCGAAAAGAAGTGCAGAAGAAAGGTCTTCATTCTGCCAAATGAACAAAGCCACCTGGAAGGGTTTTTTTATACTTTTAAAGTAGTTTAATTCACTTTCCCCACCTCGTCAGAAAGTTTTGGAAGTTGACTCTCAGAAAGAAATGCAATGGAATGGCAGGAGGAGAGGACAACAGGGTGAGCAGTGAACAGGATGTCACAAAGTCAATTAGTGAAGTCAATTAAATCTTCCCCTGTAGCCTAAGCTGGCCCACCCTGAGTGAGCAGAGGAAAGAGGCTTCTGAACCAGTCCTGTCTCAAGAGATCAGACAGTGACTGCAGGCACAATTTTAAGCCATTAATTTAATTGCTGGAGTGGAGAATCAATCTGAAATCCCCTCTGCTCAAGGGACAAGTGCTGATCTTACTGAGTCCTCCAATATATTTCTTTGGTTTGCTGTAGAGGAAATATTTCTCTGTTGAAGTAAAGTCATAGGCCAGTACTTCACCTCACCAAGTCAAGATATTGCAAATAACAATTTTTTTATCTTAAAAATCAAATATTTGTCAATTAAAACCTTGATATTTTCACTTGGCACTTCACCTATCCTTCCACGGCAAAGCCAAGGCAGCCAAAATGAGTTTATTGTTTGGGACTCTTTATTTGAGAGGTGCTGTGATGTAGAAGAAGGATGGTTCTTCTTGAGGTGCCACTGCAGAGAATAACAACTGCTGCAGAGTCACTAACAGCTCAAATGTTGCTAGGAAAAAAAAAAGACTAAAAGGTAGAACTACCAAAAAAAAAGAGGGTCGTGATAACTTATGCCAATTATGAAAATTGATTGGTTTTTATATAAATCTTTTTTTATATAACCATTTCTTCTTGGCAGAAAAATTAGGAAGGCATTGACTTCTGCTTCCAGTTTTGCCTTCTCAGTTAAATTCAATATTTGTATCAGATTTGGATATTACTTTTTTTTAATAGAGCAAAACATTTTATTTCTGGGTTAATTTGAACAATTTTTCTTATTTGCAACATTTTACTCAAAGTGTTTCAGTTGAACTGAACGAGGATTTCATGAGAGAAGGCAAAATGTTTTTTGACTTGTTTATTTGGCATGAGCTGATTTTCTTACAGTATTTTCCTCTTATTACTTTCCCCATCACTCAGTGTTTCCCATTCATCTTCTTTCCTCTCTGTGCTCCCTCTCTCCCATTCCTTTCTTACAGTGCTATGAAACTTTTCTTCCTCAAAAGCCTGGGAAAAAAAAAAAAAATTGTCAGGTTGCTCTTGTCATCATCTCTCTGTGTCACACAGAGCAGTCATTTTCTCTCCTCACAGATTTTTTGGGTTTCTCAGAATCCTCAGCCATGAGCAGGCAGAGGTGGCTCACTGTCACCACCTTGTGACACCAAACCTGTGCTGGCTGATCAAGCTGCTGTCCTTTGCACCGAGCAGCCACATTTCAGCTGTTTCTTGGAAAAGGAATGCCTCACAAAATGAATATTCAAAGCATCTGCTGGCTTTTGAAAGAATTCTGAGAATTATTTTTCTTCAGCTTGAGCCCCTCTTCATGCTTGACTTCTTTTTTTCCTTAAATTACAGTGTGGAAAAAGAGGGAAAATAAAAAGTGGACAAAGCAGACTGAAATAAGCACCAAAAAAAATCTCTTTTCATTAAAGTCAGGCTTTTGATGATTTTTGTCCAACAATAAAAGAAACAAAGGGAAAAAAAATACACGGAAAGGGGCTTTTGAAAGATGATTTCTCTGAGTGGTATGAGATTGGGGAAGAAATAAACTAATCTAAAGTCACCTATACATTTCTAAATACCCTTTATTTTTTCCTGTCATGGGCTGGTTTGCAGTTCCCAGCCCAGACAGTGACAGCTCGTTATTTCAAGCCTTAGGGTGTTCTCTCTGCCTCCTCAGCCAGGCTGAGGTGCTGCCAGGGATTTGTGGTGGCAGGGACATCTCCCTGTCTGCTGTGCCAACAAGGATCTGAGAGGAAACAGAATTCCATTATTTATGGGAGGCATCCAGAAAAAGGGGGGGAACAGACAGCAGGGCAGTGTTACCACCCTGAGCCCCCTGCAAGTTGTGCATTGGGGCTCAGGGTGAAGATTTCCCCAGCATTTTGCAAAGATCTGTTGTTGCCCTGCTTATGGAGAGGAAGAAAATTACAGTGACAAATGATAATGTTGTTGACTCCCTGGTAAGGACGTGGAAGCTTTATTACTCCACAGTCAAACAAACAACTCCCTTTGCATCTAATGAATAGCTTCAGCTCCAAGTCAAATAATTGCAGATAAACCCTGCTTAATATATCAAAGCTGAAAGCAATTAAACTCCCCAAACTCCATCAGTTCTTTCTTTGTGACCTTTGCAGCACAAATTACAAGAAGAAAAAATTACATGGAAAAAAAATTCTCGTAATATATTGGATCATGATGCTTCATGAACTCTGAATATTCATAATGAGAACATAATTTCTGGGATTGCTTTGGGACTGCAGCTTTATTTCACACCAAATTTTTAATGAAAGGCACATTTTTTTTTCTTTTTTTAAATTTATTTATTTGCTTGGGGTAGGGGAAACTATCAGGGAATTCTCTCACTAGATCTGAGACTCATTGAGGAACAATATTGTTGGTGTGGATATACCAACTTTTCTACCATTTCCAGCACTGAGAGACCTGTACCAATGCTATCATTGATGCAAGCATTTTCCCCAGAGACTAATTAGAGAAAATATTAAAGTTTCAACACTGGTTTGAAGAAGATTTGGATCTATTATTTTACTGCTTTCCTCATCCATGACTGTAATGGCTGGTTTTGCATCCATGGGTTTTCAGTGTGAATGAACAATTATATTTCATGCCTCAGGCAACTTAATTTCTCAACACCACATTAAATACTAAAAGCTGTTTTTCTGCATCAGATCCACAACATCTGTCAGCACTTGCCTAAAAATCTTTGCCTGCTGTGGAACTCACAGTGGTATCAGTCTGAGTTTTACCAGCAAGCTAAAATTTAGGATGTGGCTCTAACATTCCTGATTACACCTGCAATAAGGTAGGATATATGGGTTTTATGAGAAAAATCTATAGTTTCCCTACTTCAAGGAAAAGAAGACATAATTAAGAGCAGATTAACAGCATTAGCAGTGATTAAGTATCCTACCCTTACTCAGTGACACTTTGCTTCTTATCTCAAACAAGAATTTGGTTCAAGTGATATTTTAGAATTAACTGTTGTCCTCCATTTCCTTCTGTAAGATGAGTTTAGTTGGTTTTCAAGGAGCTGTTCAAAGTCTCCTTGTACAATTAATTGAATCTAATGTGATTCCCTAATCACCTGCTCTATGGTGGTGGATACAGAAAAGTGCATGTGTCCCTGAAAATATTATCCCTATAACCTGTGGTAGTTATCTCATTATTCTAGTGGAGAATTTGATAGATGAGCATCTGAACAGGGGACAAGAGAGCTCTGATTTTGGCCACAAGAGAAACTGAGCTGTGTGGTTGACAATTCCAACTTTTCACTCTCTTCTTGGTGAGCTGTGTTCTTCAGCCTTTTATGTAGCAATTGGCTACAGCAAGTAACCAGTAAGTAAAATCACTTCCCAATCATCTGATGGTTTTCCAAACAGTCCTCCAGTGTACATGGAGTGGAAATTCAAGGAATCAATGCTCTTTTCTTCCTGCCATTTCTGCCTGCTCCTCTTTGCCAATGCAGTGCCACTTTTGCATCAGCTCTCCCTCTGTGTCGTGTACCTGTGTCTTAAAAGCCTTGATTTCAAAGGCTGTCAAGTTGTCTCATGGCCTCGTGTTTGCACACCCAGCTGGTCACTGGGACGAATGAGAGAGCCTGAAAAACAGGAGGGAAACACTGAGAATCTCTGATACTTGTGTGGGTATTATTTTCTTCCCAGTTGATTCTTGCAGCAGCAGGTGCCAGGCATTTTTGTGACCATCAATCCCCCAGTAGAGATCGTTAAGAAAAGCTTCTCCAAGCTTTGCATATTGTTAGTTTAACTTAATGACTTCATGGGCACATGAGTTATTGTTTCACAGATGGCAGTGTGATGATTTTTCTTCCTTCAGATTTCTATTCTATAAAATAAAACTTGAATCCAATGACTTCTCGTAAATAAAAAAGTATTAGGCTGTTGGTTAAGATAAGGAATAGATTAATTTAATAGATTAAGTTCCACATGTTCTTCAGCTTGATTTTAGTGGAACTGAAATGCTTCTCACCTTTGCTTTTTGGGCTGTCCTCCAAAAGGAAAAGAGAAGCCCCTTGGAGATCTGAGAAAACTCTACCTAAGGGGCAAACAGAAAGTTAAAGAAGGAAGCTTGAACTTTGGATTTCTGAATCAACTGGTTATTCATTTCTGGGCTGACTGTACCTAAGACAGGGGAAGCTGTGCTTTAAAAAAAAAAAAACAACAACAGGGACACCTGTGTTTTCTGGCTACAATCAAAGATCAGTATGTTCAAAAGCCTCCAAGGAGTTGCTTGGTCAAACAGGCTGCAACTCTTTTTAATCCTCTTTGATCAGGAGTGAGGGCAAAGATGGGTCTTTTGGGGCATTTTTGGGACCCATCTTATTTCCTCTAAATGTTCCCTGCAGTGAGCTGCTTGTTAAATGTCAGACATAAAGTTGGGAAAAAGATATTTCCAGAAGCAAGACTGGAGTTTGCTGAATGCAAATACTTCTACTATAAACCAGATTTTCAAGGGTAGTTGTATTGATTCAGGCAGAAGCATTGCTAAGGGAATTAGTATCCAGTGACAACATCCAGTAAACCTGGCACTTGAAATACCAGGCACATGTAATGAACTCACTTGAGGACAATATCCATAGATAAATAGCTATAAAATGAATGGTGCTGGCTAGTAAATAAATACGAAGGTGTTATGTTCCTGGTGAACAGATAAAGGCTTAAACTGTTTACAAATGACTCACTGTAGACTCCTCTCCTGGTTCTCCATGGAGATAAATATCCTCATGAAGTGTGCAGCCCATTGTTGCAGACTGGTGGTGTTTGGATGAAGCAGATGAAAGGGACAATTACTAGAAACTAGAAATAAACATTTCTGAAACTTGCCTATCACTCTTTGCTAGTCCTTCAGCTGCAGAAGCTTGGGATACTTTTTATTTCCCTCCTGAAACTCAGTCATGCAACTTAATTGATTCCAATACCATCATATGGAGGTGGATGCAAGGAAAACTCCTTTCAACATGCATGGGGCTCTCTCTAGGACTCTGGATGCCAGAAAATTGAGTGTTCATGTTAACACCACTGCAATTCTCTGCAATTCCATTTTTGCCTTCCAACACAGAGATGCCCTCAGTGAGGGTGAGATGAAGAGAGATGAGATGATGAAGGATGAAGAGAAGAGAGATGAGAGATGAGGGAAGAGAGATGAGAGATGAGGGATGAAGAGAGGTCTGCTCAGGAGTAGTTTCAAATGAGAGGCTCTGTCACACCACTCTATGTAATTTTCCATATAATTTCCCATATAATTTCAATAGAGCTGTCTGGAGACAAGGGAGAAAAGCATGTCTGAAGCAGCTCTATTTCCCTCTTGGGCTTTCTAGTGGGCCTTATCCCCAACCTAAAAGCCTTCTGCCATTCTGTCTTTTTATCACCTTCTTCAGTGTTGGGTTGAACATTTTCTCCTTTTATTGCCAGTGTTAAGAGGCTGTGAACCAAATGTCTGCTGGGCCAAGAGTGTGGCTAGCTTGGATTCTCAGACACCCAAGAGGTGGGAATGGAGGAGTGGGAATTCCAACACACCACGCTCACCTTACTGGTAATTGTTTCCACGTCTGTGGTCAAAGGCAAGGGGCACAATGGACCCCATGGATATTCCGTAATTCTCTGAGGTGTGCTGGGCTGCTCAAGGATTTATGCAGAGTTCCCTTTTTTCCTTCCTCCTTCCCTTCAGAACTCCTGGTTGGTTTGTGCCTTTCTCTCTTGTAGTAAGACATGAAATAAAGATGTTTGACTCCAGTCAGATGGCAGTAGAAATCAGAAGATTTATTTACAATTTATTTAGGTTTTTTATAACATGCTGTCCTAAGAAGGTACATTATTGGTTCATAGGGCTGACACTTTTTTTATTGGCTCAGTAACAGAAATAGCAAACAACACCTGTTATGGAAAAGGAATATTGTTTACACAAGGTTGTTTTGGGAAAAAGAACACTGTTGAAAAGTTTCCCTTGGGAAGAGCTCAGCAATTCTCAGGCTCAGAAAATATCGAGTCCACATTTCTCCTTTCATTTCCCCCCGTGGTGTCCTTCACGTGTTGCCCACACCAAAGTGAATTACAGAACTGAGGTCAGCAATGTTTATAAATCTTACCCTGCTTTTCCAGAGAGAAGAAAAGCCATGTTTGCCTCAGTCTTTCAAAAGAGCTTTAATAAAATGAAGCTTTCAGTAGTGATCTCAGATATGTTTCATTGTTTGCTTGTGGCACTTGCAGCTCCAGGACCAGTGAATTCACACAGTGTGCCAGGTGTGGCCTCAAAATCTAAAAATGAAGGAGGAGGAAATAATTTATTTTTTCTTCCTTCAAGGAAGAAAGATAATGAGCAAGATGTCTTTGTATGGATCTGGAAGGTGGGATATTTCACCTTGGGCCTCAAACGCACCTGGGCCATCAGGAGAGGGAAAAACTCCCAAAATGAAGTCAGAAGGGGAAAAGATCCTATACTAAGTAATTTGAAATTACATGCAGACCTTGGGAATGCTTTGACTGACTGTAATTTGCATTTTAATTTTATTTATTGCACTTTATGTGACACTGCACAACTCTTTGGCTGTTTAATAAGGACAGGCAGCCAACTCAGCTCACTACAAACACATTTATTCCCTAAATGTGACTGTGTCTTCAGCAAAGTTTGTTTGGCATTTTCTATTCTCCTTGTTGTGCCTCTGCTTAGCATTTGTATAATGTTTCTTGTAATGAAATAAATTGCCAGCACTATGCCAAAAGGTTTTATTAAAACATCAGAAAACTGTAATTGAGTGTTTTTTGCTTACAGAAAACTGTAAGCACTTTATGTAAGTTAGATTGCACTCCAAGAACATAAACTACGAATCACTGAGATTTCTAATGAGCTTTTATATGGCAAGGGAATCAGCCTGCACCAGTGCCATCACAGAATTTAGGCACCATAATCCCTATAAAAATCAGTGGCTCCTTCCCCAGAGGATGCTGAACTTGAAATCTCCCACATAACACCACAACCAATTTAAACCACTCCTAAATATTTGTACAGTGTATCCCACATGAAAGCAGAACCTATATGGGACTAGCACTAGATAAAAATCACCCATCAAATCACCACAATTGTCCAGGACGTGACCTCGGGAGACACTTTGAATTTTCATTGCCAGTGTTGAAGCTGCACTTGCATTGCTAATGGAGAGGACATTAAGATGGATACTCTTTTCATTTATATAAAGCACCAAGGACATCCATAGGAGTTCAGGATTCAGCTAATTTGTCTGTGTTTAGTATTTTTCTCACATTTCCTAGACATCACACAGGACAAGGCAGCACATCTCCATAAGTATAATGACTACATTAGGTCTGAAATGTGGCTCGAGCTTGTCTCCAGAATAACACTGACATTCCTGTGAACGTAGTGATATGATCTGTGGGGTCTGTAAGCAATGTTGGAAAGAATTGGAAGTGCTTCTCTGAAACATTTCCAACTATGTTTTTGGAGAAAAATGCTTGTCCTGTGACCAGAGTTCCAGCATTATGAATCTTCCTACTACTTCCCAAATTGGGATATTGATCTTATCTCTGGGATACCCCATGTCCAGCACAGTCAAGAAGATCTGGTCCTCACCAGCTTTGCTGTGTGGATTTGTGAGCCTTTGGTTTCTCTGAGCACTCTGGAGACTTTGTTCTTTTGAGGCAGCTGCTGTTTTCATGCACATTCCTGCATTCCACATTTCACACTGGGCAGGTAAATATCTCCAGTAACACCCCACAGGCCTGGAGAACCCCTAACCCACCCCCTGGTCTGTGGAGATGAGACAGGCAGCTGTAGATGTATGAACTCAGCCAGTCAAGGAGCAGAGGACGAGTTGTGTTTCCATGAAAATCTAGCTCCTCCTGAAGGAGCTGGAATCGTCTCACAGCCAATCTCTTGTTTGATCCTGCACGTTCTCTTGTTGAAGAAGCAATGAAGGCTGGCCAGCAATAAAAAGGATTAATGTTTCTGCTAAATCTGTCTTTAAAATGTTTGAGTCAGTAAAGATACTACAGGCAAGGTCTGAAGCGCTGGCATTGAGCCTGGTAAATCCTCCACCTTCCAGATGTAGGGATTTGTGTGTTTAGAAGCAGTTACTATTCTTTGTGAAGGAAACAAAGAATATTCACAACACATGATTGGAGCAGATCTACTCTTGGAAAAGGAGTTTATTTGTGTGTCTTACTATGCACAATACAGCAGTCAGTCCCTACTCTCTTCTTTCTTCCACCTGTGTGAAATGCAGGAGAGGGATTTGAGCAGGATGAGTTACCAGCATTTGGATGGTCAATCCAGGATCTGCCTTGGAGGTTAGATGGTGTATTTGGTTTGTACTTCCTTCATGTGAGCCAGTTTAAATACCCCTTTGTTTCTTTTATATGTCCTGTGCTCCACCTGGCCTCCAGCATGTTTAGGAGCATAAATAACCAGATTACATTGGTCAGTTTTTGAAAAAATAAAAGAAAACACAAGAGTAAATAGATCAAGGCTTTTAGTTTCTTTTTCTCTTTCTTTTCTTTTCTCTTTTCTTTTCTTTTNAATAGAAGATTAGGAAGCAAGCCATATCATGTACAGCATGACCCAAAACAGATGCACCTGCAAGGTAAAAAGCTGGGGGGATTCTGCTTAGTGAAATAATCACATCCCATTGACACATCCCATTGTGTGAGGTGGCTAACTTGCCAGTTTTTCAATTTTCTCCTAAAATATCCTTAGACCAACCTTCCTCCCTTCCTCCCTCCCTCCCTTTCCAAAAGCAAAATCTGCTTTCTTTTTTCCAGAAGCAGACTTTCTTTGTCTTCAGAAGGTCTTGTTTTACAGGGCTTTTAATACTGCAAAGTCTAGATTTGGAGTCCAACAAGCAGTATCCTGTGAGAATTCAATTTTATTCCTCTGGGTATCTTAAACATCTAAGTATTTTGAGTTGATGTTTTCGTTACTAAAACCTTTAACATATTTCTGAGTCACCCAGGCTGGAATATGGAGGTTAAACAAGGAATATGGTGGTTAAACAAGGTGAGCTCTGTATCCAGGTTATTCACCTCCACATCTGGGGCTTTCATCCTCCAGGGCTGTAGCACCAACCTTTATTCTGCTTCTGAATTTCACTCGTTATTCTTGCAGCATTGCCCACGAAGACAAATGGCAACTGGTGACAATTGTGTTTCTGGCAGCCAACCAGCCTCTGGTGTCATATAATTTTTCCTGTTGAAGAGATTCCACTCCATCACTTGTAGCTGTTTATCGCTAATTGCTCTGCTTTAAATTGCCTTCATCCTGCTCAGGAATACATCCTGCTACTTTCTGAAGTCTAAATGAGTAATTCTATGTAATGTGAGCATATTTTTAACTCTTACACTTACTTTCTTTTTTTTTTTTTTTTTTGAGTATCCAGTACCAGGGTTTTTTTCTACTGCTCAAGTTGAATGTGTTATGAATTTTATTTAATGCAGCTCTAAGCAGTTGGCTTTGGCCATTGCTATTGCCATTTGCTAAGTTAATATTCATGCACAATTTCACAAGATTTCCAGGCTTGGTTTAATCTCACCAAACAGAAAAATTTCAGTATATTTTGCATCACTAAGATAATGCTGGCAAGCAATCATTCTAGCTGTTGAGGGTGACTGTAGGCATACTTATTAGATTTAGATGGCAAAAGGCATCATGTAAATATGTCATCTCTTTGTGGCAGATGTTTAAATTGATGTCAACTCCTCAAACAATTTCCTCTGCAAATGAAGAAATGCATATTTTCTAGAAAATCAACTGTTCTTGCTGCTGGAAGAATTTGGACTGGGCATGATAGACACCCCTCTCTTTTTCTCACAGATGCAAACCCTGGTGTCCCCATCCATTTCCTGCACACCTCTTTTCCTTTGACTTTAAATTCAGCATGCTTTCACTTAAATGCTTTCATTTAAGACTTTAAGCTACCCAAAAAAGCAAACACACAGCATGTCTTAATAGTGTAAACATATTGAACAAATGGAGATGAACATTCTTGAAGAAAATCTATTCTCAGCAGTAATTCCTTGCCTCTTGGCCTGTCACAGGCATTCCCAGGGCATCATCACTACAAATGATGCAAGTCTGAAGTTCATCTGCAGGGTTAACAGCTCAGGAGGAAAACTTCTGGCAGTTTCTCATTGTGTTTCTCCCAGTGCAGAGGATTTTGCTGTGATAAATGCAGGTAAACCTTAGACAGGTGTCAGCTATGCTGACGGGGGAAATGGGAAGGAGGGACTGTATGTTATGTACTAAAACTGCATTTTTTTTCACACAATTATTAGCTCCAGGTATAATTAAAATTATTAAATATAAATCAGCTCAGCAGCTCTTTTGTGCTCACCTCTCACTTCCTATTCAGTCTGAGCCTGGCAAAGAAGAGTTGGTGGTCCCTGCTCAACCTCCATTCCCTGTATCCAAAGCCCCCCTGGTCATGCTGAAATGATGTGCCATTCACTTTTCACCTGGCAGGGTTTCACTTGCCTCCTTTCTTCCTGACATTTTTATCAGCAGTGACATCGCTGCCAAACCTTGTGCACCTCTGGGTGAGAGTTTATGCACATTTATCAGCAAGTCTGTCTTGTACACTTGGTAACTTGCATACAACTGTACAATTTAGCTCACTGAGCACTGGGGAAAGGCTTGTAAGTGAGGGGCCAAGTGTCTATTGCTGTTCACCCACCAGGACCTCTTCCAGGTTTGTAGCCCTGGTTCATGCCTGAAATGTTTTGGTTTTCTGAAATTCATTTCCTAGGGAATTTTCTGTAAACGAGAGAAATGTTTTCATAACAGTAAACTTTGTTTCAGTTATGTAAACATTCATTTCCCTAGGAAGGACTTCTTCTTGATGCCCCTCTGGTCTGACCAATGTGAGTGAAAAGGTTTGTCTTTGTTTCACCAACCGAATTGGTCTGTGTAAAATAGTATAAAAAAGGAAACACATCCCAAAAAAAGGAGTCATTTTCAGCCTTCTGAGGTTGGAGTCTTGTGTCGTTGTGGTGTAAAACAGCATCACAGGTTTTTGCTTTAAATCAGGAAAAATATTGCCTTTCCCCTGAGGAAAGGATATCCCACTTGGCTCTGTGGTGAGCACAGCAGAAACACAGAAGTGTTTGCAGCAATGCACAAGAGAAGAGGGGATCAGAATACGTGGTCCTCGCTCCAATCCTGCTCTTCTCCCTTTTGCCCTTTAAGCCAGGCACGGCTGTGCAAAGTCACACAAAGTCTCCCGTAGACTTGATAGTTTCTGAGACTGAGAAGAGCTAGCTTCTTCTTTTCAACAGTTTTCTTTTTCCCAAAACAACCTTTGTGTAAACAATATTCCTTTCCCATCACCACAGGTGTTGTTTGCTATTTCTGTTAGTGAGCCAATGGGAGAGGTGTCAACCCTATGGACCAATAACGTGACTTTTAGCACAGTGTGTTATAAAAGGGCTGAATGAATTCTAAATAAACCTTCTGATTTCTACTGCCTCCTGACTGGAGTCAAACATCTTTATTTCGTGTCCTATTGGGACAGCCTCCAGCCCTAGAGATGTCCAAGGAATGACTGGATGTGGCACTCAGTGCTCTGAGCTGTGTGACAAGGTGGGATTGATCAGCCCCAGGGTGGACTCAGTGATCTGTGTGTCTGTGTTTGTGTGTACACATGGATTTGAATTTAGAAAAATCACCTGCAAGCAAAATAAATGGAGAATTTGACTATCTAGTTGGTGATTCTAAATTCTTAAAGAAAAGACACACTCTACTTTTCAAAAGTATGAAATAGGTTAAATATCATTTTGCTGCCTCCCTCAGTTACTCAGGCCTTGAGTTTCAACCTTGAAGACTTCACAGCTGCCATCAGGAAAGTGAACATTTCCAAAAACTGCTTTTGCTAATAATTTGTTGTCACTATTTGCATGAATCATTTGACACCTTAAGTGATTAAAGTGCTGAGCACGGAAACACACATTTTCTATGAAGCATTTTGGATTTTTATGGTTCAAGACATTTTTTGCTTTTATAAATACAACAATAAGGTACATAGTCATTATCCCAAATAAGCCTCAAATACGAAACATAATTTGCTGCCTGATAGGCCATTTTAAATAAATCTACAAAAAATTAAAACTCTTTGTGGAACTTGTTTGTGAAACAGTGAAAGGCTGTGTGGGTGTAAACAGGGATTTGTGTTTGCATTTTTATTAACACAGCTGTGGGAGCTTTTCTTCAAATAAAATACATATGTATTGAATACTCTTCAGAGATAAACATGGTCCTGCTAAAAAAATTATCCTAACAGAAAAATTTTAGAGCAGAAAAGGAATCTGTGTAATATGGAATTCCCTTTGGCAAAACCAGTCTGTTTTATATTGACTTTGATTCAGAGGCTAAACTACATTTAAATATTTTACAGCAATACTGCATTTAAGTGGGTTATAAATTCACTCAATAACTGAACAGAGGTCTCTGCGGAGTGCAAAGTCTCTATATCTTAATGAGTAGATTTAATAGAGTAAAGCAAACTTCCAAATTTCAGTTTTTGGAAAACAGATTACAGAAAATGTGACATGCTGCTCTGTATAAGAGGAACAGAAGTAGAAATAAAAGCACAGGGAGGGCTTAGACATCTTTTGCAATTATTTTTGGAGTCACGTTGCAGAGTAGCAACTATATGGAGTTCAGAGCTGTACACTAATGTAGTACAAAATCTGAAAAATATAAAAGCTGAAATCTTATGGCATCAATATGAGCTGCGAATATCCCGAGGCATCTTATCCTAGTGGGTGGGGACAGTACTTAAATTCCATATAAACACTAAAGGAAATTCCTGAACTCTTCTTACAACAATAGTGTCACACTTGGAAGGGACAGAGTGAAGTTCATTCATCTTTTGGTGAATTACACCAACACAAAGAGTTTCTGTGTCAACCCTCGATAGAGGAAGGTAGGGAGGGTGATCTTTTATCTTTGAAAATTGAGTGAAAAATGAGAACACTTTGCCAGCTTTGTTTGTCTGCCTGGAACAGCCTATTTCAATCTGCTGGCAATATTCAACTGTGTCCTGTAAGAAGGATTTATGACTTGTCTGTAGGGCGAGAAGAGCTGGCAGAAAGCAGTGAAACAATTGGCATGCAACTAAAATACTTCAGATGATTATCCCAGCTGAGCTCTTCCCAAAATAATTGCCAAGCTCATTTAAATGTGTGGCAATGTCAGTGCTATCGAAGACAGATACACACAATCCTTTCTTTTTATTCTTTTTATTTTAATTTTAAGCCGAGAGTTTTTTGTTATGAGATGGCTCTTTTACAGAAACAGTGTAGGACAAAGTTCCTCTACCCAAGATTTTACAGATAAGTCTAAACAATAATAAAAAAGGAATAAAAAACATAAAAACATATCTTTAAAAACCCCAAACAAACAAAAACCCACCACCAACAACAACCACCAAAACCAACTAACCACAGAAATTATTTCTCATTTGTATATTCCAAGATTTTTTAAATTGGAAACGCTTTTTGAAAATTGATTTTTTGAAACCTCCAAGTGTTTTGGAATCACAAGAAATATTTTTAAAATCAGTTTTTGGAGAAGAACAATGAGTCTGGCTATAGATGTATGTGGGTAGAGATGAAAAATCAGTACCTGTACTGAAAAATATGGAAATAAATGTTCCTTTCAAACAGTGAGACACAAAATAATTATAGTTGTTTCAGGCCAAAACATCACATCTTTCTCTAGCACAAGATAATACAGTATTTGCCAAGTTCCCTTCCCAGACACGGTTTTCCTTAGGAAATCCATGTAAAAAAAAACATTATCAAGAGCCTGGACTTAAATACATTTCCTAACCTCAGGATAAGGAAAAAAATCTGGTTTTACTCTTGTCTCATTTCCAAAATATACAGAAAAGAAGCAGTTCATCTGTGGGGTGATCTTGTTGATTGTCATGGTGAAAGTTTATGTTCCACTCAGGATTAAAAATGGAACTTTTAACAGAAATTTATTCATAACTTATATGAACTACATCCATATTTTATATGGATGTATATATACATCTTTTATGCTTGCAATGTAAACATTTCAGCATTCTGCTGCTGCAGTATAGCTAGAACTTAACCTAAATAATCTCACTTTCACAGCTGAATTTAGTGCAAATAATGAAACTGTGCAAAGATAAAAAGTAATTAAGGCCATTATCTTAGTAACATATAAATAGTTCCATCAAACACAAAGGAGCTAATTTCCTGCTTGAATGTCTTGGCTATTTAACATGCCTTCAATGTTATAGCTTAAGATGGAATATTTTAAATAAATGTAAAGAGTGTGTACAGTGTTTTTGAGAGAAATCAATGGCACAGTGCTGCTTTTCCCCCTGACCTCATCTGTGAGGAGCTTTGAGGGAGGAGATTATAAGGTACAGAAGCTCTTTGGAACTGCAAGGAGCAACCACCTAAATTGCAATGCATGGGGAAAGCTGTAGTACCCATTCAACGAATGGCTAAAAACCCACTGAAACCCTACAAAACTGTTAAAATGTCTCTATTTTCAACCAAAGTATGTTTAAAAAGTGCCTGTGCATGCCAGCTTGGGACAACAGAATACCTTTTTTTTTTTTTTTTTCCCTAATTACTCATCTTCTGTCACAGTATTTACCTGTCTTTGAGGGGAAAAAAATCCAATTAAGTGGCTTGTTCATTGTGCACTCCAGTTGCACATTGTACTAAGGAGCCTTCATGGACACAAGTAAACACTTCTGTATCTGTCAGTGCAAGAAAACAGATAGCAACCTCACGATTTTATTAATATTTGCAGTCTTGCAAAGAATGAATCAATTAAAGAGGGTGCCTAAAGCACAAAGAGTAGTTCCTGATATTTTCTTGTATATTCAGATTCTTACTAGTAATCAATTTGTCTCTGGCCCTAGGAAAACACTGTCCTCAGTAAGAATACCGATGGTCAAGGTATGTGTAAAAACAGCAGGAAATATTGTTTTCCTCCTTATCTTTGCCTGAGTGGCAGAGTGAACAGCTGGAGAAAAAGGAGTATTTTCTCTCCATAGGGTATTTATTTTGATTTTGTCCTGCTTCCTTCAGACTGCCTCCTCAGTCTATCGTGTATTAGGAGACAAACATGGTTCCTTGTGAATTATTTCTCACCACACTCTTTCATGAGAAGGCTTGATTTCCAGCACACAGAGAGGATTGTCTTTAACATTAACTCTGAGCAACTTGTTATAGGAAGCAGCTATTCCATAAATGCTACTATAGTCTTGATTTCTGTCCTTATGGAAATGCAGGAACATTCTTCTGACTGTGACCTGCCTGCTGTAAGACAGGAGGCTCCGGGGGAAAAGTGGAAAAGTGTAGCTTGGATCCTCTCCCTGCAAAAGTGCTCAAAGCAAAGGCTGTCAGGTGGATGCTCAGGAGAGAAGTATTTCTGGGGGAAAAGAAAAAAAAATAATCTCAGGATTCTACTTGTTTTTACACTGATCTTTTCTAGACTTGACAGTTTCCAAACAATCTCCAGAGCAAACCAGACATTATGGCAAAACGCCTCCACAATGTACTGAGCTGATTTGCAAAATAGAAAAATTACCTTTTGCACAATTAAAGACACATGAAAAGGTAAAGACAGGACCTTCTACAAAACCTCCTCTTGCTGATATTGCCATCAAGGTGAATTTTAAGTCTATTTTTCTTTTTAATCAAACAAGATTACAATCTCAAGAGCTAGAAACATTTTTTTTTCCTTGTATTCTGAAGAGCAATGGTGGAAATGTCTTTGTAAAAGTTAAGCTAGATATGAACTTGCTTTTAAGAGGGCAGACAAAATTACTGTGACTCCACACAGGTTTTGGGTGCATGCTGGCCAAGTTTATGCTATTGCTTCTTTTTTCACTGCTGTAAATACTGCATTGACATTCTCTTTAAGATCCAGGCAAAGTCTACGAGCACACTCAGCTATGCAGCAGCAGTACAGGAATTGAAAAAGGGGACAACATGTCTTCTATCATGAACAGAACTCTGTAGGAAAGGTTCCAGACCCTAGTGAAGCCATAAGGAATTGAGCTTAACCTGTGCCTCTGTATAATTACAGACAAGTAGAGTTGAAGACTTAAATATCTGCCTAGATAATGATTTTTTTTCCTTTTTTTACTAGCCCAAATGGGAAAGTTCCTCTGCACCACAAGAAAGATAAAACAAACCATCAGTCTATGAGATGGAGCAGAAACCAGGTGGTACTTAGGAATTTTGAAAAGAGATTTCTGATCAGGAAAGATGAGAAGGCAATGCAACTCCCACAACCAAAACCAAAGAAAATCTCGATCTTCTCTTTTCAAAGTCCCTATTATCTCTCTTTTCATGCCACATAAGTATCTCAAACTGAGCAAAAGCAGGAACAAAGGGAGTTATGGCCTTAATACCTTTGTATTCCACTACAGGGAGAGCTAAGAAAAGCAAAAAGAATGCTGTTTATTATTTGCCTTTCTTCTAGTTCTATTCTAATACTATTTTTGTAGGCCATTGTAAAGGAAAAAAGGAAAAGGAGAATTCACTAAAGATATCACAAGCTCTGTTGTCATTAGGATCTTCAACCTCCTGAGAGATTCTGAAAGATTTTGACACCAGTGCAGATGAGTAGAAGTGAAAAGCAAATGTTTTGGGGAAAAGTATTGTACAGAATTCAGGAAAGCTTTAGAAAAGAGTGAAAGAAATTGAGAAGGAACACATATAAACTGATACTGAGGTATGCAGTTGGAAAGCTGCAAGAAGGGGCTGGCTAGGAACTGTTTCTTTCCCTGGCACATGAAGCCAGTGTCCCTTGATTGCAGTACTAATTAAGGGTCTCAGTAGAGTTTCAGACGGAAGGCGAAATTTCTAAGCTGCACGTGGAATACAACAATTTCAGTTTTGCCTAAAGACCTTCAGGATCATCAGCTGACTTAAAGAAAAAATCCTGGAACAAAAGAGACAGTGCTGGGCATCCCTTTTCCTGTGCAGCTTTAAACAGCACAAAACACATTTGTATTATGCTTTTTTTTTTTTCAGCTGCCATGTACTTTGACCCTTTGTCTCTCCTGCTGAGCCCAGCTCCATCATTTCAATCTGGAAGCAAAAGTGGAGAAAACAGTTGCTTTGTTTCACATTCCCTTTGAAGGCTATCAGCAACACCCTGTGAACAGTGCTAAGAATTTTCCTTTCAAACTAAATTAACTACCCCCTTCTTTCTTTCAATCATGCAGAGCTCCTGAACCTAAACTGTATCAAGTGGAGCCACTAGTCACAAAATGTGCCCACGCAAGTTGTTTTTTTTAACTCACATCCTGTAAAAAGCAACACACACCCTGAACTAATGTCCATGGACCATCATATTCCTACACTCCTGCAGAGCCCAGCTTCAAAACTTGCTAAGTCCAGCTACTGCTCCCAATCCAAAGTTTGTAAAACAAAAAGTATGCCCTGGCCTTTACTTTGTCCTCTCAGCTTTTAAAGTGCAGCACATCCAGCTCTGGAGACCCTCATGCACCATCACTCTCACAAAGCCCAGTTACAAAGCTAAGAACATTCAGCAGCCGGTCTCACAAGAGAAATTCTAGAAAAAAGAGGCAGTGCTGGAATTCACTTTCCTCTTGCAGCCTTAGAAACTGCACGGCCAACAGTGAGACAATTCGTCTTCCTTCACACACAATAATCGCACATCCCTTCCTCTTATGCAGGATAACAGGCTTTCAGTCTCGAAAAGAGCATCCATCCACAACAGAATCCATCCACATCCCGGCACTGACTGCCCTCGCAAGGAATGGTGCCGGGACAGAAGAGAGTTCGGCTTTTTCCTGGGCACTGACAGAAAATGAACCACACGATGGCGGTGTGGACTTGAAAAGGAAGAAAACGCACCTCGCCTATCTAAAGTACCCAAAGCGCAGGTCCAGCTTGAAACGCAACTGTCGGGGGAAAAGGATTTCACTGCTCTCCCCTGTACAAACTTTTATTTGCCCCACACTCAAACAGCAACATGAACTCCTTTACGCTAATAAATGTTTTCACTCTTGCAGAGCTCGGCTACAAACTTGAAACCATCCAGCAAAAGCAAAACTCACAAAAGTGTCAGCTGAGAATGCTGGTGCTGCCTTACAACCTCAGCTGCACCCAAAGAATTGGTCCTGACACTGCTCAATTCGGCATGTGGCTTCCACTTCTCAGAGGTGACCTCCTGAAATTTTGGCAATGCCCTTATTTCAGACAAGGTAAGTAATGTAAGTATGCTCAGGATTGGTCTGCAGCAGGTAGGAGTGTCCCAAAGAGGTAATGCCCAGTAACAGTGTTTTGGCACCTTTGTAGGGGCTTATTTTCCTGCATGTTTTTCATTCCAAAAGAGAGGATCTAATTCCTTTTGAGATGGGTTTGTAGTTCCCCTTTTTGGCAAAGCAACCAAATGTGGATCTGCAGGTTCAGTGGTCTTAGTGACTCGGTGACCTTGAAGGTCTCTTCCAACCTACACATTCTGTTATTCTGTGATTTAATGTCTTTCCCTAATAGGCAGTTCTGTCATTTAGAGCTGTTGAACTGTTCCAGTGGGAATGCAAAAGTCAAGCTGTTGAGCTTTCTGCCCTGGTACCTTTAGTAAGTGAGCAGTCACTGGTGCTGTTCCATTTGAATCCTGGCTCTGAGACTGAAGGATTATGACGGTTCATTGAACTGAGAAGCAAAATGTTGCTTTGATTTTTTCAGCATTCTTGTATTTTTGTAGTAGAGTTTCTCACTGTTTTTCAGGTAAACAAAGTGATGTTTACATACCTTTCTCTTGAAGAAACAACTAATACACCTCTAGTTTAACCAGTGAGGTCGGAGAAGTAACAACCTCATTCTCCAATCCCTGGCCATTATCCTAAACCTAAACATATCAAAATCAAAAATTAACTGCTCCTTTTTTACTCTGACAACTGCTACACGTGTGTCCTTTATTTCATGTCCATCTAGTGAAAGGAAAGTGAAGATAGTAGGGTGTTTACTTTGGGTAGAAATGAAGTTGGAAGCAGGTTAGAGCTTTCTCCAGAAGTACTTTTGTGAGTTTTGTTTTTTGCTGATGGTTTCAAGTTTGCAGCCGGACTCAGCCAGAGTGAAAACACTTATTAGCACACAGGAGTTTGTGTTGCTGTTTGAGCGTGGCACGAATAAAGAGTTTGCACTCAGAAGAGGGAAAATCAGCGAAATCTTTTTT
>VWZU01010746.1:51152-93316 GCA_013397095.1 Sterrhoptilus dennistouni
CCCCGCCCCGAGGAGAGGCAAAGATGGCGGCGGCGACGCGCTGCGCCCGCGGGCTGCGGCTGCCAAGGGCAGGTGAGTGTCAGCGCCTCCGGGCCCCTCACGGCATTTCCCGAGCTCTTCACGGCTCTTCCCGGGCTCCCCCATCCTCACCGCCCCTCAGCCAGCTCGGCCTGCCCCTGCGGCTTTTCCCCGGCCCGGGATACGCGCTCCGCTCCCGGCTCTGTGCGAGGCGAGCTCGCACCGCAGCGCCTGGAAAGGAGCTGCCGAAAAAAATGTTCTGAAGGCGTGGAAATGATCGTGTTTGGGCCTCCCTTCTCCTTAGGGTTGGGGATGGAGCTGCGGGTGTTGCGCTGGGGCTGTCAGTGCCCTGTAAGCGAAAAGTTTAAATTCATTTTGTCGTTTCTTAGGTGACTGTGACCTTTGGGCCATGATTTGTGGTGAAGTTCAGCTACTAATATTATATTTAAAGCGTTATTTGGGTCTTTGTGTCCGTTTAAATTGATTCTGAACTTAAATTGAGTAACATAGGAGATGGTTAAACGGGTTTTGTTGGTAAAGGGCAGGGAGGAATTTAATATCCTTTTAAATACCCTGGGAGCAGTGTGTTGTTTATTTGCCTCAGTGGCTGTCAGGCTGCCTTTGAGGACAAAATGGGAAATGTGTTTGTTTCCATTTTGTGGAGTTGGGAGAGAACAGGGACAGACAAACTTTTGGGTAGAGAAAAAGGTGCTTTGGATTCTCTGTGGATATTTAACCTTTAATTCATAGAATGGCAGAATTATTGGGATTGGAAGAGAGTTTAAGGATCATCTGTTTCCAACCCCCTGCCATGGGCAGGGCCACTTCCACTAGCCCAGGTTGCTCAGAGCCCCATCCAACCTGGCCTGGGACACTGCCAGGGATGGAGAAGCCACAACTTCTCTGGAAAATGGAATTAGAAGTAATACTTTGACATAAAACCATAGCTGGTGATAGTTTATGGCAGCCAGACCTCATAGAGTTATGGAACAAGGAAAGGTGTTCATCACTAAACACCTGACAGTGTAAGGTGAGCACAACAAGGGAATACACAGAAGTGGAAGAATACAAAACTGTAATTAGGTATTATTTGTTGGTGTGACAGTGAAGAGGTATTGTGAAAAATCTGCCACCAATAATTTTTTTGCAGAAGTAACAGCAAAAACTCCGCTGAGTAGTTGAAAGGTATAAATCATTATTGGTTTTTTAGCTTTGTGGTGACAGAATATAATTTTTGCCTCAGTACACCCTGGCCTTTTGGTCTTCTGGGCACTGTGGCTGCAGTGTTAGGGCACCTGTGTAACTGGTAACTCCTAACCACATTGGGATAAAACCTTCTTCAATGTGCAGGTGTCAGGTTATTCCCAGTCCCATCCAGCCTGGCCTTGGACACTGCCAGGGATCCAGGGGCAGCCACAGCTTCTCTGGGAAACCTCTGCCAGGGCCTCAGCACCCTCATGATTTCTTCCTCATATCCCATCTAACCTCTCTGTCAGTGTGAGGCCATTCCGCCTTGTCCTGTCACCACATGATATCAGTATCCCAATGATGTCCTGCCTCCGTGGCTCCCAAAACAGCTCCTTGAGGAAAGGAACAGCTTTGGAGCAATATCCCATGTACCATGGATCTGGCTCTTTGCATCTCTCCCTTCAGAGCTGTGATACAGGACGATTCTTTCCTCTGCTATATTTTATATTTTTACTGAGTATTCTTTACTTGATTCACCTTAAACTCACAGTCAGCTTTACTTGCTTGGAAGAACTGGTAGCCTTTGTCTCCTCTTTCCCTGTCTCACTTTGATCCTTAACTTCACCAACAACTTCCCAGGCCTGCTCCCCTCTGATCTCTCCAGATCTCTCTGAAACAGCCCATCAGGAATCTTGGCATGGGATCATTAGAGATCTGTGATGAGAAAACCAATGAAAGCTGTGATTTAGCAGTGCCCCAGTCCCAATTAACATCCCAAACTTTCTCCCGTTCCCTGTTACAGGCCATGGAACTTCTGTCCTGACTGCAGCGCCATCAGCATTGCAGCAGCACCGGCAGGTCCATCACGCCGTGATCCCTCATGGCAGGAGTGGAAGATCCTCTGTCAGTGGCATTGTGGCCACAGTCTTTGGAGCCACGGGTTTCCTGGGACGATACGTTGTCAACCGCTTAGGTAACTCTCACCAGGAGCACTGGGTAAAAAAACTACCCCAACAAAATGCTTAATGGAAATAATTAGATTGCAGGGGCCTACTCCTCTGTAGAACGCATGCCTGAGGAGAGCTACAGGATGTGTATGAGTCTTCTGGTTTTAGGTTTATTAAGACATTTTTAAAAGGTTTGCAGGAGTGGAAGATCCTCTGTCAGTGGCATTGTGGCCACAGTCTTTGGAGCCACAAATTTCCTAGGATGATACATTGTAAACTGCTTAGGTAACTCTCACCAGGAGCACTGGGTAAAAAAACTACCCCAAAAAACCAGTTAATAGGACTAAATTAGTCTTTAGGTTGCAGGGTGGTGGAGAAGTCTCTGGCGTTTTGGATCTTATAAAAGTGTTTTGCAGTGACAAATAGTAAAGAAGTGTTTTAATCAAGGAAACTTTTGAGCTTTTGAAGGTTAAGATCATTAGAAGAAGTCCTACTCCTCTGTAGAGTGCACATCTGAGGAGAGCTACAGGATGTGTTTGAGTCTTCTGCTTTTAGCTTTATTGAGGCATTTTACTAAAAGGTTTGCAGGAGTTTGATTGGAATTCTTCAAAATTGCCCTTTTGAATTTAAGTTTTGAAAAATAACCCATGCTGCTTTTTTTCCCCCTTTCTTCTCATGCAACTTAAAAAATGTAAATATCCTTGTATATGTTAAATTTTTTTAGGTATTGTGCTATGTTTATAGGACACACCATTTTTGTTGTTGTTTGTTAACAAGCTTTGGCATTTTGTCTTACAAGCCTAAATATTAAGGAAAGAATCCTGTTTAAGAATTTGAATTACATAGGTTCAAGAGGAACCTTAGTTCTATTCTACTTTTAGTTTTGCAGACATGCATTCGAGATACCTATGTCTAATTGTAGTGCCTTAATGCCAGGGGGAATAAAAGGGAGATTTGTTTATTCAGAAGTTCATCCACTTAAAGGGATGTATTTGTTTGAAACTTTGGTGTTTTTGTGTCCCTTCAGGTCGCATTGGCTCTCAAGTCATCATCCCCTATCGCTGCGATCAGTACGACCTGATGTACCTGCGGCCCATGGGAGACCTGGGGCAGCTCCTCTTCATGGTGAGTCTGGCTTGGCATCAAGCACAAACAAACCCCTGGGGGCAGCCAGGGAATCCTTCCCAAAGACACAACTCCAGCCTCTAAATGGTGTGAAAGAGCTTGCTTTGGTGATGCCTCATTTAAACATCATCTCATGTTTTCCCCGTTTGATGCTCTGCTTGCAGGAGTGGGACTGTAAGGACAAGGATTCCATCCGAAGAGCCCTGGAGCACAGCAATGTGGTCATCAATCTTATCGGGAAGGAATGGGAAACAAAGTAATCTCCCTTTGTTTTTTCTTTTGCTGTATATAATAGATTTACACCAGGTATTGTAGCCATGTTTTACAGCCTGTGTGTGCAGTGATGTTGCCAAAGTTCTTGGCCTCTGTGAAAAAGCAACCCCAACATTTAAAATTTCTTTAAATGGTTGAGTCCAGTACTGGTTGTGATCTGCTTTGGAAAAGTAAATTCTTTCCAAATTTTTCCAGTGTACAGCTTTTGTTCTGTCATAAAATTCAAATGTGCTGCTTTCACATACCTCATAGGTGTTTCCTGAGTGCCTTCCTATGGATGACAGAGTCTCACCTATTTCTTATATTTATATTGACATTGCCATTTTATTTATATTTATATTACCGCTTTAATTATATTTATATCGCCATTTTATTTATATTTATAAACTCATGTTCACATTACATTTATATTTACATTATCACTGAAGTAAGGTTTCATCTTGTCACTTGGACATAGTGATGAGTTGCAGCCTGCTAGAAAAAGCATGATCAATCAGGAATAGCTGAGGGAGAGTCCCTGAGATTATGACTAATAACATCATTCCTTGACAGAATTTTGGCACAGACAATATTAGCTACAGAAGCATTCTTTGATAATAATTTCTAAGAAGAGTTCTTTTTTGAAATCCATTAAAAATTTCCCATAGTAAGTTAAAAGTACCTGTAACAGCCACCTTCTCTGTATGTGTGTGTGTTCATGCAATTATGTTCATTTTATTTAAAGTCTTGTGCCAAACTGCAAGACAGAAGTTTAATGCTGAGATATTTCTTTGTATGGTGTGTAATTTTTGCTCTGGTAGAGCAAAGTTTGTGGACAGAAACAAATGTAGATACCAGTTTCATCTCTGTTTACAAACCTGTTTTGTTGCCCATATTTTAATGAAGGGCCCTTTGATGTTGGAAATTTCTGGATTTGTGTAAAAAGTATGATTTACAGAAAAGACAGTTTATTTTATTATTAACAAGAAGTGTGAGGACAACAACAAAAAGTTTCATTCTGTTTAAAAATCCCCAAACTTTGTTCTCGGTACGGTTCCAATAGATTCAAACAGAGAAGTCTTGATCCATGTTTAAAACTTCCAGACATTACAGAACTTGACCACTGTGTGGCACAAACGTGTTGATCACATATTTTTATGCACGTGGGGATCAGTGCTGGTGCTGAAACCCTGAGGTCAAGTTCTTTGGTTTGTTAAACACGAGGTCAGAGTAACCATTGTCATCATCCCAGAGCCTGTGAAGAACTTGGACAGGAAGAAAAGTAAGATTAGATGGAGAAATCAGTCAAAAAAAGCAAAGCCTGCCATGAAATTCTTTCCTCCTTGCCTTGTACTTGTGTCCAGGCTCCTCTGTGTGTACTGTGTTGTTTGAAACTCCATGGTTACAGGAGGGATGTTGTTCATTCTCCTGTGTTTCTAAATCTATTTTGGTGAGCAGAACAGGAGTGATGGTTCCCAGGGTCAGATTAGTTATTGAAGGCTCAAAAATAACTTTGTATTTTTAAGGCTTTCTTTGGACTCCAGTGGGATCTGGAGAGCTGTGGGAGGAGATAAGGACACAGAGGGAGGGGGTCTTTACAGGGGCAATACAATGACATGAGAAGCCAGTTCTCTTTCTTGCAGTTTTGGGATAGTTGAAAAGAATTTTGGGATTGTTGGCAGCCTGTAAGGTCAGTTCTGCATGGAGACAGAGCTTCTGTATTGTTCTTGATCAGATACCAGACTGGTTGACAGTATAATCCCCTGATTTAGGCCCCCTGAATGTTGTAGAGTGAGGGGAGGATTTCTTTTTGCTTCTCCTGGAAGTCCCTTTCAGCTTTGAAATGGTTCTAAATACTCTGACAAATTGTTTTTCCATTTGCATGAGCAAATATTCTGTGTTCTCTGGTTTGTTTTTGTCTGCTTCCCCCATGCCAAGCATCTGCTCTGACTTGTTGCTGCTCAGAAATCTTGAGCTTCTTTGTATTGTAATTAATATGTCAAATCAAGGCAAATTTTGAACAGGATTTGTAAAAACACAGCCTTGCTCAGAGTTCAAGATGCAGGAGTGCTTTTTTTAATAAAAATAACCTGTTTTCACTTTCAGTGGGAGTTTTCTATTTGTCACAGACAAGTGGGCAAGAGGATTTTTCATACTGATATAATCTTACCAGGTGAAAAGGCAGAGAAGCTAAAATTGAAGATTACAGTTGCAATTCACTTACCTCTAATTTTTATTATATGAAGAGTCCATCGTGAAGGGAAATTTTGTTTCTAATGAGTGTCAGTATAGGTTTTTGATAATACATTCAAGTGATACGTAATAATTGATTTTTGGCTGATTATTAGCTATTGTTGATTGCTCTTAAAGTAACATTTGGGTTTTGCCTTGCTTTAGAAACTTCAAATTTGAAGATGAATTTGTAAATATTCCTCAGACTATCGCACAGATAAGTAAGGAAGCAGGCGTGGAAAAATTCATTCATATCTCTCACCTGAATGCCAGCATGAAGAGTCCTTCCAAATACCTCAGGAACAAAGTAAGTCTGGAATCCACTTAAATATATTTCTCGAGAATATACTTTGTATTTGGTGTAGATTTGTGTTTTTCCCACAGCTGGGTCTATTTGAAGGAAATAACTGTATGGATTTACTAAAGACTCTTTGCTGCTGCTGAGAAATTTGGGCTTTCTCTGACACCTTTATCTTAGTGCAGCATCTCGAGGACCAAATGGCTTAGATATAAATAATATTAGATATAAATAATTTTTGTGCTACTAATGACATCATTTCTTTCAGTTCTTTAGTCAAGGATGCCTTCTGTTATGAAAGGCATCCACTTCTGCTTGATTCAGCAGAATGAATGTGTCTGTTTTCATTGATAGGCTGTGGGAGAGACTGCAGTGAGGGAAGAATTTCCAGATGCTGTAATTTTGAAGCCCTCTGAGATGTTTGGGAGAGAGGACCGATTCCTCAATCATTACGCAAGTAAGTACTCTTGGAATAATAAACCCATGTGTGATTTGTGTAGAGAACAGAGGAAAAATGAGATTTGCTTCTGGAGAGCAGGCGGGTGTGTTTTCATCAGGAATGTGTGGGATACAGAGCAACATACTAAATTCTCACCTCTTGATAGAATTCTTTCTCAATCTAGCTAGATGTTGCTCTTTGTTTGTATTTTTGCAATCATTTTATTTTGAGGGGAGGGTGTGTACTGAGCCACTCTCAAAAAACACCAAATATAACCCTCCCATTGCTGTTAATACAAAAACTAAATGTGTCTTGAAAGAAATGCTGCTGCAACTGGCTGGGAATTCTTCGCAATTCTAGTTTTTTTTTTTGAGGCAAAGACAATTTTCAGAGGAGATCCACACTCAGTATGGTGTAAAATGTCTTGGTTTTTCTGGTGCTGAAAGGATTCCCAGATTTTTTTCTCTTTTTTCCCCTCAGACATGCGCTGGTTTGGTGGTGTGCCTCTCATTGCTTTGGGCAAAAAAACAGTCAAGCAACCAGTCTATGTAAGTTTTCCATGAAATCCCAAATCCTCAGTGGGTGGATGTGTTGGTCTGTAAACCACCTCTGAAAGAAGTTTGTGCATGTATTCCTGTTTTCTCCTGGTAACTGTTGGACTTTGTTCCTCACAGGTGGTTGATGTAGCAAAGGCAATTATTAATGCAATTAAGAATCCTGATGCAAAAGGAAAAACATATGCCTTGGCTGGGTAGGTCACTTTTTCTGATTCTAATTAACTGTAGTACATCTTTTTGGTGTCATTTTTTGGCATGCTGCACAGTACATTTAATTTCTCCATCCATGCACACAGTTGGAGCTGCAATAAATTCCACCTCCTTTTTGGGAGGAAAAATGGCTCAAGCTCTTACTGTGAGGACTCTGAAAATCCTAATCTGGGCCCCACTGCATTTCGTGGGATGTATGTGCACACAAAGAAATAGCCAGCTAGGGAAACGTGCTAGACAGCATAGATTTGGGGAAAATTCTGCAAATCTGTGTGGAAACCACCTGGAATTAGAATGGCTTAGAGGCAGTAGGTCAAGTTAGAGATTGGATTTACAGGTTTCCCAGAGAAGCTGTGGCTGCCCCATCCCTGGAATTGTTCAAGGCCAAGTTGGATGGAGCTCTGAGCAACCTGGGATGGTGGAAGGTCCCTGCCCATGGCAGAGGGTTGGAATAAGATGATCTTTAAGGTCCCTTCCAACCCAAACCATTTTATGGTTCTCTGATCTCTTGGAAGTTTTTTGGAGGACATACCACTTGAAGGCTCAGTTTTCATGCCTGTAGCCTCAGAGCTTGGCACCTATGAGATCCTGGGTTTATCAAACTGCTCAGTAGTGTGCTCTTGTGGTGTCATGGAACTTTTCAGAATGGTGTAGAATGGCAGCAGACGGCCTGGAAAGCCAGGGGGGATACCTGACAGCTCAGTCCCACCCAAATAGCCTAAAATGCCAAGGCAGAATCTGAACAAGAAAGGAATGGGAATTCCCAGTGGTTTATGTTACCCTTAGGCAGGTGGATGGAAGACTGCTTCATTCTCTCCATCTTGAGAGAGGGGGAATGCATTTTTTGGACAATTCATCTTGCTTTTAAAAAGAACAAGATATTCTTAGTCAAGTAAAGGCAAGTGAATAAATTTCCCTACAGCCAATTTCTTCCGAAGATGGGGTGTCTTGTTAATAAAGTGTCCTTAATTCTCCATTTGCTTTCTGCCTTCCAAGTGGGCTTGAGCAAATTCCTGTCACAGTGCTGGAAGTCTTGGGTTCAGAATTGGAGTCAGGATGGAAGGAGGCACATTCAGGTGTGCTTTCAAAGCACACAGAACACACTTCATCCAGTGTGCTTATGGTGGGTTAACCTTGTCCAGCAGCCAAATGCCCACTGTTCTTTTCTGCCACTTCTTTTCCATGCTCTTCCCCAGCTCCAGGATGGGCACTCCTCCAGGATAAACATCCTCCCTGTGAGCCACAGGGGAATCTCTGCTGACGAATTATTTGGATTGAAGAAAACAGGCTTTTTGTAGCCTTGGGGGGTGGAGGGTTTAAAATACATTCCTTTTTTCTTGATGCAAATACTGAAGTGTATCTGGCTGAGGTGTGACCTTTGCTGCTTTCCCTTTCAGCCCCCACAGGTACCTCCTGTACGACATGGTCGAGTACATCTACACCGTTGCCCACCACGCCTTCATTCCCTACCCCCTGCCACGGCCTCTCTACCAGTAAGTGGGACCCTCATTCAGGAAGCTCCTGGCAACCCAGAGGCATAAACACCCATTGCATGGGTTCTTTCCTCTGCCCAGTTGTTATTTAAAGTAGTGGGGGTTGCAGAAGTTGCCATTCCTGAGGTACTTGTTAGCCAGTTTTGAGCTCGGGGACTGCATTTGATGGGCTGGTACGTGGAATGAATGCTTGTAGTGACCTTAGCATAGCTGTTCTTTCCAGAGTCATTTCTCCCTGACATCCAGGGACAGGATGAGAGGACACAGCCTCAAGCTGCACCAGAGGAGAATTTCTTCACAGAAATGGTGGCTGAACATTGAGATAGGCTGCCCAGGAAGATGTTAAGGAAACAACTGGACATGGCACTCAATTGCTCTGGTCTGGTTGGCAAGGTGCTGATCAGCAGAGGTTGGACTTGATCATCCTGGAGGTCTTCTCCAACCTAAGTGACTCTGTGACTGAATGGCTTTGCTGAGCCAAGAAGTAGCAAAAGGTCCTAATCTGATGATTTTTAATAGTACCACAGGGAAAATATGCGTGTATATTGCTGACTGCAGGCCCTGACAGATTTTTGTGCACAGTCTTAAGGATCTGCTACTGAGCCTGGGCCTGATCCTTAGGGAATAGTCACATCTTTTTGAGGAGCTACCCCAAACAATAAATGCCATTTCAGAAGTTGCCCTCAGCATAATGGGGCTTTGTTATTATTTGGCATCCTGGTCCTCCTCATTTTTAGTACAATGTAAATTAATAAGCTTAATCAGTTCACAAGAGTTAGAACTCAGTAGGAGTTCTAACTGAGGCCAGTAGGACTCAGCCTTGGATCCATGGAAGTGCTGATGGATAATGCTTAGAACATCCTAAACTGTAGTGGCTGTTCCTCTATTGGCTGGAAGAGGCACCAGGTTATAAGATGACTCAGGTGACAGAGCAGCTTGTTAAAAAGGTGCTCTGTGGGTGCTTCTTAGTTTTATTCACATTTGCTGCAATCCACATTATTCTTTTTTTATTTATGGGCTAAACTAAGCGATAATTCATATTTTTGAGAAAAGAATGCACCTAAAAGGCAGATGAGCCTGATTGTGTTGATGTGCAGTAACACCCTAATCTGCCAGGTGAGCACTTCAGCAAAAGGTCCTGCCTGTTAAGAAATTCTGCTGTTGGTCTTGAGACACTGAGCAAGAGCTGTAGCATTATTTTCTTTTCCCTGACAGATTTCCTTTCTTTCAAGGGAAACTTCATTTCTGAAAACTGCAGATCTCCCAATCCTCACCCATTTTATAGATTGCTCCAGATGCCACCAGCTTGTTTGTGTTGCTGATAACTCACTGAGTTGTCAGCAAGTTTGTTTTCTCCTGGAGGCTTTGAATCCAGCTTCGTGACTAATTGGATTGCTGCCTACATTGGCAGGGAACAGAGTTTGGAGGAAAGGCAGGGGCAAGACTAAACCCTCTGGTGTGTGGGGAATTGGATGTGAAGTTCGCTTTCCCCACCCACTAACATTCATTTTAACTTTTAGAGATCTGTTTCTCCATTCTACACAAAGTAAAATAATACAAGATCCAATAATTCAGGAACAGTTAATTACTAGAAACACAACTAAGAACTTGGTGGTTGGCACATCTGGTGCTTTAATGAACTGAGAGCTTGCAAGAACAAGCTTCAGAACAAGCTCTTTCTTGCCATCTGTAAAGTTTGAAATAATTTTTACCAGGTTTCTGTGTATCTAGATAAATGACTGCACTTCTGCAATATTTCTTCTATTCACAGTTTAGTTGCAAGATTCTTTGAGATGAATCCATTTGAACCGTGGTTGACACGAGACAAGGTGGATCGGGTAAGTGTGGGACCAGCCAAAAATCCCTCTTGGGAAATGTTTCATTGTGTGCTTGAAACTCCCACTTGGGGATTTGCATTTCCCCAAAAACACATGGAATTGAAAACAGCCAAAAGTAGAGGTTGGATGAGCAAAGTGAGAGGGGCAGTGCTCCCCACTCTTAGTCCCTTTATGTACCTCTAGATGCACTAAAATCACTTCCATCATCCAGGGAATGGTGTTTTCAACAGCTGAAGTTGAACTGCACGTTCCAAAATCTCATTTAACATTCGAGTGTTTTTTGGGAGAATGTTGCCACTTCATGTTTATTCCTGACTTCTCAGAGTGTTTCATTGTGGGTGGAGAAATAAGTTGCAAAAAAACCAACTGCAAGCAAGGAAAAAGTAGGAATTGGCAAGTATTAGTGTCAAAATTTGGCATATGTGTAGGCTAGCAAAGATAAGTCATGCACATTCCCTAAACTTTCTGCTTTCTGAATTACGGAGTGACTCTCCCAACTGTTTTGCAGCATTAGAGTTTCAATGTATTTTGTTATAACACAGTATCAGTAGCCTACTGAACTGACTGTCCCCCAGGATATAATTGTAACATCTCCAAAAACCTTTCTTGCAGCTGCCTTTGTAGTTTCTTGAGTTATATTTCATAAAGTAAACCTGCACCAAATGGCTAAAACTGCTGCAAGTCAGCTGTAGCATAGGTAGTGTAAGAGGGAGTTTCTCTGTGTCACTTCTGGGTCTGATTGTTCCTCTTTCCAAGACTTTCCTCTTTTCTTCAAGACTTGAATAATCTATACAATATTAGATGTGTTTGACTTAAAAGACCTTGCAAGGAATTAGAGCAATTTCTGTTTTCTAGGATTAAGTCATATAGGTTGCAAATACAGTCGTAGAATTAACTATTTGTCCTGTACAGAACCATGTTCAAATCATACACAGAGCAAAACAATCTACCAGAGGTGATAATTCAACACACATTTTACAATTACACATAATCAGAATATCCATAACTGGAGTTCAGCTATAGCCTTGGAATTTTGCTTAATTTTACGACGCGATGCTCCCTGATAATGCATGGAGAGAAAAGGAAGGCACTTCTGCATTTATTCCTATTATTCCTATTCATTTATTCCTATTATTCCTATTATTCCTATTCAGGTATTTATTCCTGAATTATAGCCTGAAGGACTTTTTGCTGGATGCAGAATACCTGTACCTCCTATTGAAAGTCTTGGTACACAAGACCCTGTGTAATTATGCCACAGTTCTGTTTGAGTCTTTCTTCTTCCTCTACTTCTTTGGCAGGAGAACGATCGATTGCATTGGGTGTAAAGCTGTTCATTTCAAGTAAATTATCTTTTTTTTTTTTTTTCTCTTACCTTCTCCATTCTTGTTGAAGTTTCACACAACAGACATGACATTTCCTGACCTCCCTGGGTTTGAAGAGCTGGGCGTTGAACCAACCCCCCTGGAGCAAAAGGCCATCGAGGTCCTGCGCCGTCACCGCAGGTTCCGCTGGTTGGACGCTGAGCTGGAGGAAGTAAAGCCAAAAACACAGCCCATGTAACAGCTGGCAAGGGGGACACCTAAAGCTTCTTAAACTGCCTTTGGATGACTCAACTTCTTTGGAGAACTGTGTACATACTGAGTAAAATGTATTAATCATGTAAACTGTATTTCACCGGTGTTGTCTTTTCAGTTAAGGGGGTGGGGGGGGTGTTGCAATTTCTCTTTGCCTCAAAAGCAAGTAACATGGTTGCTTAGCTGGTGAGCATTGTAATGTTTTGAAGGTTGGGACTAGAGGTAGTGTGCCATAACACTTGTCCCTTTCTCCCTTGGCTCTCAGAGCAAATGTGTCACTGAACTTTAGGTGCTCAAACGGTTTCAAGAGTGTTCAGGTGGGGACTAAGTCATCCAGAACGTACCCTTTCCAGTAAGGATTGCTGGGAATGCCACTTACTCAGACTGTGAGATCTCAGACAAAGCCCTGGTTTTCAGTTTTTGACTCTTCTGAACTTGGTTTTCTGTGCTGAGCACAGGTCCTAAAGAAAGTGCCAGCCTCCTTTCAGGGTGGTGTAGAGAGCCACAAGGTCACTGAGCCTCCTTTTCTCCAGGTTAAACACCTCCAGGTCCCTCAGCTGATTGCTGTAGAGAACAGAAGAACAGAATCTCTCACTCTTTCTGTAATGCCAAACTACTGTGAAACTCCTGGGCAAAGTGTTTCTCAGATTTCAAGAGCTTCCACATTTTGTTCCACATCAAAATTGCTGCTGCTAATGTTTACTCTGTGAGAAAGAGGTGGGCTCTTGTGATAGTGTGAGGGTTTTGATTCTGCCATCGAAGGAAGTATTACATTTGGCTCTCATGGATTGTTTATGTTTCTTTTGATCACATCAGTTCACTGCTTATTTTCTGCCAGTTGAAAAGCTAGGACAAACTGGAAGTGAAGTGCATATTGTTGTAATTTGAGCCTCGACTTTTATTATTTTTGACTGCCAGCTTTTCTCTATCAGACTCTAACTCTGCAGTCTCATTAGCACTCATTTGCTAAGTGTGGCCCTGATCTTGATTTATTACATGTTGCTCACATCCTGCTGTGACAGCACTCGTGTTCCTGAGCTTCACCAGAGTACAGAGAGATGCAATTATCACATAGCTCTGCATGGCTAACGAGCAGTTTCCATTTTCAGATGACAAAGTGCTGCAGGAAAAGCTGGTAAAGGCAGTATTGGAAGGTGAGGTGCCAGTTCTGGAAGTGTTTTCCCTGGTGCAGTGATTTATTTCCCCCCCATAGTTTTTCCAGGTGAGGTCTCCTACGGGTCTTAATTCAGACAGCCATTGCAGAGTGGGAAAGGGGTCAATGAGGAATTGACCCAATGAGGTCAATCCATGAGGAATTTACTTGAAGCAGCTGTTCCACATCAGGAATAAGGGTAAAGTGGAGCATCATCACACCACAATACTTTGCCTTACACAGCACTTCCTCTTCCCACCCTGCAGGGACCTCGCTGAGATTTCTCCTTAGTTATCTTTCTGAAGCAATTCCTGTATTTTGTAATACAGCCCTGAGTAGAGAATTGCTGTAATCCATAGAATTGCTAAGGTTGGAAAAGACCTCCGAGGTTATTGAGTCCAATCTTTGGTTACCACTTTGACAATTAGACCAGAGCACTGAGTGCCACATCCAGTGGTTTCTTGAACACCTGCAGTGATGGGGATTTCAGTGTCCCTGGGCAGCCCCTTCTGATTGCTGACCACTCTTTCCATAAAGTTCTTCCTGATGCCCAATCTGAACCTTATTTGGCACAACTTGAGGCTGTTTCCTATTGTTCTGGCTGTTCTCTCCTGTCAGGGTGTTGTGCAGAATAAGAAAGTCCCCCCTAAGCCTCCTTTTCTCCAGGCTGAGAAAAGCTTAAAGGTTTCTCCAGTTGCTTAGAGGGCAGATTTTAATGACTGAGAGGAACGTTTTTGCTGGCGGTAATTATTTTGTAGTTACCTCTCTCTCCCTGCTGTCATTTCTTTTCTCTCTGCCCTAAGGAATGCACATGGATATGATTCTATGAAAGGAGAGCAGAGGACTGTCACATTTAAAGTAATCCAAATTCTGAGTAATTAATGAGAATATTACTGCAGCTTCTTTGAGGTAGTGGAGCAGAAGGTGAAGGGCACTGACAAAAGAGCAAAGGAAAGCTGGTGGCAGAACTGAGGACAGTGATGGTTATGCTGCTAATAGGATTTCTTTCCTGAGACTCATTCCCTGAACACCATTCCATCTTGGAAAAGCTTAACATCAGTTGGGCATGCTGCAAACTACAGAGTGGAAATTGCCTTTCTCATCGTCACTAGGGAACGTCAGTGATTTTGTTGTCGAGATTCTGGCTTGGAGTAGACTATGGAATCCAGCGCTGGAGAGAACTATAGCAACATGCGTAGATTGCTTCACCCCTATAGCACAGACCTGGTTTACACTGAACCGCCAGTAGTCGGAGCTGGTGCTTAGCAAATCCTGATCTCGGTTTTCCATCCACCTCTTCTAGAACCTCCTTGCCCAACATTCATCCTCTGGGTTGATCCAACTGATTAAAAAGCTATTAAATACCTCCCTTCAAATGTTTTTTTGCAAATACAAAGGGTAGTGGTTAACTACCTGGGGATGAGCAGTGTTCCTCATACTGGGACCTCTGTTATTTAACACCTTTTTAAATTATGTAGTCAAAGGGATCGAATGCACCCTCAGTAAGTTTACAGGTGACACTAAAGCAGAGTTGTCACACCTGAAGGATAGGATGCCATCCATGCCTGGCACAGGTTTCCCAGAGAAGCTGTGGCTGCCCCATCCCCAAAAGTGTCCAAGGCCAGGCTGGATGGGGCTCTGAGCAGCCTGGGCTGGTGAGAGGTGTCCCTGCCCATGGCACAGAGTTGGAACGAGATGATCTTTACCCTTCCAACCCCAACCATTCTGTGATTCTGTGATTTTGGCAATAGAGGTGCATTTCCTTGTTTCAAAACCATTGAGTTCACTTGTCTCAAGGTTATCCCTGAACCTTACCATTGCAATCCCTAACCTTACTATTCCTCCTCTGCATGGAGGAAATGCCTCTCAGCTTCTGGTCCCTGGTCAAAGCAGTCTGTACCAAGAAACAGAAACCCTGTTCTGCCAGAGGAGCACCTCAGGTGCTGGAAGGGATTTATCCAACTGCCTGCACCTGAGGAGCCTTTCAAGTGTGCTCAGGTGTGGCTGGAGGGAAGACTCTGGGCAAAAGGTCACAACAAACTGCTTAAAGCAGCCCTAGGCGGGGGTGAGGGGTTAGTTTGGCTCTGGCAGTGGTGGTTGTGGGAGCTCTGGTGAGCTGCTCATGGAGGTGCTCCTTCCCTTCAGTCAGCAGTGCCTGTAGTAAGTCACTTTTTTTGCCTTTTTGCTATCTGAAATATTTGTCGTGGGCTTTACAGGTTCAAGAATGGATGGTTTTGCAAGCTGGAGCTTCAGTCAGCAGCTGAAGAATTCTCTTTTGGAAATACCTGATTTCTTCTGGGTTTGTGTCTTGTGGTTGGTTTCTCAGGGCTGTAATGGCATCAGTGCCTCTTTTTGTCCCTGTTAAGATGTTTGTGTTGTCTCTCTGCTGTGGAAAGCTTAAATTTGTGTTCTGGTCTTTCTACAAGTGGGTAAAGTACAGGTTTGGTCTTTGTGAATTTGACTCTGTCTTACTGAGGGAAGGGTGGAAAATATGAGCACATGTGCTTTCTGCAGGTACAATTTCCTTTGGAAGTTCACCTCTAGCTAATGTTGCTGTCAATTAAAATAAAGCTGATGATGCCACTGCATTTTTTTGAGCTTCTGAAGGCTGAAGGCAGCCTGGGCAAAGTAGAGGTTGTGTCCCGAGAATGTGTCAGAGCAGTAATTTAGTAACACAATTGAGTGGAAATGAAAACAAAAGGTGTTTGTCTGTTTCTAGTTTTTCTAGCATTTTTCTTACTTGTTTCTCTCACATACACCCCAGGCTTTATATCCTTAAGTTGTGCTTGGGTAGGAAAGAAAGATCCACTAATTTTTCCATGTTTGTTGCTCCTCAGATCACCTTATTCCTTTCTTTTTACTGCCTTTAGAGTTTTCCCAGACTGCACTTCAGTGCATTTATGAATCTTTAACAAAAGAAGAATAACCACTCACATCCTTGTGTTTTCTTGAAACAAGAAACATCTAGCGATACAGAACAAAATAAAGAACAATCCTTTTCCCCATTAATTTACTTTTGCTGTAAATATTTGAAATTTTTCGTGCTAGTCTTCAAAAACTGGCTTAAGTCTATTTGAAATTCCTAATCTGACTTACCCAGGCCACTGGCTTAATTTTAGAACTACAGACTCATCATCCCTGGGCAGCTTATCCCAATGCTTGATAACCCTTTCTTGGAAAAAATTCTTGCTGAAAAGGAGAAAATTCAGAAATGCAGAGGAAAATCTTCCCTCTTTGTCTGTGTGCTCAAGCTTGGCTTTACTGCATGAGCAGCAGGAACCCACCTTGGGAGGAAGAATTTGAAAAGAAAGAAAAGGTTTTACTCTGTAGTATCTGGTGGAATGGAAAGAACAACTGATCTGGAGACAGCAGCTATTTAAGGGGCAATTAATTGCCAGGTTCTTTAAGAGGAAACTAAATCAGAGAACAGAGAGAAAAATTTAATCTGTCACTGGGGCATTTGATTAATTCTGATCAAACTTTGTGTGGTGAAACTGTGCTAATCAATAATAAGATAATTAAAAAAAACCCACACTGCTTTCATTCACATCTTCACTGCCTTTTTTGCTTGACTTGTCTAAAGTCAGGAGATAAATTTAGATTTACCTTTTCACTTTCCTCCCTCTTTGTGAAACTGCAGCCCTGTTGAAACCTCAAGTGTGCTTGTTACCAACGGGGTATAGAGCCCTGCTTGCATCAAGTGTGCTCCAGTCAGGATCAGCTGGCAACGCTGAGCCAAATTATTATTTAAATTTCATCTGTCTCCTGTCAAAGGCAAGAGAGGAAAAATTGTAGTTTTCAGAAAGTTAGATGATTTATTGTTGGTTTCATTTATTCTATTCCTGTTCATATCACAGCACAAGTTTTCCATTCCCATACAAAGTACAGGTAGGTCCCTTCATTCTCTGGTTTAATTTTTTTTTTTTCTCATCTGGTTGGTGTTCCTGGGCTTTGTTGATGCTATTTAACCTGCTGTATATCTCTCTTTCTTCTACCCATTTTCCAGTGCAGTGCATTCTGCATTAATTTTCTGGTACATAACCTGAGGATTTTTTTAAAATGTTCAGCAGACTGGAAGCCTTTTTTTCCCTTGTGCTGAGACCCAGGTGAGGCGAGGACATCCACCAGCTTGGCAATTAATTACCAGCACTGAGAGGGCTAAAGGGCAAACTGTGCAAGACCAAAAACTGCCAATGCCAGGGAGGGTCCATCAATCCCACAGGGCAGATCAAGGTCATATCCCATCCTCTGCCTGGAATCTGGGGCTTGGCATGGAGCTCCCTGCTTGAAACCAAGCACTGTGACAGTACCTAGGTGTTCAGCTCGACTTTCTATAGCAAATGTGATTTTAGCAATTGTTTTCTACCTCCCTGACACCAGCAGGTTCCATCTTCAGTTACCAGTCAGGGCTGTAATCTCAGATTAGATTTCAAACCACGTTTATTCCTGATTTTCGGGAGGCTTGGCGTTACTTC
Source organism: Sterrhoptilus dennistouni (assembly GCA_013397095.1). NCBI lineage: Eukaryota > Metazoa > Chordata > Aves > Passeriformes > Zosteropidae > Sterrhoptilus > Sterrhoptilus dennistouni. The sequence goes on from VWZU01010746.1 coordinate 68,955, forward strand.
GGAGTGTGTTTTTCCATCTGTTCACTGTGAATCTACTTGGAGTCCCTGGTTCTCCCAGACAAGGCAAAATGGTACCTGGCAGTGTCTGTTTGCCTGCAGAATTCCCCAGAAATGTGCCATCTGTTTCCAAGTGCCTGAAGCAACAACAGTAATGGGCAGCAGCTTTGAAGCCCAAACCACACCTGACTTGAGCCCTGCTGTGGTGGGCACACAGAGCTCTGAATTCAGCTCTGAAGTCAGTGCTGGCTTTCTAATTCCATTTGTATTCCTGTTGCAGTGGTTCAAAAAGAGATTTGCAAATATAGGTCAGTTCTGCGTGGATTATTTAACAGGAATTCTCGCTGGAAGTGTTATTTATGCCAAGTGTCAAGACTCAAATCTGGGAGCTCCGTGGTGCAATGGCACACATATTCCAGCTCGTGCTTCTGTGGGAAGGGGAGTTTTGCTAAAGGGGAAATTCTTGTTGTACACAGGCAATTTGAGGAGGTATTATCAATTTTCTGTAATTTGCTGTGCTAGAGCTGACAGCCACTTCAAAAAAAGGCTGAGACAAATATTTGCAAACCTTTATGAGCATCTCCATAGCATTGCCCAAGCTTCTTTTTGCACCTTCTTTACATGTTGAGTTTGTGTGTCTGCTGCGGTTTTGTTGTTTTTTGGGTTTTTTTGCTCTTGAAGGGGTTTAAATGCTGTTAGTGTGGATGAACTGAGCCTGGCTCCTTCTTCACCCCACCCTAGAAATGCTCCCTAATTTGTGATCAGCTCAGTCTGCATCGAGTTCTGTGTCTCTGGGACTGGCAGGCAAGTCAGTTGGTTTAAGTAATAGCACACTGTGCTGCAATCTGCTGCATAATTATACACTTAATTAGATTCACAGTTTGCTACCTATGTCACACTGTGACAGGGCTTGCTGCTCTTTAGGGAGGGCAAAAAAACCCTCGTCTGCTTATAGCTCAGAAAAGCATCTTAACAGTTGATTTTCTCCCTGAAGGTTTGAGTTCCTCTTGGAAGAACCTGCAGGACAGATTAAAGCTCAAGTAATTACTGTTTATTAAATGTTGGTGGTGAACACCCCCCAATTAAAAGAGGCCTTGGGGCTTGCAGGGGAGAAGCCCTGAGAACAGGATGATGATGGCAAACACACTTAGAGCTATGGGATAAACAGAGGACATTTCACTGTGTGAGTTCTGAGGGAGCTTTGGTTGTGAGGTTTTACATGACCATCACAGAATGGTTTGGTTTGGGAGGAACCTTAAAGCTCATCTTGTTCCCCCTTCCCTGCCATGGGCAGGGACACCTTCCACTGTCCCAGGTTGCTCAGAACCCCATCCAACCTGGTCTGGGACAATTCCAGGGATGGGGCAGCCACAGCTTCTCTGGGCACTCTGTTCCAAGACCTCCCCACCCTCACAGAGAACAATTTCTCCCCAATATCCAATCTAACCCTGGTCTCTGTCAGTGTGAAGCCATTGCCCCTTGTCCTGTCACTCCAGGCCCTTGTCAAGAGTCTCTCTCCATCTTTCCTGTGGGTTCCCTTCAGGCACTGCAAGGCCACAATGAGGTCAATATCTCTTGAGGTCAATCACCTTCACACAGGGCAAAACATGCTCTTACTTGTTATTCTACAAAATATCTCTCTCCAAAGTATCTTCCTCATACATGTTAAATCTGCCTTAAAAACCGCTGTGATGGGCACTGCTTGTGTGTGTCAGCAAACAAAAAATAGCCGTAATTTACCATTATTCATTTAGAACAATAAAATGTTTTGTAATGAAGGTATCCATGGGGCTCTGATCTAGTGGAAGGTGTCCCTGCCCATGGCAGGGGGGTTGGAACTGGATGATCTTTCCACTCTTCAACCCAAGCAATTCCATGGTTCTATAATTATGCCATTTGATCCTTCACAGAGAAATCCTTCTCCGTGAAATGAGTTGAAAAAAATGGGCATAAAAAAAATTATTTCTCATTTTGTTCATCCTCTTCCCTTCAAGATAGAAACCTTAGAAACGTCTGACTGCTTGAAGCCTCCACAGATGGGCTGTTTCCCCTAAGCATTACACTGCAGCAGTGAAGGATTTCAGGGACTGTGTCAAGTTGTCCACGCTTTTAAATGTTCAGAAACATGAGCCAACATCTCCCTCTGTAAGGGAAGAGTCCTTCACAACATCTTGCTGGTGCAATTATGGCAGATTGCGTTTGCACAGACCCTGCTAAGCCGCTGTGAAGTGGATTTTTTGTGCATTTCACTGAGCAATGCCTGGATTTAGGAGCCTGTGCTCTTAATTAGGGGTGTGATTGTCTCTAGGCACTGGTGAGGCCACACCTCGAGTGCTGTGGCCACTTTTGGGCTCCTCACTCCTTCTGTTCACACCATCCCCTCTTTGCTTGATAACCCCATCCACCATTTCTTCTCCAAACTGTTGGTCACTCTCTCCCTCTCTCCCTCATTCTCAGTTTTAAACTCTCCTCATCAGGTTGGACAGTTTTGTCTTGGCTTTTTAAACTCTGGTGATTTCATCACCTTGAAAAGATTACTAGGAACAGGAAAGATTCAACTTTGACAAAAAAACATAATATAAATAACAATAAGGGCTGTGCAAGTGTTTAATAGCTCTGATGTGTAGCAGGTTCCCACAATGCTGTTGAGGACAATTTCTCATGCAGGCACAGAGCACACAGCCCATAAATCCTGCAATGGAAGAACCACTCCAGCTGTGTCAAAAAAGGGCTCCTTTGCACCCTGCTTGTTCCAGAACTTCATAGTTCTGCTCCTTAGAAACTTCTCCCCAGTTTTCAATCCACATCTTTCCTCAGGGACTGTGGATATATAAATCCGTATGTTCTTCTTAAGCCAGGATTGTTTTTTAGCTTAGAAATTTCTCTCCTTTATATTTTTCCCTCCTGGGAAACCAAGAAAAGCAATCAACTCCAACTTCTTAGGCATTTTCTACTTCATTTTCATAGGCCAGATAAAGTAAGCCACTTTTTCTTCCTAGTTTCTTTTCATTCAAAGGATTTTCTTAACTGTCTTCATAGTCTTGTCCTATTGATCTCTTGCAGTCATCCTGTAATCAAGCAGCAAATGGAGCCTTCATTATTTTCCAGCCTGAGCACAAAACAGAGGAGAAATTCTGATCGATCTCTGAATAGACACTGTTTACTTGGTTTATTTCGTGTGATTTCTATAATTATAATCCTTTTATTTCACCCAACTGTTTTGATTTATTTCCCAGGCTTTCTGAAAAAGCCTGATTTAACAAACTAATGATACGGCTCTTCATTGCCGTGGCTGTATAAGCAGCGTTTTAGGAGTGATATCTGGAGGAGGAACTATCAACTATTTTTGGCAATGGGAATGAAAAACCAAGCAAACCACAAAGCAACCAGATCTCCTTGTCCTCTCCACTTAAAGAATAGATGTTCTATGCAAGACACTGCCTGTGGGAGGGAAAGAAAACAACAAAAAAAACCATGCCACAACAAACCAACCAAACAAAAACCCCCAAAACAACAACAACAACAACCCCAACCATGAAATATGTAATTACTTTAAGAAAAAAAACGGCAGGAAAAAGTTTGTCTCCATTTGAGATGGGAATATTGGGTGGTCCTCAGCCTTGAAAATAATGTTATGAGAATGTACAAATTGACATCTGCCTGAACCAGTTTTGGAGTTTAGGGAGAGTGTGTTTCAAGGTTGAATGAAGAGCCTCTGGAATCCACAAGTAAGGATATTTCATTTTTTATAGGGGAGAATTTTTAGAAGGAATTATTGATTTTTTTTTTTTTTTGCAAAATTTGCTTCCACCCAGTCCCAAGGCTCGAAATTGTCTGGCTCCTGCAGAGCATGGCTCTAGAGCAAACTTTGTGTCTTATGTCCAGAGGAAAGGCAGGGGGTTTCCTGATTCCTTTCCCCACAGCAGGAGCCCTGGGAGGTTTTGGATGAGGAAAACCTGTGCTGTTCTTGAATATGAGGCACTTCAGAACTGGGTGAGGCTCAGGGCTGCTCTCAGCTGATGCTGCACAGCTGAATGAGCAGCTCCAAGCCAGCTCTCAGGGGTGAAACAGGGTAAAAGAGGGTAAATGCATTCCTTAGTATGGAGCTACCAGAGTGGGGGACTCTTATCAACTAAGTGGGGGAGTTCCCCAGTTGCCAAAAGGGACACAAAAGTTTGGAGGTGAATGTAAGTTCAACCAGGTTAGTCCAGTGCAAGTGTAGTAAACACAGAGCCAAACACTGAAATATTTGCAGGGCTTTAGGAAACATTCAGAAAACAGAGCCCTTGCTGCTTTGTGTCTCTGGTAGCTTTGCCTAAATTCCTGCATAATCTGGAGGTTTGTCTTCTCTTTCTTCCTTGAATGGTTCTCTTGTGTTCCCCGCACATCTAAAATTCATTTTATCATCCCTATGAAACAAAAGAAAAAAAAAAACCCTCAAAAGGTACATTTTTCAATGGTCCACAGTATCTTTTGCTGAAGATTTGAACAGTTCTTAATGTCTTTTAAGTTCAAGCTCTTGCTGGGCTTTGACCCATCTAATTTTCTCCCTGCAGATTCCCACCCCATCCTTGTAGTCCTTGGTACAGCTGCCTGTTCTTCCAAAGGAATTGAACCTTTTTTTTTTTTTTTTGTCCTGAGTTCTAGCTAAGTCTCCCTGTTCATCCAGATTGGTCTCTTTCCCCAGTGTCTCATCTTTTGGGGATGTTCCTGCACCTGTAGGATTTTGCTCATGGAGAATTTCCAGCCTTCCTGATCTCCTTTGCCCTTCAGACCTGCCTCTCTAGGGACTCTGTCATCCCAAACAGGCCAAAGTTTGACCTCAGGAAATCCAGGGTGGAAGTTCTGCTGGCAGCCCTCCTTCCTTCTCAGAGAATCAAAACTTCATGACTCTGTCCAGGACAGCCTCCAACCCCCACATCTCCCACCAGTCCTCCTCTGGTGCCTTCCCTTATCAGAGCCCTCCCTGTGCCAGGAAATTCTCTTCTGTGAATCTTCTGTCCCATTTCCCCTGTGCAGCATTGTATTTCCAGCAGAAACCTGGGAAATTGAAGTCCCTCACCAGAAGATGAGGTTAGGAGGTAGCCAGCATATGAAATTACATGTGGATATTCCCTTTCTCTCTTAGGGGTTGTGATCAGGGAGTTTTGATGATTTTGGGGTTTAAAACGTTTTTAATCTGCCAACCCCAGTGTGATGTCTTCAGGCAGAAACTTATTTTAGACACCTGGAGCAGGAGATGGTCTCAAGGTAGGTTTGAAATTAGAGAAGTTATTACTAATTTTAGATTTCTGTCCAGGCTTGCAGCTGTGCACAGCTCCAGTCTAGATATAATTGTGTAGGAAGTAAAAAGTTCTGAGCTGCAATTTTGAGTCTGTGGTGAAGACTCCTGTATCTTCTCTGATGTGATGCAAAGAAAAAGGTTTGTATTGTAAAAATTGTTCACTGTAGGTAAAGCTCCAAGAGACTGTGAAACCTTCATCCTTGGAGAGCCTCAAAACTAGGTGATTTTTCATGGAATTATATAAAAAATGGCTTTGCTTGGAAGAGACCTTAAAGATCATCTACTCCAAGCTGTGGTTATTGTGATTGATCACTGGGAACCAAACAGTGGCCTCTCCATCTCTGTGTGTGGCTGCTGTGCACCTAAAGCTGTTACCAGCCTCAACAGAGCCTGAAGATATCTCTAGATCACCATTGAGACAGCTTTGGGACCTGCCTTTGGGATGCAGGGAGCTGGATTTCACCCAGGAGATGGAGTTGCTGTGCCCTCCTGAAGCCAGGACCAGCCCTGCACTTTGAAAAGCTCTTCGGCATCCCCAAGGAAAACTAGATTTAATGGAGAGGAGGAGCTGATCTGCCACCATCTTCAATTTAAGAGATTTTCTTCTCTCTTTGTAGTTGTTTTTTTCATTCTTTGTTCAACTTTTCCACATCTCATTTGAACCCTTTTAAAATAAGGTGGGGTTCCCCCTCTCTCCTGCCTAAGCAGATGAGAAACTAAGCCTATCACTACAGAAAAATTAAATTTCCCAGTGATATCCTGTGTCTCAGGAGTCATTCCCACAGCTTTGAAATCAACATGTCTTGAGGGGAGTTTCACCTCATCTTTCCCCTGTTGGACAAAGTCTTCCCAAAGTCTTCCCAACACCTTCCAAGTCAGAGAAATGCAACTCCACCTGTTTGTTCCTTGTAAATGATTTTTGAAAACGATGGAGGAAAGCTGCATAATTCATCAGAGAAGGGTTCTGTTTTCTAAATAGTCGAGCTGCATCTCTTCCCACTTCCTACTTCTGTCTATATTCACCCCCTGATTAAAGCCAGGAACATGCAGTGAGAGAGGCAGGCAGGGATTTAGCCCCAAATGTGTCTCCCTCACTTTCCAAAATGTCAACAGAGCACTTACACAAGCTCCCAGCAGGTTCAAAATGTGGCCACCCTGTAGGAAGAGCCTTTGAATTCTTGAGACACTTCCCCTGTTCAGCAGCCCTGGTGTAACCACTGAAAACCCAACATTTTATTAAGGAATGTTTGTGCAAACTCCCATCGGGAGACACCTGAGTACTGGAGCTGATCACATCCTATTTTCTACACTGGCATTCAGGGATGAATTTTGTAAGGATTCTTCTCTGTTAACAACTGTTGAGGTTGTGTTGTTTGTGTTTTTGTTTTTTTTCCCTTTGGAAGGAGAATTTCTCGGCTTTCTCTTCTCAGTGGAAACTTGCTCTATCAGAGATTTATGTCTTTCTGTTGCATTTAGTTGAAATCAGGCAGTGGTGGCACTGCTAGGGAGACAAGGGCAGCTGCTTGGGCAGAGAGAAATCAGGTGGCACTTGAGCAAAGAGCAGTTCTGGGACACTTTTAGCACAGGTCCTGCTCTGAGGCCGTGTTTTATGGGCTGTTTATAGATGTGCTGAGCTGCCAGGGAATGAGCTAGTGAGGATTTCTAAGCCTGATTTGATTCAGGTGCTGCTGATGGTGGCATAGAGGAGCCCTTGTGTCCTCTGGGGAAGCATCCGTGCTCCTGGGGAATCATTTTTATCTCACAGATGGAAAAAGTTTTGGGAGATCAGCTGTCAGTGTTTGGTGCCTCAAGATTCTTTGACAAGGGGTGACTTCACACACACTCCTCTTGAGTTTGGGAAATGGGTCTAAAAATGTTGCTATGAACAGACTCAATTACTGTAAAATACAGTTTATACTGACATAAACCATGCCTGCCATGGGCAGGGACACCTTCCACTATCCCAGGTTGCTCAGAGCCCCATCCAACCTGGCCTTGGGCACTGCCAGGGATGGGGCAGCCACAGCTGCTCTGGGAAACCTGTGCCAGGGCCTCACCACCCTCACAGGGAACAATTTCTTCCTAATATTCAATCTAAAATTTCCTTTCAGTGTGAAACCCCTCCCTTTTCTCCTGTCACTACATGCTCTTGTAAATAGTCACTCTCTCTCTCCTTAGCAGATTATTATCAAAATAGTGAAAAGTTAAGGAATAGATACTCTGATAACAGATAATATGTCTGAAATGGATTCTTCTCCACCCCCAGTAATAAATTCAGCTCCCTGGACTTACCTCTTGATGAGGGTATGAGTCTGCAAATATTCCCTTTTATCCATCTTCCAGCTGAGAAGAGCTGCATGTGTTGGTGGAGTAAAGTTTCATCATGGAGCTCTTATTATAGGGTTTTGGTCTTAAAGTTCATTTAAGGTTGGCAACTGGTACAAAAATGTTGGCCTGGCCTCAGGATCAAACTTTTATTTTTAATACAACTGATGGGAGCAAAACTGGTTGTGCACTTCTCATCAGCAAGCAAGTTTCAAAATAAGAATATGACAGAGCTCAGCTGCGTGGGATTTGAATGTGAATGACTGGCTGGGGCAGGAAAAAAAATCTCTGGCAGTGTTTGTACAGCATAATATAGCTTGGATCTTGCCTTTGGGAAATGTTTTAATGGGGACTCACTTTATTTTTGCACAGAATAGTCCATCTAACATATCTAATGATGATGAGTGAGAGACTTTATCTAATTTTTTCCTGTATTGAACCCAGGAACTATTTCATGTGCTCTCTCTAGTTAGATATAATCATCACATTAAAAAAAATACCGAGAACGAGTAAAGTCATCCATGTGAAGATCAGGGTACAAATGCAGATTTTTCTTTTGCAGTAAAACTTCTAAATCATGTCTTCCCAGCCTGAACACTCAGTGTTTGCACATGAAATTGAAGAGAGGAAGATATTTGCTTTACCTGATCCCCTTGGTTCCCTACTTAGAGAGTGAAGAGCTTTGATCTGAAGTTAATAAAAAAGAAGCATAATCTGTATAAAACAGACATGCCCGAGAGACTTAAAAAATAACTGTTAAAAAAATATTTTGGTTTTCATTGAGGGCTAGGAAGTTGGGCCAAAAAAAAAAAAAAGAGACTTTTTTTCAAGCTGAGAGATGCACAACTATTTTTCTATCTGACTTTAAAAGAGATTATGTGAGGAGGTATCACTCCTTTGACTCCTGAGCTGATCCTTGTCCGTGAAGATTTGATTCCCCATCTTCCTGTTGGAAGATCCATATGGTACAGAATAGGATTTTTATGATTGGGATGATGTTGCTGGAGGACATGAAAGAACTACACTCACCAGTCAAGTTATGAGACGTGAGAAGAGAAAGCTTATTTTCATTTGGGGTTTAAATAGGGTTTGGAATTTGATCAGGGATTGGGGGATGAGAGTAACACCTCTCTGACCCCAGTGGTCAACTTAGAAGTCCATCAATTTGTCCTTCCCCCTGGAAGGAATGTATTATTTACCAAACATCAGTCTTTGTTTTTCTTACAATTCATGAGAAAGCTCTACTACAAGAATGAAAATATCAGAAGGCTGAAAAATCAGGGTGACAGGATAAGTGGAGTGGGTGCAGAGTTAAAGAGGTCTATTCAACATGACTTTTATATGCACTTCTGTATGACCAATGAGTTGCCAGAGCTCTGCTGAGGAGTTTTTGAAAAAACCATGGAAGTGTTGGCTGGAGGGCACCTCTGGGAATCCTCCTGCAAGGGCAAATAACCCCCAGGTCACACCAGGGATGTCTTTGCCTGGCTGGATCTTGAAGGCTGATGTGGTTCCTGTGACACAGGAGCCCTTGAAAATGATACCTTGTCATTTGTGTGGACTCATCCCTCCACAAAAGCATTGCAGGAATCTCTGGCTGAAGGAGGAAAAAAAAAAAAATAATAAAGTGCCCATAGCTGCAGAAATAAGGATTAATTGGTTTTGTTGCTTTTCAAATGAATTGGCATATTGTATTTTAAAAGTTTAAGCTGGTTCTATATTTAGCACCTCTGCTTCTAGAAAAGATTAAAAGGCTTTTGTTCCACTGATCCTTAGGATAATCAGGCTTCAAATTAGAGATCAGGATATGCAGAATGAGATAGGGGAGTTAATTATTCAGAAACTCAGATTGGTTCAGATTTTTTTCCTGTCTTTCAAAAGCTCTAAAGCCTGTTTTTCCCCAAATATGGGATTTTCATAGAATCAGAAAGTCATAGAATGGTTTTGGTTGGAAGAGACCTTAAAGATTGTGTTGTTCCAACCCCCTGCCATGGGCAGGGACACCTCTCACTGTCCCAGGCTGCTCAGAGCCCCATCCAACCTGGCCTTGGACACTTCCAGGGATGGGGCAGCCACAGCTGCTCTGGGAAACCTGTGCCAGGGCCTCACCACCCTCACAGGGAACAATTTCTTCCCAAGATCCAATCTAACCCTGCTCTCTGTCAGTGTGAAGCCATTGCCCCTTCTCCTGTCACTCCAGGCCCTTGTCAAGGATCTCTCTTCCACTGTGGATGCATTGTTCCAATAAACACCCCCATGACCTTGGTCTCCATGTTCTGTCATTCCAGGGGATGGTTTGGGGAAGCCTTGGAAGACAGGGAGCCACATCCTGTTCTTTATTAGTTTCCTTGTGTTTGCACAAAACACAAAATAAGTCAGAGCTGCACAGGCCTCTGAGCTGCTACTGTTTTATGGCATAATTCATGGCCACAGGGCAGAATGACAGAATTACTCAAATTAATCAAGTACTTCTGGATGTCCAAAGTTCAGCCTGCTGCTCAAAGCAGTATTATATCTGAAGTGACGTCATATTTTGCAGAAATGTGTCAGATTGGGTCTTGAAAACCTTTAAGGCCACAGAATGCCCATCACCAAAACATCTCTAGGCAACCTCTTCCTGTGCTTTGATATTTTGCTGTGCCTTTTTTCCCCACCCTTATGTCCAGTAAGAACTCCACTTGCTTCAATTCAGGGCCATTATCTATTGTTCTGTAGCTGGGCATGTGAGATCCCAGTTCTTTGGCCTTGGCAAAAGCCTGTCAGGGATTGGGAGGTGGCTTTGACACGTCCCCTAAGTTTTATTTTCAGTGTAATAAAGGTCCATTGCCTCAGCTTCTCCTCCCAAGACAAACTCTCAAGACTGGAGAACTTTGGTGCCATTCCACTGAAGCCATTCCGGTTTACGTTTAAAAGATTCCTTGAAATAGCTCTTCAGGCTTTAGGAGTGTTTTTATGGTTCATCCAAAAGGATGGATAATCATGGACTGGCTTTCCTAAAGGCCTGTGCTCAAATATATGAAGCACAGTATTTGTCTTGTGTTCCCTTGATTTCTTGTCTGGGTCATCCCTGATTTTGTGTCTCCCCCATGACACCCAGGAAGTTCTATACTCTTGCCACAGAGAAAATATAGAGGTTTTGCCTTGGACTTGAATGAAGCAAAAACAAAACAAAAAAAGGTTTTTTAAAAGTTTTTTTTTCTTATTCCTACTGCTTTTGTCTTTAATTAGGCAAAACAGCAAGGAAATGCTTCTTAGAAATGTACATCTGTGGTTTTCCAGGTAGGAAAAAAAAACCCCTGGATATCACTGCATATGTCTTATTATCATGGTAAATGTTAAAAAGTGCAAGTAATGCATGTTAATATTGAGTTTTCCTGTCAGTCCAGATGAGCACATTATGGAATAAAGCCCGGGTTCCCAACTACAAAAGAATGTCCCTTCCCTTCTCAGACTTGGTCAAAAAAATGACTTCAGGAATAGCAATGAATTATCTAAGGCTGTACCCTGGCTATCTGACAACCTCCCATCTCCCCAGTAGGCACAGTACTAACTTTATCCCAGCACAGCGCCCGGGCTAATATGAGTCATCTGATAACCTCCTCATTGTGCACTGACCTCAACCTTGGACCAAAATAAACAGAAATTCAATTACAAACCTCTCCTTGGTGCCCTGGCCCTCCCTGCAGTGTGTCTGGAGCTCTGAGGAGTGTGGCAGACTCTGGAGGCTTTGCTTTCTCTCCCATCCGGCCGTGGTGTAACAGGAGCCTGGGATGGGTTGTGTTTTTGTCCTCTAAAGAGGCTCTGAGCCCGTGTTCAGTGGGTTCAGCACTTGCTCTGCTCACTGCAGGTGAGCTGCTGCTGCCTGATGCTGAGCAGGAGTTCTCTGGGATATGGGAAAAGCCTTGTATCTTCCCCTGAAGGCAGGACCTCATGTCTAAGATCTCATTTCTTCTCTTCCCCTGCTTGCATTTACAGACAGGAAAGATTTTTTTTTTTGTAGGTTTATAATTTTTGGCCAGTCCCCCTTCCTGACAGCCAAATGCCAGCTGGGGATCTTCAGGAAGAGAATAGGGCACTTGGGGAGGGGAAAGAGCAGGGAGGATCAGTGATAGGCATTTCTGGGGTGACCTTTCCTCTGAAACAAGTCCACTTTGAAGACACAAACCTCTGTCTGTGTCCAGGAGTGACCAGCTGAGATGTGCTCTGTGTGACAAGAGAAGGATGGCACATTGCCGCCAGTGGACATGGGCCTATTAAAGCACTGGACTGAGCTGAGCTATCTCCAAGACAACCTCAGCCCTGCCACTGAGGGGTTTTGTGTCCTTGGGCACTCAGCTTGTGCCTCTTCCCTCCAAAACAGGACCCATCCCAAAGGGTTGGCTTGTTCCAAAGCCTTTTTAGGGGAAGGTTTAGGGTTTTGTAGTTTGTCTGGAGAAGATTCCATGGGGCTAATGGATGGAGGGTGCTGAGCATCCCTGCACCAAAAATAAAGCTGCTCATCTTCTAAAGCCTTGATTTAAATCTCACTGAGCTGTTCTCTGTGAGCAAATTATAGAACAATTTTACCTTGGTCTCTGGAGCAATCTAGTGCTGATTTCTCTTGAAATAAATATTTGAAACTTCACAGCAAAAAGCAGATGTTAAATTTATGCTATTTGCCAGTGCCTCTGAACTGTTTGTTTGAAGGTAAGCCCCCTTTCCTGTTCTTCCTGTGCACTGGTCATCTGTTTTCCAATATTTGAAACCACTAAAGCAGGAAAGTTATCCATGAAGGAAAGAAAAAAAAAAAAAAGGTAATGCAACAGTTTTTTTTAAGGGGCATTTTCAGATGCATCATGCAAAAACTGCCTAAAAGATTTAATAACATTGTCATGTATGAATTTACAAGGACATGTGTATTTCTACAGCCAGGGGATAATTCTGTAAATAAGCACAGCCCTTCAACCAAACATACATGCAAACATGCCCAGATATACCTAAAGATTTGTACAAACCCTGCACTTATTTGGCTTTAAAAACTGCCCACAAATCTGGGCAGAGTAAAAGTGAATCTGACAAAAAATTCTAAAGGTGAGTCAAGAAGTTTGGGTGGAAGGCACTCCTGCAACATGGAATCATTCTGTTTAAGAAGACCCTTAAAAAGTTGGGACTTGCAGACACCAAACTTCCAGCACTGAATGTGACAGAGGAAGAAAAGATGGTTCTGTTCTGAGAAAGAACCTACTCACTTAATTTGTACCCAAACTACCCTGGAATGAAAGGATTTTGTCACCTGAACCGTTCAGGCTCAAAGCACCTTTTGTTTCACATGAAGCCTGAGGCATTCACCTCCTTGTCACTTCGCAGGTGAAGTGTTTTACCTCCTTCATGGCACCATCAGAAGATCTTTATATTCACCAGAATGTTTCCCTTTCATGTCAGTCAGTTGGGGAAGATTTGTGCATGTCGTTCCTTTGAAAAATGAATTAATGATGCAGAAGTGCATTAACTTTGGCTGTCCACAGTCAGGCACCTCAGAAAGTGTGATCTTGACTAGTATGGAAAAATTAACTTCCTCTTTCCAACATGTACCAAAGCCACACAAGCATAGCAGTTTATTTTGGAAATAAAACAACAAGCACACACACAAGTTTGCAACATTCTGTCAGTCTGGGGTAAGATTTTGGACTTCAGATCAAGTGTAGTCCCTCTGTAATAAGCATAGGAGGTGGAAAAAATGAGATGGAGATATTGGTTTGCTTCCTAAGGAATCAATAAGAGATTATTTGGCCTTGTGTGGTGCTTGGAACTCATTATGGAATTCCTTGGTGCAAGTAATGGCAATCACTTGGGATCAGCAGAGAGAAATCCATTTTGTGATGATCCCTAATTTTTTGCTCCTCACCCAATTATCTGAATTGCAGTGTCTGTCTGTGCCTCTGACTTTATGTGCAGTCCACCCACTGAGAACATTCTGGAGCACACAAATTCTGTCCCTCAAGAGTATTAAGGGTTGTTTTTCTCTTGCCACAAATTCTACCAGTTTTAATACCCTCCAAAGGAGCAGCTCGGTAGCTTAAATAACTCTCAAGTTTATATTTTAAATTTAAACCTGTGTCTATTAGAAGGTCCTTGTCCTTTTATTTTTTGTTCTGATCCAGGACAAAGTTCTGCATACATTTGCCATCCTGGAGGTGAGAAGTCATCCCCAGTGACCTGTGGGTCCTTTGGACCTCAGTTACCCTGATGTAATCCTGAAGACTGCCAGCAAATGTCTGCATGTTCACCCAGGGATAATCAATAACATTTTGGGCTCAGAAACAGTGATTGTTCACTGGAGGCTCTTTCACTTGTCCTCCTGTGAATTAAAAATTGGGGATCAGACAAACCTCCTTTTGAACAATGAGGATGGTAGTCCTTTTTTATTTGCAAAGATTTGGGAATTATGTTTTAACCAAGGCTGTCTGAGAAGGTTGTGTGAGGACAGTTCTCTGATGGAAAACACATATTATTAGGCATCATCATCAGCCTAGATTTGATGCCAAGAAAGCTTTTAATTTCTCCCTGTCTAGGATGAGTAGAGGGAGTGATCCTTGGCTCTCTACTCAGAGGAAACTCAGGAGCAGCTGCCAGGTGGGGCTGAACAGCAGCCACCTTCCTGCCTGTTCCACTCAGCAGCATCTATGGAAGCCAGGCACTGGGAAAGGGCAAAGCAGAAAGACACAGGAGGCTGTTGCTCAGCCTTATGGTTCTTACAAACAACCACTGTTGAATCCTCTTTCTCCTCAGGAGCAGGCAGGGAAAATGGGAGAAGAAAGAAATGCATAGGTAAGGCATCAAACGCCTCAATGACAAGCACTTAGAATGTCCACAGGTGTATTTCTGGTGCAGTGAAGTGATACGAAGTGGAAGACCAGCACATGGTGTTCCTTTAAGTTCCTCAGGTGAATTCATCTGACACGAGGTGAGAGTGGACATAGAATGATGGAATGGTTTGGGTTGGTAGAGACCTTTAAGATCATCTTGTTCCAACCCCCTGCCATGGGCAGGGACACCTTCCACTGTCCCAGGTATCTCGGAGCCCCATCCAACATGGTCTGGGACACTGCCAGGGATGGGGCAGCCACAGCTGCTCTGGGAAACCTGTGCCAGGTCCTCCCCACCCTCACAGGGAACAATTTCTTCCTAATATTTGATCTAACCCTCCTCTGTTTAAATCCATACCCCGCTGTCCTGTCACTACATCTCCTTGCAAAAAGTCTCTCCACATCTTTTTTTGCGGGCTCCCTTCGGGTGCTGGGGGGGCTGAGCAGTTTGATGCTGCTTTGTTGTCACAGTGCTCTGCTCACCTGGATCCAGCTGCAATCTCCCCCCAAGTCAGAGATAAACAGCAGATGAGACATCTCCTCAGAGCAAGAACAGCACAGCCGCAGAAACCTCTCAGAATCTGTCCCTGCAGGCTGGGTAGGCTTACATGTAACTGAAGGAATGCTGGAGGCAAATCCATTAAGTGGGTTTTCAGTAGCACCGATGTCCTTCTAACAAAATACATACAGAGGAATGACTGTCAGGTCAGTGCTGCCTTTACAAGGAGGCTGGAGTTCCTTTTTCAGGACATGTTCTTGCATTACCTTTGCAGAAACATCTGCCAAAGGGGCCCAGTGGAGTGGAAAGCAGCCTGATCCTTCCCGTGTTCCTGGGGGATGTGCTTGGGAGAGAGCACTGGCTCTTTATCTTTTTTGCAGAGAAAGAAATCATGGCAAGAGTCTTCCTCTGAAGGCTTGGCAATTTTTTTTAATTTTTTTTTTTTATATATATCCTCCCTGGTACGTTGTTTGGGAGCACACAGGGAGTGTTTGATTGGGCTGCAATGATCTCCACAGCCTGAGCATCAGGTGCTGCAAAAGAGCTCAGCGTTTGCAGAATTATCTCAGCATTTGCAGAATTATGGGTCATTTTGGGCTTACAGAAATAGATGTGATCTTTAAGGCTCCATTCCAATAGCTGGCTCTGATGACAGCTCGAAATGCCTCACAAAATGAAGTGCAGTTAATGCTATTTCTGTCCTGAGCTGATCTATGGCTTTTTTTTTTTTTTTCTTAATTATTATTCTTAAATATTAATAGCAATGTCTCCACAAATGATCTGAAGTTTAGAATTCCACATTTCCTGATCATTTAGTCAATCTATACCTCAAGCTAGGTGCTAGTTATGTTAAAAAGGCTTAAAGAGCTCTTCTCAGCAGGGTGAAAATCTGCAGGATTGGGATCCCTGTCCTTAGGTGAAATGGTTCCCCTGGGAAAAATCCCAGAGAAGCTGCTCCCGAGAACCTACTGGGAAATAAGAGGGATTTTGTTTACTTTTCGAAAGTCCAGAATACTTCATTTATTTTTAGATGTCTGGCAGTGACTCTGGCTGCTTTAGGGATGCTTAAGCTCTTCTGAAATTCAACTGAGGTTCCTTGTTTTTCCTCCAACACCAAAATACCAGCAATAATTTTGGTTCCACAGACCTGTCAATTCAGTTATGTTTGTTTAATTGATGAAGTTTTGTTGGCAAATATTTTGGTTCCAAGGGTTTCACTGGCCCATGACACAGGCAGGGATATATAACAGGAAAAGGTTAGGAGTTGATAAAGTTGATCTATAAAGAAAGCTTTTCCTAAAAATCAGGGGCTACTCAAAGCAGAGTTCTAGAAAGGGTTGGAATGTGATGATGTGTATAAACAGGAGGTGAAATCTCCAGGTTTTCAGGGTTGTGGAACTAAAATATGACAGTGGCTTTATGGCTCAAATTGAAAAACAGCTTCCGTGACAAATTTAAGGCTCCTCTTTGTCTTTTAACACATAATTTAGGTATTTTCCCACAGAGGATTGTTGATTTCAGTGAGAGCAAAATCAGAAAAGAATTCCAGTCTCAACTGAAGCAAGTGGAGTTTGAAACCTTGCTATGGGAAAGGCATTATACATTTTTCATAGAAAGCAATAAAATATTAATTCCTTTTAGTGATTTAGATGAGCACTATAAAAAAATAGTATTAGAACTGGGGCAAAAGAATTGCATTATTCAACCACATCCTCTTCATTACATGTTATTAAAGAGATGTTAGATATTTTGAGAGGAAAAAGGCTTTTATAGTTCTGGTTATTAAGAGTAAAAAAGTTAAAATTTTGTCAGTCTTGGGAGAGAGAACTGAGGCTGAGGGAGATGTTTTTCCCACTCCTTTCTTTCTAAAGAATTGAGCATCAACATTATAATCAAGGAATTTTGCTTGACCCTTGTGCTGGGAACAGCATTTTACAAAAATGTTCATCAGGAAAGCCTTCAAAAGGGTTAGAGCCTGGCAACACTGACATGCCAGGCTCCTTCCTAGTGATCCCAAAAGAAGTCAGATGGATTCCACCAGCCAAGGAAAACTGCTCCCATTCTTGTCCCTCCAACAGCACCTAAGTCACCATAAAAAGTTTCTCCTGAGTCCAAGATTGTGTAATATTTGTTCTTTACAATCACAGTCCATTGGATGCTGACAACTTCTGAGCAAGCCTCGACCTGGTCATGCTGTAAAAAGTTAATTTTTATGGATTTCTCATTAATTTCCAAAGGGTGGTTCGGGAAGGTTTGCTTTACAGGCAACCTGTGCCTGTTCAGGGTGGGTTTAAAAAAACAAAAACATGCAAGTGGTGCTGCTGTGCTGCTGATGTTCCTCCTCCCAAGAGCTGATGCCTGGTTTGGCAGCCATTAGGAAACTGTTGGATATAAGTGGGTAAGACAGATCTAATAGGAGAGATGTCATGGAAAAAAAGAGTGATTCACTGCTTTGGGCTGTGCACAGAGCCCAAAACCTTGGTTTAATCTGGTGTCAGCTACATAGTCTATAGTTTGAGACCAGCACTAGGACAAAGAGCTTTTTTCCTTGGCTCCTGGTGATCCTAAAACTCTTCTTCCCCTTTTGAGGAGCCTTTCCCTCAGGTTGATGACATCCCAGTGAGATAATTACATACTGGTGCTGTGGATGTGTTCTGCAAGCTGGAGCTTGGAGGAAACACCCTTTCCTTGGAAACCCCTGCTCTCAAAGAGATTTTACAGCAAAGTTCTCTCAATATTGACACAGAAGGCTTTAAACTGCATCTAGTGCTTAAAACTCTGCCAAGTTTCAAATATCGAAAAAACCTGAAATTGGAGTTCTCCTACCAGACAAATTTGCAGTATAGCTCTCTTCCATTGCAGTTTAACGCACTGTTCAGATTCCATTAAGTTGTAGCACAGGATGTAGCCAGGGAAGTGCAATGGCTTTTGTTTTCTAGAAAACGGACATTTAAGGAGGAGACAAAACTGTATTCCTGATAAAACAAGGGAGGCAAAATTGCTGGGAAAACTAAAGGGGGAAAAAAAACCACACCAAAAAGCAGTGAGCACCTAAGACTTTTTCTTGTCCTTTTTCTCTATCTACCCTACCTCACTGAGCAATTTATGTATTAGCTTTCCTTATTTTTTTCCTTTTTTTTTTTCCTGTTTACTTATGGAGCCAGTTCCTCTTGCCCTGAAATCTGATTCAGACTGAAAGAATCAGAATTTGTGGCTCTCCAGTGGTTTCCTGAAAGTCCAGGAGCAGACACAGATGATTTTTGCATGGGTGATTCCTGTCAGATATTTTTCATCCTCACCTTATCTGTGACTCTTACATTTTTTTATTCAGCTTCTTTGCAATGCCCCACTGCTTTTCAGCAATTTTCATGCAGGGGGAAGAGATGCCTTTTCCTACAGAGCTGATCTTACATCTGGATTTTATTGCTGTTTTTCCTACAGAGCTGATCTTACATCTGGATTTTATTGCTGTGTGTTTGAAGGTTGACTTCATGTTTCAGTGGTCAAGAGGAGGAGAAATTATTTCTACTCTTTATAGCCAAGAAGGTGGAAAGGCTGTGTGAATGGATTTAGTTTGGTGCTGGGTTTTGTACAACAGGTTGAGCTTTTATTGAATTTGGTGTCTGTTTGGTTTATATTCAGTAATAATAATCCCAAAATACTAAGGTCAATGATCATACTACTATTATACTTGAGGAGTCTGGTAAAGCCCTCTCTGCCCCAGCTGGCAGGTTTCTTGTTGATCTTAAGACTGCTTAAATAAGATTTTTTCTTTCATGCTGCTTGTCTACTCTGAGCTAATTTGCTTGCTTCATTTTATTTGGAAATCTTCTGCTAAAACAAACCAGGGGAAAAAAAAAAAGGATTTGGCTCTCTCTGAAACAAAGTTGGTGGAAAATATTTTGCTCTGCCTGTCAGAAGTTATTACATTCACTTTGCTACAAAGCTCTCTCTACTTTTTGAGCAGAGCCAGAAAATTTGGCAGAGAGGCTATTCTGACGTCATGGTGCTTTCTACAATCCTTGAAGAAATTTGCTCTATGCATTTATTTTTTTAACATGTATTACTTTAGAGACTTGTCAGAGCTTTACTATGGGAATCCCTGAGGATTTCTTAGCTCTGGAAAGACCAGGTGTTCCCATCCCAGTGGAGAGACTGTTCTGGCTGGCCAAGACCTGCTGCTCCTGGCAGGGAGGGATGGGGTAACAGGTGGCAGGCTGGGAGCTGTGTCTCCAGGGCTCTCCACAGAATCCCAGAATGTGTAGGTTGGAAGAGACTTTCAAGATCATCGAGTCCAACCCAGCCCTAACACCTCAACTAATAATGGCCCCATCCAGTCTTTTTTTAAACACATCCAGGGATGGTGACTCCACCACCTCCCCTGGCAGACATTTCCAGTATTTAGTCACTCTTTCCATGAAAAACTTCTTCCTAATACCCAACCTGTATTTCCCTTGGCACAGCCTGAGACTGTGTCCTCTCCTTTTGTCAGTGCTGCCTAAAAAAAGAGACCAGCCCCACCTGAGCACAGCCACCCTCCAGGGAGCTGTGGAGCGAGAGNGTTGTGGAGAGTGATAAAGTCACCTCTGAGTCCTCTTTTCTCCAGGATAAACACCCTCAGCTCCCTCAGTTGTTCCTCACAAGGTTTGTGTTCCCAGCCCCTCACCAGCCTCGTGGTCTCCTCTGGACATGCTCAAGTGTCTCAATGTCCTTCCTAAACTGAGACACCCAGAGCTGGACACAGCACTCAATGTCCATCCCAAACTGAGGGGACAGAACTGGACACAGCACTCAGTGTCCTTCCTAAACTGAGACACCCAGAACTGGACTGGCTGCATGAGGCTCTGAGCAGCCTGGACTAGGGGAACATGTCCCCTTGCCCATCCCACAGGATGGTCTTTAAGATCCCTTCCAACCATTCTGTGGTTCTAGGACTGGGGTGGATGATTTCCCATCAGAGAATAAATCAGGGTTAGATCTATTTAGAGAAAACTGGCATATTTTTTTTTATCCCTGCTCATTGTGGTGATGCATGAAGTCATGTTGGATAACGTGGGTGTTGTTACATGCCCCAACCCTCCTCACCTTTTTGCCATCTGGTGCTTTGAGACCTGCAGTTACACGAGTTGAGAATTCTTTGTGTGTTTTCTTTCCTCTTGGAGTGTAAAACAAATAGGAAAGGCAAGGTTTCATTGCCCATATGCAGTGAAATCACTGCTCTTTCCTATCCTAAGTGAGTCTGGCATTCTGTGAGATGCAGAGCAATGCTTCAAACCCAGGCTTTCACTTGGAATAGAATAAAGAGGCTGAAGGCACTCAGGGTTCTGACCATGAACAATTGATGGTGCAGCAGTTGATCCTCTGATGCCTGAAGGTTGTTAATACACATCCTTCAGGTTTCTCCTGCTTTCTCATGAGAGAAACCAGGAGAATTCCTGTTTCCGAGTGCTGTGCCTAACAGCTCCAGGGCTAAAGCTGATTCTGCTTTCCTCCCCTGTTCAGCACTCTCATTTATAGATTTATGGCTCTGAGTAAGAAGGGAAGTATGAAGCTGGCTGTAATTGGTACAGTGCATAAGTGTAAATTACCATTTCAAATGGGGATGCTCTGCCAGCTATTGCATTTTTTATTTTTTAAAATTTTTTTCCCTGTCTATTGCTCTTTTTAGACTGTGGGGATTTGTTTGATGTGTGGAATATTTTGGCTCCTGGGAAATGAATCCTACCCCAGGGCCTCCAGCCTGTAGGAGGTTCTGTTGTGCCTCCCAGGCTGTGTGTGAAGGTGTTGATGGATGATTTTAGAGGTGCATTGATCACTCAAATATACTGCAGGTATGGAAGGTGTTCTTGTTTCTTCATTTAGTGGGGGTGAGTGTGACAAGATGTCCCATGAGCAAAGCATGTCAAAGCTGTTTCTGCTGAAGGCCCAGTGGTCAGCCAGCATCTCCAGCACTTTCTGGGCAGCCTTCAGCCCCAAAACGAGCTCCAGAAAAGGGATATGAAAAGTATTTTGCTACTGGGCTGCAAGCAAGTGAAGAAACTATAGTAGGGTTATGGGGATGAGAAGCTCCATAACTGGGAAAAGTCACTTGAATGTGAGAAGCAGAAGATCAGCACTGGAGCTGTGGAGGAGGGACTTGGAAAGTTTAGGAGACAATGGGGTAACTGGGAAATGGAGGAAGACAAGGAAGTGGCTGAGAAGCTTTGCATGCCCCAGCCTCAAACCTGAATTCCCACTTGGGACATCTTAGTTTTGGAGTGAGGGTCTCTGGGTTTGGCTTTCCTGAGGAAACGCTACACAGACACAACTTTTTGGGCAGCTGCAGTGCTGATCACATCAAATCCTGCAAAAGGGAGCTAAAGGAAATCCAAAGGGTGGCAATGTTACCCAAAATGCTGAGCCACTTTTGGGGATGCATCCAAGGGAATGGTTGAAACAGAACTCCTGTGCTGCAGACTGACAGTGCCTGCATGGACCAGGCCTGGAAGGACAATGTCCCTCCAGTTTTTGGACAGGATGAGAGCCCAGAACTGGGTGTCCTCTGCTAGTCAGAACGATTTTCCCCACAAATCTCTGAAGGGATTTTTGTGCACCTTGGCATAAATGGCCAATACAGCCTGAGGGAGGATGTGGTCATCATAAACTCTTGAACCACAGCGAGGTGCCAGACCTGGGCTTGGAGATGTTGTCCTGGGTTGTAGTGTAGGATGTACACAAAGTATTTATTCTATCACCATCTCCATGAACTGTTGGAACCAGGTGGGGCAGTGTTTTCCCAGGCCCCCTTCCTTTAGGCTGTCCCCTGCTCATGGCCCATCAATGCCTTGCCCAGGACCCACAGGTAACTCCCTCCAGGAGTTATCTCTGTTTAATGGGCCATCAAGGACCGACTGCACGACTCCTCATCCCATTGGGAGATGCTCTGCCCAGGGGGAGGAGCCAAGCATTCCCACCTGGAGAGAATCTGGGATTTGGGACAGGACAAGCAGCCCTGACCCACTGGATTCCCAGAGGAGCAGAGCTCCCAGACCTTTCTACAGGATCACTGCTTCAGGAAGAGCACCTCACCTGGACTGCTTCCACCACCCTGCTCAGGTTGTATTCTGACTCTGTCAGTGGTCCTTTGTGTTATTGCATTTATTTTATTTTATTTTTACCTTTTAACCTTTCTTCTTATTAAATTGTATTTCTGATTTGGACCCTCTCACTCGTTTTGCTTTCAAACCACGGCAGATGTGATCACAGACACTGCCTCAAAGAGGAGCTCAGTGGCACTGGCCTCGTGGTGTTGGCTTCCAAGCCAGCACCCAAATCTCTCTTCAAGGGAGCTTTATAGTGCAGCAGTGTGGCTTTTGGGGACACTGCTCTTGTCCCCCATCCAACATCTCTGTGTCGTCCTTGCCTCCAGCTCTGCGAACCGTGTACCACAGGGAACTGCTGGCCCAGCAGGATCTGCAGGGAGGCTGAATGGTGGCAGCTGGTGTCGCCTCTTAATATAGAAGTGAGGGGTGTGTCTGCACAGGCACCGCGGCGCGGAGTTGTGCCGCACGCTGCCGGGGTTTGGGGCTCTGACACCCAGCCCGAGGTGTGCTTGTGGGCACACCAAAGTGAATTATTAAAAAGCTATGGGTATTGATCTAATCCCAATATCCAACTATGACGGACAAAGACTCTTGAACAGTTTAAAGTTAGAAAGTGTAGGTTTATTACGACGCTGGGCAGCGTGTGGGGCTCATTCCCTGATACACACCACAATTTACAGATGATCACAGGGTCTTTTATGTACAGGGGTATTGAATACCCAAAACACAAATGCATATTCATAACTCTGGTACATCCCATTCCCCGCTTCCTATGGTAATTAGCCCAAAAAGCCATTAAGCATGTGTAGTTTGTTCTTTAAAATGGGTTGGTGGTCTTTTTTATAGGGTAGGGTCCTAAAATGATGAAGTAAGATGGGTCTTCCTCTCTTTGACATTTTAACCTTTGACAGCTGAATCTTGTTTTCCAGGACTGTTTGATTTATAATTGTATTGTATTCATGGGGTCTATTGATTATTCAGGATGCAAAAGCCTAGTTTGACAGCTTCCATGATTTATCAGTTCCTTCAGTCTGGCTTCTGTTAACAAAAGGGAAGTTTAGCTCCCTTACCTCAGTGATATTTATTTTAACTAAGGTCTTTAATTCTTCTAAATCAGTGCTTCAAAAGGAAGGGCAGAGGGTTCTGAAGGGCTGACAGGAGCAAGCCCAGGTGGTCCTGAGTGCTGTGGCAGCAGGGTGGGGAGGGATGGGGATGCCCGGAGCATCTCTGCTGTCTGCTCGCCAAGGGAACAGGAAACCCGGAGCTGTGGGAGTGTGGAATGTCTGGAAAATGGTCCTGCAAACCATGCTGGAGCTCCACGCTGTCTCTGCTCTGCTGATTGAAGCTTCAAACCCAGCACAGGGTGAGCTCCGTGCCCTGTGTGTCCTCTTAGAGCTTTCCCATCCCCCTCTCCAAAGCTGTTTGGATGGGACTTCTCAATAGTTAACCCTGCAAATGAATAAATCATAATTATGATTCAAGTAATCCCGGGAATGAATAATTCATTGTAATAATTGAAAAAAGAAATTTCAGCAAGAAGCATTTTACTATTACAAAAGCAAACATCGATTCATTTTTTTTCTTTTTTTTTTTTTCAAATAATAGGTATATTCTCCAGCAAAGCCCTTTTCATCTGGCTGCCATACCCCAATTATGTATAATATGAAAGAAAAATACTCTTCCTCGTGTGACAGCCATCTCCCCATAAATGAAAAAAAAGAAAAAATAAATAAAAAAGCTTTTTTTTTTTTTTGCAACAGCCGTCTTCAATGCTAATGAGTAAGAAAGGAAAAGGGGATTAAATGACATTTAGATCATATTCACCACCCTCCTGAGAACAGAGCCAAAGAAAGCAGCCCAAGTCAAAATGTGCAGAGCCTGAAGCAGGAATCGCCAGCTAGTCAGGAGGGACTGGGAGGAGGGAGGGGTAAAAAAAAGGGAATGTTTTCCTCTAGAGCCGTGCTGCTAAGAGATGGTGTAGGCTAAGCACATGGCTTGCAGCCAGCAAAGGCATCAAGATGCTGCGATGATAAAAGCCTGGTTAATAACGTTTAGCACCGAGAAAGGGCTTTCAAGGGAAAAGCCAGACTTTTGTCCTGGGCAGGATGGAAGCGGAGGCACCTGTTAGCCCCATTTTCGGGTTGTTTCAGGAGAGAAAAGTGCAGCGCCGTGAGTTTCTCTGTGCTTTCAAATGCTGAGCGTGACGAGGGACGGGGCAAAGCCACAGGTTCCTAAATCCAAAAGAGCTCTGATTACTTGTAAAATGCAGACTGTGATATTTTGGAGGGACTCAGTGCTGACTGTGTGAACCACCACCAAAAAAAAAAAAA
>VWZU01010757.1:666-37899 GCA_013397095.1 Sterrhoptilus dennistouni
CCTGCTGGAAGAGGTCAATTAGTCCTTTTAATGGCCAGATTGCCAGAAGCAGGGAAAACCAACCAGCATTCCCTGAGCATCTCCATCACTTCCATGTCCAGCTGCAATGTCCAGTGGCCGATGGGCAGGAGCCAGCCCAGGACAGGCTCAGAGATGAGGCTTCCAACCCAAACCACTCCATGATGATTCCGTGATTTCTCCCAGCATTCATTTTGCATTGTTCCCTCTCAAATTTACATAAATTTTTAAAGGAAAAAAAAATTAAAATTTTTCCAGGAATAAAAAGGGGAGTTGTAAAACGTGCAAGAATCATTCCTACATCCATCAAATCATTATTAATTGAAGGCCCATCCCTACATCCTTGTTTAGCTTTCCCGGAGATCCTTAGGATCCCAGTTTGTAGGTGAATTTCCCGCCCCAAAAAGGGGATGGAAACATCCTGATGCACTGGGGAAAGGATTTTTTGTTTTGTTTTGTTATTCCAAGGAATGACAAGCAGAGAGATAGCCTTGGATACTAGGGATGAACACCCTCACAATTCCCTCTCTCCAAACCCTGCACAGATGGGGCAGGGGATGCCGGAAGGAGCCGGGTGTGCCCCTAATTGCAGAGCGTGCCTTTAATCCCGGGCTAAGCCAGCTCAGCCCTGAGAGCCGGTCCCAGCGCGGGGACAGGACAGGGCTCTGCACATCCCGGCACCCAGAAGCATCAGTCTGTCCCACACCCTCCAGGTCCGTGTCTGACCATTCCAGACCATTGATCCCCTTGCAGCAGGATCTCCCCCTCCTCTCCCACGCCCAGAATTTGCCCGCAGTGATGGATGGGGTCCTGTGGCTAATTGGAGGCAAATGCGGCAGCCACGTCTGGCTGAGCAGCTCCCTGCAGGTGGCGGCGGGATGTGACCTACTTGTCACTGGAATCCTCCCGCCTGCTCAGAGAGCCCTGAGCTCTTCTGACAGCTGGAGACAGCTGATCCCTGCCATGTCCCGGGAGGAAGCAGAGACAGGGAAGCTGAGGCTGCTGTGAGCTGGAGAGGTCTCACATCCCAGAGCAGCGAGAGGGAGAAGGGAGCAGAATGGGAAGCACTGGGTAAGGGGGAGGAGGAAGGGGTGTCCTCTCCATTTGGCCCTGGTGATATTCCCTTCCGAATTTTTGACCTCCAGACCTGGATTTTTGTTGGCCCGTGCACCTGGGAATCAGTTCTGTCTTGGTGAGGGCCCTGGTTTCTGGGCAGGGCTTTGTGTGGGTGTGAGGGCTGGGGATGGAGAGAGGCCGAAAAGGACACAGGAAACCTTCTCCTGCTTGAGCAAAGCATGGAGAGGAGCACCACGTGAAATCCTGTGCCTGGAACAGCAGGAATAGAGACAGCACTGAGATTACTCCAGCTCAGCTTTTCTCTTGCTCTGATTTTTCATCATCACAACACACCTTTTTTCTACCTTTTCCTTGAGCAAATAACGCCAAGTGCAACATTTTGTGGATGAATGGATCCCTCAGGCTCCAGCCCTGCCCTTTGGGGATGCAGATCCAGCTCTGGAGCCCTCTCCTGTGCCATGAGCCTGCTGTCCCATTCCTCAGGGGAGTCTCCTGCCTTCCCCCTGTGTGTCCTCCTGGCTGTGGCAGGTGCAGGAAGCACTGTCTGCCTGCCTGGGCAGCATTTGGTGAGGGCAAAGGGCCTGTGAGTGCTGCTGCTGCATTAGCCAGGCCCTGCCTGCTGTGCAAAGCCTTATTAGAGAGAGAGGAAAAAACAGGCTTTATTTCAGGCTGGAAGTCATCGAGCCTGTTCAGGCAGATGTTTATTTCCTCTGCTCCCTAGGATGATGTCATTATGGCCAGCAGAGTTCTGTGCCTTCCCCAAATCTGGACAAACTGCTCTGGTACTTTCTCAGGCTCCCCAGGCAGCATTCTATAAAATACAGGCTGTGCACAACTGGTTTCACAAGGAATTTCTGTTTAGCTTGCTTATTAAAGTGCTCCAAAGGGAATCTGAGGTGTTTGTATTCCATGATTCTTGAGAACAAGTCAGTGTTTGTGCTGGCAGGCTTCCAAATGAGGAGGGGAAAAAAAAAAAAAAGATACTTCTGGATCAAATTCTTGCTCTTAAGCTCTTACACTTCTTACCTCTTGGATGAGTCCTGTGCTCTGACATCAATCCTGCACCCACAGCCCTTCTGGTCTTTGCGATCTGAGGTGACAGGGAAGGGAAGGATCACCTGCTGCCTTTTTTTTTTTTTTTTTTTAATACCTCTGGCATAAGGGTTGCTTTAACCCTCATTGGTTTTCCTGCTACAGAGAAGAATCCTGGAATTAGGGGTTTTTTTTGACACTACCATTTGCTGCTTTCTGCTGGAAAGCAGGTAATCTTACTCCAACTAGGGAAAAATGCAAGTTAAACCTTTTAACTTCACAAAAATGGCTGCTCCTAGGAAGGGGAAATGAATGCCTCTGTATCCCTAAAATCAGGTGTATTTACACCAAAACCAATTTAAGATGCTTCAACTGCAACAGCCTTTTCCACATAAATGTCTTTAAATCAGTTTTTTGTTGTTGTTACTGTTAGAGAAACAGAATAAATAACAGCCCCTGTGTATTTTAAAATTAGGTTGTTAATAAAATCCTGGTACATTTACATAAATGACAACATTAATGTACAATTAAACAAAGCATTGTAATATTACAGCAACAAAAGAGGAACCTACATATTTGTACAGATAGCTGGTGCAGCTACTTGAAAATACTTTCCAAAATAAAGCCTTTTGTGGCATTTCTCAGTGATAATTTTGACCCCTCTGTATGGCTTTCTGTAATAAATAGGGTTATTGGAGCTGGTGGTGCTCAGCAGATGTGTACCTAAAGCACAAAGGGAGTGTGCCCTGACCAACCTGTCTGTCAGCTCTCTAAAAATCCTTATCCATGCATGCAATTTGCCTCTGTTCAAATCCTTTAGGAACAAGGCCATGTCAGATTTTGATGGATTTACTGGGAGATGCTGGTGATTCCTGCTCCATCCCTTTATCCAAACTCTGTCTGTGTTGTGCTTTGGAGCCTGGGCCCAGCTGGGCCTCCTCCTTCCACTGTGTTTAGGTACAATGGGAATAAATTGTTGAATTTCTAATAAGGAATAAATAGTTCTCCACTGAAAACTTGGGTTTCCTCCTGTTCACCCATCTACAACAAATGGAAATGTCCTGGCAAATGATTTTTGGTGGGTGCTTAGCAAAGCTCAGTGGGAATAGCTGGAAGTCTTTACTTAATCCCAATCAACTCCAGAGAGAGAACAAACCACTGAGCTGGAAGTTCTTTGGAGGCCAGGGGAGGCTTTTATTGCTACTTTTGCACCTGGGCAGTTTTTCAGCCTAGTGCCAGCTCCTGCTACACCTGAGCCTTCTACAAAGTACCTTTTGTGATGTCAGGTCTCACAGGTAACATTCAGAAAAAGGCTTTCAATGTGAAAGTGACTGACTGACGCTATCAGACCTCAACAGCAAAAGGGCAGTCTGTATTTTTCTTTCTCCTCAAAACAGATCCAAACAACTGGTACAGTGAAACTGTATTTAAAAACACTCAAACCCCCAACTCTCCCCCTCCCTGCCCCAGCTCAACTCTTCATATTAGGCTTAAAGAGTGAGTAACTTCAGTGT
Organism: Sterrhoptilus dennistouni; assembly: GCA_013397095.1. NCBI lineage: Eukaryota > Metazoa > Chordata > Aves > Passeriformes > Zosteropidae > Sterrhoptilus > Sterrhoptilus dennistouni. The sequence continues at coordinate 4,308 of VWZU01010757.1, forward strand.
TAGTATTAGTTTCTACTCAGCTTTGCACATACAAAACCTCTCTCAAGGTGCAAACAGTTCTGGGGGAAGTTCCTGTCGGTCTGTTGCGACACACAGGTGCTGGTACTACTGAGGGGGAAGCACTTTGTGTGCAGACAGATGGCTCGTGGGATGGGATTTTGGATCAGGAAAACTCCTTCTAGGCAGCCTTTTTACAGGGAAAACATCTGTGTGGATGAACTTAAGCCCCTGTATTAGTGCTGGGCTTAGTCCAATTGCCTCTTTCTCCACAGCCCGGCGCCGGTCTCTGCAGTTGGGGTTCTCCCCTGGCACCCTCAGCTGGTGTTTGGGCAGTGTTGTTTGTGTGACAGTGTCATTCCTGTGGCAGCAGCAGCACAGAGAAGCCAGCTCCCCCTCCCTCAGCACCAGGGGGTGCCTGTTGCAGGGCACTCTCAGGAAGATGCAGAAGGCAAACACAGCCCCAGCGACGCCTCCACCGCGGTTTGGCAGCGCTGGTCCCTCCTCACACCCTGGAGGTGACATACACGGAGTGCAAGCGGCCAGCCAGGGCTGCCTGCAGGTCCCTCAGGGGGTCCAGGCCCTGCACTTTGCTGTTCCTGCCGTAGATGAGCTGCTTGAACGAGTCCTGCTCCAGCAGGGAGCTCATGTGCTTGAGGAAGAAGCCCTCGCAGAATGAGGCCAGCTCTGGTGCATTGTGGATCTGAGGAAGACAGCAGGATTGTTAACCCCTTCTCATTCCTAACGCTTTTCTCCTTTTTGTCTCTTAGGCAACATTAAAAGACAGGAGTAACAGTGGAAAAAGCACTGAAGGCAGGACTTTGATCATTTCTCCCGGTGCTTTTCGCACGCACAGGCGTGAGCAGGGAGGCATCTAGACTCTTTTTAATTCCTTCCCCTGCTGGCCTGCTGTTGGCAGGGCTGCTGGCCCGCACTCCAGCCCCTCTCCCTTCCTGCAGCAGAGCAGCTGGCTGATGAGGTGGCCAAGGTACCTGTTTGGCTGAGCTACAGCACACAACAAGGCTGCTGTGCTGGCAGATGGTGAGCAGGGCTTGGGGCAATCAGGACACGGGTCACAGGATGGGAGCCTCATCCCTACAACCAGGGGCTGAACACAGGAGAACAGAGATGCTGCTCTCCTGAACCACCATGAAGGGATTTCTGCCTGGGATTTGCCCCCTTTTCCTTCAGGATCAGTAACAAAAACAACTCAAGTTTAATATTAAAAAGCTCCATGCAAACACAGCCTCTTCCTGGGAATTTTGTGCAAGTAATAATTTAAGGAAAAGCACATAATGGCCAGTAGGGAATGCTGTTTCCTCATTTTACCACTGCACACTGTTAAATTTCAGGCCAGCCCAATGTGAAAGAAATTGAAAAGCATCAGTGGGACACAACAGACACAGTAAAAGAAAAAAAAATCATTACCAGCTCTCTGTGCAGCTTTTTCCTTGTTAAGGGATCTGAGCCTGCAAAATTCCAGGAAGGGCAGAGTATTCCTCTGACTTAGGTTATTTGCTGCAGAGGTGCGTATCTGTCACACAACAGACTTTCTGCTCCTTTTGGAGCTGAAAGGAATATTTTCTAGCAGCAGGAGCGCTAGGAAAGGGTTTATTTTGCAGTTGCTGTGCTGTGATCAATTGCCCCCGCTGCTCCCAGGATCTGAATCCCTCAGGACTTGCTGATGTTGCTGTATCAGCCTGCTAAGACAGCTCTCCTCTAGCCTGCAGGGATCCCCCATCCACTTCATCCATGATTGCTCTGGACAGGAAAACACACCAGGGCTGTGCAGGACTTTCCAGCCTGGAGCTGAGAATCATCTCGCTTGTGCTGTGGCTGGGGGGGAGTTACCTGCAGGGAGGGTGCCCATGTGGGGGTTTTAGTTACCATCAGGAGGGTTTTTAGTTACCACACAGGCTGCTTACTGGGATTCTCAAAAACCAGAGCGGTTGGATCTACCTTTGCATATTTATAGATGTTGACAGAGTTGTCCATGCTGATGGTCTGGGCACAGAGGATTTCACAGTGTCTCTGGAGGCCATCCAGCTGGAACAGGCTGGCAGCAGACAGCAGCTACGGGGACAAGAGAGAGGCTACTTGAGATCATGAGGCTTCAAAGGCCTGGGCAAGGCTAATAGGATGGATGATTTCCCCTCTAAAGAGTCTCTGACTCCCTGTTTTAATGGCCAAGTCCTCAGGGAACAGCAAAAAGGCTGCTCCATGCTGAAGTGACAGACTAACACATTTCCCCTCCTAGCAAAAGCTCCTCCCACAAGCATATTTGGTCTCCTTTCTGGCATCACCACACAGAAACACTAAGCAGGGATGTTTTGAGATTTTTAAGCTCATTTCTAGGCATTAAGTATGCTCCTGGACTGAATGGAAGCCTGCTGTTAGCTCCTGGATTTTGCCTTTCAACTCTGTTTAATGCCCCAGTGCACTTGGCAAGGTTTGGAAGAAAAAGCTCTCTCACCTCTAAGATATCAGTGGTGGGAATTTCCATGGATTCTGTCCCTCCATAGTATAAATACTGCATCAGCATCTGGAATGAGAAGAAGGCCAGGCATGAAGTTATCACTGCAGTCACAAGGGGCTGTTTGTTGAGGGCTGTGCTCCCCTTCCTGAGCAGACGGGAATCGCGTCCTGTGCCGGCTCTCACCTCCACTGGTGGTTTTTTTTCACTCCCTAGCATGGCAAATTGCTGCTTTCTAACAGTCCTTTTCTCTCTTGAGCCCTGAAAAGGGCCCTGCTGGGGGCTTTGGGCTGAGGGTGACAGTGTGTCTGTCTCTGAGCAACACCAGTGTCCTTGTGTGGGATCCGGGCTGCTGAAGCCCAGCAGGCAGGTCACGCGCAGAGCTGCCAGCGAGCCCAGCCTGAGTGTCCCGGGGACCTCCCAGCCACTTGCCTCCCCTGCTGGGCTTCGAATCAGCTTCCAGCCCCTCACCAGGCCCCGAGGAAAAGGCATTAATTGTTTGCAGGAAGAGCATGAGTCAACTCCTGCTCTTTGATCTGCATGTGCCCACCCCCAGCCCGAGCAGTGTCAGGGGAGGGGATGGATCTGGTGCTGGAACAGAAGTGTCCTGGGTGCTGTGTGGGGCTTGCAAGCTCTGCTTGTCATTCCTAACAGGGCTGGGAACAAAACTAACTCCTTATAAGATTGCCTTAAAACTGCTCCTTATAAGATTGTCTTATTTGTGTGACAGAGTTACATGAGAGCAAAGCTCTTCCCAGCAGAGCCCTGAGCAGGACACACATCTCTGGTGGCTCAGCATCCCCCACTCTACCTGGCCCTGCCTCTCCTTAACGCATCTGATTATATTTACCATCAAACTGTGAAATACTCCACTGTTTCAATTCTTTCTGATTCATCTCTCTCCACTTAAGAACAAGTTTATCTTTAGAAACCTTTTGATGTACAAATGCTGCCAAGGAAGCTTGTGTCAATACTCAGTTAAATTTTCTTCTCTGCTGTGGCTGGAGGTGCAAAATTTAGATGTCACCTATCCAACACAAAACTTGTACAACTCCTTACAAGCAGAACAAAGATATTCTCATGGTCAACTTACGTCCCTCTAGTGAGATAACAGCACTGCTGACCAACACATCAGGTTTGTTTGCTTATAAAGAGAGGAAAAAAAAGCCTCAACCCTTTAGTGAAACAGCTATGTGACCTATTCTGCACTTCGCACCTCCCTGTTCCTCCACTAAATATGGAAATGTCATAAAAGCAAAGCAGAATTTTCAGTTCTGAGCTGTTCTTGACAGGGACACCCCTGAGTTCTGATCATCTGATTTGAATTAATATGAAGCCTGGCAATACACCTACTGTAAATAAGTTACTTTTTGCTTAGCAGAGCATGAAAATGGTACTATAAAAAGTATAAAAACAGTGTGCAAGAAGTATAAAACTACTTTTCAGTAGAAGACTAGTTTCTCCTCCTTTATGGAGGAGTCAGCTGCCTAGGAAGAAAGTAAGAATATAGACTAGAGGATTCTGTTTTAAGGCAGGAACTTTCAAAAAACTCCTGAAATCTGTTTCAAGGTACTCCATTTCTACCTGTAACATTATCTAATTATGTTATTACTTATTATCTACTTACGATATTACTACTTGGGTTTGTCTTACCTTCCAAGTAGTTGAGAAGATGAAAAAGAAATAAAGAAGTGGAATCAAGTCCCATACCTTGAAAATGTTGTATTTCATATCACTGATTTCAACAGTCTTGCTGCCGTGGCCATCGTGCTCTGTTTTATTGGTCATTAGTGTCTTGAACCTGGGAATGGTTTTAAAGAGATTTAATTGAAAATACTTAACTGTATTTGTGTGTCACACACTCATCACAAACGGCAAGGGGAAAGCAAAGATCCCTCCTAGTTCTTTACACGCTGAAAATCAAAACATTCCTTCAAAACAAAAAGTATTTGTACATAACAGAAATCAAGACATTTAATGATGATTAGTTCAGGGACAATTTAAAACTGTAAATTGCCTGGATCTGATCTAATCCCACCCTGTGATAGGTGGAAAACCCTGTAACTATGCCAAGAACAGAGAAAGAGACTGCTAACTGCAAGTGCACCAGGCCAGTGTGAGATTCCAGGAAAGCTGGAGCAAGTGCAGCTCTCTCTGCAAACCTTGGGAGAAGGAATGGGAAGGCAGGGAATGGCTGGATATATACACTCCAACTACCCCAACAGGATTTCAGGGATAATTTCATTGTGCCCCTGGGTAGTGACTCACCTGTTAGATGCAGTAACCAGCAGGACTTTGTGTGCATAGAAGAGCTTTCCTTCCACTAAGAAAGTTACATCAGACATTTCTTTATTGTTCAGAAAGTGAGGATCTGTTGGGTAAAGAGACAAAAATAAAAGTGATTTTTTTTTAAATTGTGCATGCTTTTCAGGAAAAAAAAATCCAAACAAACAAATAATTAAAAATAACAACCCAGAAGCAGCTCACTGCTCAGGTGAGCACCTTACCCAGGCGAGCTGGCAGAATCTTTCGGATTTCGGGAATGCTGGGAATGGGGCTGCTGCCATAGCAGTGGGTGAAGATGGATGCAAGCTGCTGGTTGATGGCATCATTCTGTGAGGAGGATGGAACAGGGATCAGCAACTGGATATTGAGCAGATTCCAAATGGGCTGTCAGGGCTCACCTGGGGCTTATAGCAACTGCACCCTACAGGAGTCACCTCCCCACAGACAGACAAGCTTTAAATGAAGGCTGAACTACAGTATCTGTGGAGTCATGGGAGGTATAAAGAGCTGTAGAGTTTCCCCCAAGTGTGTGTTTGAGGACTGTCTGGGGGCTGTTCATGAATTTAGACAAATGCTTCCAGGACCATTTCCATGCCATAACTCCTAGGGGACTAGGGGACTTTGCCCTGCCATTCCCTCATTCCTGCTGTGCACAACAAAACAGCCCCAACAACACTCAGCTCTGACACAGTTACAAAACTCTGACTTACTTTGCTGGTTTTGAGGATGTCAAACATGAGCTGCAGCCCCTCGCTGACCAGCTCCTCATTGTAATCCTCCTCTTTGATGGTAACAAACTCCCGCAGCAGGGTCTGCACCACGGAGTAGCGGGACTGGGAGAAGGTTGTGCGCAGGGACTCGATCCACACGTGGAGCTTCCAGGGCACTCCTGCAGCCACAGGAGAAAGGGAGAGTGAAAGATGATTTCCTGAAGTGAGGAGATTATCCTGCTCCCATTACTAACACTTGGCAGCACTGAAGTAGCTCTACCTACATCCCAGCAGCAGATTTTTATCTTGGTATTAAAGGTGACTGAACTGGGTCACTGACAGATCAAGTGACAAAGGATTGGCACCAGGATCATAAATTGGAAATTTCTGCTGATTTTTAAGGATCAGAGACTCCCTGTTTCGTTCTGAGCTTCATGGTTAGTCAGAACCACAAAATAAATTCGAACTGAAGTTGTAAGGATACATAATACCACCCAACTGTGGTGTGAGGTCTTTTCTCCTGGTTACACACAAGCTTCAAAGCTTTTCTCTCTCCTACTTTGAGATCAGGTTTGTTCCTTCACCTTAAATCATTGATAAACACCGAATTTTAGGTGCCAGTATCTGACAGGGAGGGAAAGATACATGGGAACAGAGGATCCAGCCAAGAGTGAGGGACATCCCAGAGAGGCAGGAATTTGAAAAAAACAAAAACAAAAACAAAAAACCCCCAAAGTTGTGAGGAGCCTCAAACACTTTCAAAATTTAGATTAGATAGCTTTGCAATGGGAGTTGTTGCTCTTCTAAGTGACAGGGGCAGAAAAGGAAGGTTTTTATGCCTGATGTGCACAGTGCCCAGGTAGAGTGGACCCTTAAAAATAAATGGGAAGCTGGATGGGAGCAAACGCAGATCAAATCACTGTGATTAATCACTGTTCTCCCTTTATTTTGTCTAAAATGGCAGGTTATATACTCTTTTAGATAGTTTACAAATACAGATACATTCTCATTGGCACACAGCACAGGAAGAATGTAAACAGATATTGTTTCACTTTACTCCTTAAGGTGGCTAAAGGGTTCACATTAATAACTATACCCATTAACACCGGAAAACCCACGATCTTTTATTAACACCTTAACATCTAAATTTTAGCTGTGCCACAGGCTTTACAGCTGGCCTTAGTGTGGGGCCCAGGATGGGCAGTTCAAACCTAATTCCAAAATATCTACACCCAGGGGGAGGGCTCACCCAGCACCCGCAGCTCCATGGTGATGTCCACGTATCCGTGCTCAGCGCTGTAGTACATGGCCTCCTGCAGAGCCTTCATCCGTGTCCTGCACAGCCGCACCTGCCCCTCGCTGGAGCTGCCCTGGCTGGAGGTGTCACTCTCCACCCCCTCAGCCAGGATCTCCTCCAGGGACAGCACGTCCCCCTTCACCTGCTGGGGCTGGGTCAGGAGCTTGCGCAGGACGTTCCTGGGCAGGGACGAGAGGCTGAGAGGTTTTGCTTACTGACAAATGAAATTTCAACAACTCACACAGGACTTGTGGGGATTTGGGGTTAGGGATCCAGCTCAGTAAACAATAATTTCCCTCCCAAAGGCAGCTGGCACTGTGGGACAGCATGAAAACCACTCATCCTGCCCTACCCCAAAGCCTAGAAACTGGTGCCCCACAGCCGAGGGCAAAAAAACGTAGCCTGTACTCCTCACATGGTGGGTTTGTTTGGAATTTCACACGGCAGTTGCAAGAAAGAGACTTTCTTGTTTGTGTCTTGTTTGGGGAGTTTGCATCACTGGTGTCCCTCAGCCAGCTGGGGACAGCTGCTCCAGACATTCCCCAGCCCAGCAGGGCCACCCAGCACTGGCTGTGCTGCTGCACTGCCACCAGCCAGGGCTCTCCTTGCACCCACACCAGTCCCCAGGGCTAAATCCAGCTTATCTAAGGACACAGCTTTGGGATCACCCCATCCTATCCCATGGCAGAACAAGCCTTGAATCTCACTAACTTTTTTTTTCTGGGAACAGAGATTTCTGGAGGAGTTTGCAAGTAATGTCTTATTTCTGAACAACTACCCTGAAAACAGGGTTTGGGAGCCCAGGCTGGCTGGTTTAATGATTCACCTCTTGGTTTGCCATCCAAAAAACAGAGATGCAGACACCCAGGCACTTCTGTAGGTTATTTCTGCCACCTCAACTTGATTAGATTCCATCTCAGAACATGAACCAGGATCTCATAACCTACCCTTAGGTGGGACTTGGTCTGCTGACACCGGGCCTAAAACCAGCTCACTCTCTGCTGCAGAGCCAGACCAGCAAGTGTAATAAGAAACAGACAACAAAGTTCTTTGTTGTCAGGAGAGTCTTAATCCCATCTGCTGAACTGCACAGGCAGGGGTTTGGGTCACAAGCCCACACAGGACACACAGCAACACCTGGAGTGCAAAAACACTCTGTTCTGAGCAGAAACAGAACATTCATTACCTGTGGCCGTGTGCTGCTGAGTGGCTGAAGCAGTTCATGTCCTCGTGGAGGGACGATGACATCCCGTTGACTTCCAGCATGCTCAGGAGTGGATCAGCACCCCTGCTGAGCAGCAAGCTCACCAGCTCGTAATTCCCTGGGGGAGAAGAACAGGGAGATCAGGATGGCTCCCTCTTTGCAGCATAAAACACAGGACTGGCTGCAGGCAGGACTCCCTGGCTCCATTCCCATGAGATGGAGTAGGGAGTGGTGGCAGGAGATCCAGCACTGGGTGTCACTGGGAGGGGAGGCCTTTTTATCCCTCTCATAAAGCTTGGAGCAGAGAAAACCAGCTACTTGTCTTCATGAAAGCACAAAAATAACACAGAAAGAAACAAAAGGAAAAAAACTAAAACCACTTTGAGGTGAAAAGTGTCAACAAACAAGGCCAGCACAGACTCATTCACAGAATGCTCAACTCCTGACAGCCTGCTAGAAGAAATGCAGAACTTTTACCTGCATTTAATAAAACAATAAACCAAACTTCTTTATATGACAGTTATTTTTCCCCAGGCTGAACGGAAACTTGTTAATTTTTCACATCTGGGTGCTGCTTAGGCCCACCACAGACATGCCCAGACTAGACAGGTGCTGGTTGATGTCCCTCGACAGCGCTTTGTGAAGGAGCTGGTACCATCAGCTCTGCTGTAGGGGCTCTGGAGAGGAGCCAAGCACGGGACAAGTTGGAAAACAGATCCTTGGGGCCCATCAGGCTGGTGGCAGGAGGAGATGGAGAGTGCTGAGGCCACGGGGAGCTCACCTGCAGCTGAGGCCAGCTGGAGCGGGGTCTCGGCATAGTTGTCCTCGCCAGTGTTCACTGCAGAGCCCTCCACATGGGCACCAGCATCCAGGAGCAGCTGCAAGGGGCACAGGAGAGACAGGGAGTTGGGAAAAGAGCAATTCAGAAGGACAGAACAGCCAGGGCTGGGTATTAGAAAGGAGAACCAGTGGGTTCAGAGCGAGGAGGGCAGGTACACAAAGAGAGAGCACCACCTCCTTTTTAAATCTCCTTGATAGTCGTGGCTGTGCAATTGGAATCTCCCAGCTCCAAAGGGCTCTGCAGTCACAGAAGTCCATCTTAGCTCCATGCTGTGCACAGGAAGCAGGGTTGTTCCCCCAGGGAACTGCCAGGCTGGTCATAGCTGGTGGAGCCTGTGTAGGGAGCTGCAGGGATTTGTCACACAGAAACTGCTTTCACTGAACTCCAAGGTGAAGGGGAGGAGGTTACAGGGTGATGGGGATGTTTTATGGCCAGGTGGGGCTGACAGAAGGTTCTGGAGCACCCAGAGCAGTGCTGGCAGGGGCAGACAGGGAGGACCAGCCCAGTGTGTGTGTGTGTATCCATCAGGATATTCCATGCTTCCACGATTGTGGGCACTGCAGTACACAACAGGAGCTCTGATACACTTGGCTTCATCTCCTGGGAGAATCAAACTCATATCTTACACATAAATTAAGGCTATCCAACCTCTGGAATACCAAAGGCTGCCCGGGCAGTTTGCCAGGTGGAATCTAATCTTTATAATTATGTACAAATGTACACAAACAAAAGATGAGTGTGTGCAGACTCCATTTACTTACATCTTTTACTATTATTATTATTATTATTATTATTATTATTATTATTATTATTATTATTATTATTCCTTCCCTTTGAGCAGAAGGTAAATTAAATTCAACAGCAGTTGATTGTCTGCTATGATCAGTTTTTCATTCCCCTGGAAGTTCGGGAAGCATTTCTGGGGCTCCAGCCCATCCTGCTGCCCCCTGTGATAATTCCATAGAAAAGGGAGTACGGAGGATGCCACAGGCTCAAATCCCACAACAGCTTAAGTCTTCTTCATGCAATTCTCATGGATTATGAAGGAAGTTACAGATGATTTGCTGCCATCAGAGCAGAAACCAGCACATACTGGTTTTTTGCACATGTAAATTTATAAACCAATTAATATTTGAGGTTATAGAACTCCTGATCAAACAACTCCTTGTGAAGCACTAGTTCATTTAAAACCAAAGAAACGACTGTGCAGCACTGCTTTGGAAGCAGTGAGCCCAGGAGCAACACTGAAACCAAAAAAAAAATATGGAAACATGCTGGGTTTTATTATCAAGGCCTTGCTAGGAATTACATCACCATTTTCATTCCCATTGTTTTAAACAACACACAGCTTTTTCACTGGTTTTCAGGAAGGCTGAGGAGTGAAGCATTCAGTCCCCTGTGTCCCCTGGAAGGATTCCCAGCTGGAATCTTACCTGCACCACAGAGATGTGCCCGTGCAGCACGGCGAAGGTGAGGGCGGTCCAGTGGCGGCTGTCAGGGTGCACCGAGGGGTAACGTGGGGAGGCACTGGGCACCTGGAGAAGGGAACCAGGCACTCATTACGCACTGCAGCCTGCCTGCCTTCATCCCCTGCCTTGGGCAGAAATGCCTTCTTCCTCTGGGAGGGACAAGGCCAAGGGATGGGGACTTGGGCCACTCAGAAAACATTGCCACCACCACTCGCTCTGCTCCGTTCCCTGGGACTTCCTAATGGGCTTTACTGGTTTCTCCCTGTGGCAGCTCCTTCCCTCCCCTCCCCTCCCCTGTGCCCATCAAACTTGCCAGCACCAATCTTAACTGGAGCCACTGAGTGCTCCAAGAGGTTTTGAAGGTTTCTTCCCCCCCACTCCCAAATCCCTGAAGCGACGGTTCCTGAAAGAAATGCCTTGCTTGAAGCTTCCAGGACTGAAGCCTTCAGTTGCTAGGAGAGATTTCAGAACTCCTCCTGTTAATTTACAGAGGGATAATTATAGGCACAGGGTTACTCACTGGTGTATCTAAATTTGCTCCAGCATCTATAAGCATCTGGACCATGGCTTCATCTCCAGCAGCACAAGCGTACATGAGGGGGGTCATCCCCTTCAGAAAGGAAACAAAAAATAAAAACAAAGTTATCTTTTTATCCCTACCAACAGTGACACTCTCATGGGCACAGGGAGTCTGAATGTACAAAGTGTGTGTAGGGACAGCATACGTATCTTTATAAAGCATTTTTGATCTGTATGCAGAGTGGGTGCAACTGAGACTGGAAAATGACCTGGACAAAACATCACTGGACAAGGCTGAAAGAACACAAAAAGGATCACTGAAAATCCTAGCCCTGTATTGTCCACAATTCTCCAGCTTTCCCAAGGCTGCCAACAAAGAAATGCCATTTCTTGGCTCATTTGTAGCCAAATGGACTGAAGGCAGAAAGCAACACAAAAATACAGAAGATGAATTTATTTGGCAACTTCTCCCCATTGCTAAAATCCTATTTGCCTCAATATTTCAGCATTTCAATCCCATAAATCTCCCTCCCTCTACTTAACCAGCAAACCATGACGGCTCAGAGATGAATTATGAGAAAAATGAGCCTTACTTATGGAGTTCATTCCTGAAGTAGCCAAGGACAGAAAGGAAATGGCCTGCTAAAATCCATTCCTGCTCACATCCCACAGCTTTCCTGCCCCCTCCCCTTAATTATTACAGGCATTTGAATTTTTTACAGGCAGCATCTCTGCTGCTCAATGTGCAGTAACAGAGCTTCATCCTTAATGGGAGCTGTAGTGTAAAATGGAATTACATCTCTCACTCAGGAGTTCTGCTCTTGCCTCTGCAAAAATGTCTTTTTGAAGCAGCCACAACTCCCAGCTTGCCGCTTTGGGGCATTTCCACTCATGAAGACATTTCTGGGTGAGATTCTCTCTGGGTAAGGTATTTTGGCTTTTGTGTGGCTTGGGAGGCTCATTATAGACAAACAAACTGAGAATTCAAAATGCAGGTCTGGAGGCACAAACCCCAGCCAGGGCTCTAAAATGTATATAAACTTACATTGTCCTTTTTAAAATTTTTAACGTTAGTTTTGCATTCTCTGCTTGCTCCTTGCAAAGGGAAGATGAGATTGTTTTCCTGAACATCTCCAATCCCCTGAAACCAGAGTGCTTGTTGGTCCCCATCAGAACTGAACACAGGGTCCTGCTCCAAACTCATATTTCTGAGGGGATATTCTAAGTTCTTTTCTACAGATTTCTACGTACACAGATGGACAAGTGGGTCTGAACACCCTGGACAGGCTCACTCCCTGGGAGTGGTCAAAATCCAAACCTGGATCTAAAGCCTTTGTATTAAATTATTCAGCATTTCTGTCATGCCCAAGTCAGTTTTCCCAAGTTTGGCCATCTGGCTTTGTCTTAATCTTTTCCAAAAGGAGCAAATCAAGCTGGTGGCAAAGTCCAGCTTTGGTTTCCTACTCCAGCTATGGCAGAGCTCATTCCCAGAACTTGCATCTAACTCTGCCTGGAGTTGGCAGTGCTATGCAGGCACTTGCTTGGACACAAAGCTGAGTTGCTCCAGAGTAAAGTGGAGAATTTCCAAGCAACAATGTCTCCAGAGGGGGCCTGTCCTGCCCTTTTTGTTGGTGCCAAAACAACTCTCTGAGGGGCGAAGAGGACAGAGCTGCCCCGCTCACAACAGGGCTGGCAAGAGGATCCCACCCACGGGATAAGACATCAATGAGCGACACCAGAAACGCCTCAAACTTCCCCAGGACCTGCCCACAGGGGCCTCTGGGCTGACAAAAGCTAGACACCCTCCAGTTTTTTGGCTGGATGAGAGGTAGGAAACATCCTGCAGGGAGAAGTGACAGTCCTGGCACCAGTGTCTGTGGTGTTGGGGCACAGTGGCTCACAATGCAAACCACGATAAAATCTGTCAGGGAACAAGAGGCCTCTGGGCTACAGGAGCAGGAACTGCAAAAACTTACTTAAAAAAAAAACATAAAGAAGAAGTGGGAAACCTTCATAATAAAAGTCTGCCACCTCAGTCACTTTGCTGAAATGAATGTCTGTGATGAGACATCCACCCCAGTGACCACAAAGCTCCTGGATTTGTAAAAAAGGCAGCTACAGACCCAGATATGTCCAGGAGCAGTTTCTGCAATCTGTGTATACATTCACACTTCCCTTAAAACTGTAGGATGGTGGGGAGTGCCATGGAGGATGTGCCAGGTTCAGAGCTGGGTCTGAAATGCTACTGCAGTAAAATGCTGTCTGTGAGAAAACCTCTCCACCTGAACATAAACCCTTCCCACTGCTCAATAGCCTCTTGTTCCAGAGATGTGACAGCTCATTCTCCTCACTGTGACAGCAATAACGAGTGTTTATTTAGGAGAGGTGGCTTTTTCCTCCCTCCTTTTTAAATTAAAAGCCAATTCCATGCATTGAATGATGCCCCAGAGGGCAGACTCTGCTGTTACTTGATGGGACTGACAGCACAAGCAGAAGCAGCCAGAGACTCCCAGGACTACCAAGTCCCTATGGTTCAGTGTGGCTGAGCAGGGAACAGTTAAAAATGGATAAACAGACACATCAGCATGATGGACTATGAGCAAATCCAACACTGACTGACACCAGGCCACTGGGGTGGGGTTCTCAGTGCTGTTTCTTGTACTCCAAACTGCTCTGAGCCTGAAAGCCATGAGACAAAAACACCTTTCAGTCATTCCTCACTGACCCAGCCAGGATTTGGGCTGTTCAGCCAGAGGGGAGTGTCAGTGGAAAAGAAACCACTTCGCTTTGACATCCTCTCAGCACCTATCAGACTTTCCATTCACTGCCCCTGTGTTAATCTGCCTGCCATCAGTGCCTGAGACAGCCCATCCAGGAACAGACATTCCAGCTGATAAACAATCCACTCCGGCCCCTAATGGAACTTTTTTCTGGTGGGGTGGCAGGAGAGTGAGGTGAGGAAGTATTTTTCTGTGCTTTAAGGGCTGCATTTTCAGCTAGAATTAGAAAACCCTCGGAGAGGCAACAAACACGACCCAGTATCGATTTGCCACACAGAAAGGAAGGAGCTGACACAGGGAATTTTGGGGCTGTGAGGTGTTTGTTCTGTAGCACACACCTGATCATCCATGGTGTTCACCCCATCAGGGCCCAGTGCATCGATGGCTTGGTTGATCAGATCCGTCCTCCCACAGTTGAGCATCCGGAAGCCCAGATCCTGCTGGAATTTCTCAGTAGCAGCTTTAGCATCCAGCCTCCGGAAGGAACTGAAACAGCATTCAGGTCTGTGAAAGACAAAAGAACTCCTGGATGGTGCCCATGCCATAAAATATATATATATATATATATATGGATCCTTAGTCTTTTCTGGGCAAAAAATACCGATTTTTTTTTAAAGTATGAAATAAATCAAAATTAGGCAGGGGAATACCCTCAATGCTTTTCCAGCAACTCAATTTAAGGAAGCGCTTTAACGTTTCTATGAGGATCTACTAAATCCTTATCCTTTAGATGACTATCAGAACAACTTTTATGTCATCTGGAAGGAGCCCAGGGATTACTGTAAATCCTCTGGCTGTCTGCTCAGACTCTCCTGAATTCCAGACCTGGAAGTGTGTCTCCTTAGCTGAAGGATCACTTCCCAACTGGAGGCTGGCACTGGCAGGCTCAGCCCTTTGATGTTATTTTGGGGCGAATGCCTTCCCCGGCACCCGCCTGGTTTCCAGCACAGCCCCTTGAGCAAACTCTCAGTGAGTGAGATACCAGCTTGATAAATGAGATGCTTTCAGCACAGGCTTCCTCCTCTGGAGAGCCTGGACAGCCTGCCAGAGGAGCAGACTGCTCATCACCTCACACAGAAGATCCGGGATGAATCCCGTATAAAATCCTACCATAATCTTGTTCTAGCTGGTATCACAATCTACAGTATTACCCAGAATAAGATGTAATATATAATAGTAAAAAGAAAAAGACTTCTGTAAAAAAAAAAAAAGTGAAGTAAAATGACTCCACTTGAAATCTAGTGAACCTCAGAAAAAGAGGGTTTTTTTGAAGGGATGGAACTCGCCTTTGCACATTGTTCCTATCCCAGAGCAACCCAGGAATAAATAAATAAATTAAATAAATAACTACATAAATAAATAAATAAAGCAATTTCAAGACTTTCTTTCCCCCTGAATGTGCTGGATACAAAATGACTGCTTTAAAGGATCAAATAAGGCAATCTGGAATCAACTTTTCCTTTTTTTTTTCCCCCCCGCTAGTTTAGATCTTACATTCAAGCTATCTTATAAAGCAAGGAATAATCTTGCAATTAAGTCTGAGGCATAGAAAAACCCCAAACCCAGACACTTTCACACTTAACTTTCAGAAGGACAAAAACCTTTCTGCCCCAGCTGCAGAAGCTCTGGAAGCACCAGAAGGTCAAACGTGTTATCGCCTGTACGGCACAGCAAGCTCTGGCTTCCGGGAAACGCAAACAAAAAGACAATTTAAGAAGCCCCAAGGACTGGAGGAGCTTTCCAAAGCTGATCTCACGTACTTGAGCTGGCGTGGCTCGCAGTCCAGCCCCGGCAGGAGCAGCCTGGCCGTCTGCCTGATGTCGTCGCTGTCCACGGTCAGGCTGCGCCGGTGCTCGGCGTAGGTGATGGCCACCCGCATCCACTCCATCAGCGGCGGCAGCAGCATGAAGGGGCTGTGGAGGGAGGGGAGAAACACGTCGTGGAACAAGGCATGGAGGCTGGAGGAGGCTTCCCTGGGCTCCTGGGTATGCAAGGGCACGGATAAATCCCACACGAGGAAGGGAATTGGACTGGAAGGTCAAGGCAGCGGGAAGGAGCTGCTCAGCCTCGCTCACCAGAACACTTTATGTAATAATATCTGTTATTCTAAACAATCCACAGACATGGGATTACTTACTACTATTATTTTTATGCTCCTCTGCTAGGAACACTAAAAAGATCTTTGACTGTTTGCAACCTCAAACCTAGTTCTCTTCACTATCACTTATCCCCACGGATTTTTGCATCCTGCCTTTCTTAGGCAGATCTCAGTTTTGCCCACCCCACCCTCAGTTTTGCCCCCCTTGGGCCTCCAAGGCCACAGAACTGGCGGAACAATGAGGTTTTACACAATACGAAGGGCTGCAAGGCAATAAAGGGATATAAATAAGGTAATAACAGCAGCACCAGCTCGTGATGAGCCCCCCCTTTACTCCTGCTGTAAAAATGAACACGGCACTGAGATTACACATTAATGTATAGTCACCAGAATACTCTCATACACAACATATCTCATCCACCCTCTCAATATACAGCCAGACTGATCTATTTTGCTTGATTCTTCCCCAAGGATACCTGTCACCCCAGCGGAAGGCTTGGAAGTGCCAGCTGTAATGAAAACACCTCTCCCATTCCCAGTAACGACTTCATTAACGCTGTGGGGGGGGGAAAAAGCCTTTTCCATTTAACCAGTCAAAAGAAAAGAACTAAGGGGAAAAGGGATCAATTCCTTTACGAAGTTCAGAGAGAAAAAAAAATATATATGAGGGAATATGAAGTGATTTGAGCAGTAACGAAAGCAGCTGAAGCCATGAAAGGCATTTTCAAAGCTGTGCCTGTGTACATATGCGAGGGCAGGAAAAGTGAGCTGCACCAATCCCGTTAGAAACCATTTATTCATAATGGGATTTGCAAGCAGAACTCTCTTTATCAAGACTTTAAACACCCTTCAGGCCGGTGTTCATAACTCCACTCTGTAAAAACCTGTGCTGTTCCCATTTTCCCAGTTGCAAGGTGCACCCTGAAACGCTGCCAATATCACTCTACAAACACATCCACTATTTTCCCCTCTCTTCTCCTTCTCTTCCTTTTCTTCTGAGTTGTGAAAGAGCATCTACAAAACCAGAGGTGTTTTAAGTACCGTGTCCAGCCTGGATTGCCAGGGTCAGAGTGTTTCTAACAGGACACTCAATGACTTTCTCCTGTTACCAGTTTACACTTCTGCCAAAGAATCGTATCAGGGTTGCTACATTCACCACTTGGAAAATCATTCAGCAGCTCATCCTTCCAAAGACTTTCTGAAAGGGATGGGATGAATCATTCCAGCTCATCCAATTCAGAGCTGATTGACTTCCCTAAGGGAAGGGCAGGAATTGTCAACAGGCATTTGGGAAATGCCTTTCAGCAAATTCTCTGCTCCAGAGAAACTTCAACTCTTATCCGGCCTGGAAAAGAGCCATTCACACTTTTTGAATGCAGGTACTTAAGAGAGGAGCCAAAATTAATTATTTATCTTTTCTATGTACCCTGCAGAGCCTCTAGCGTGAGATTCAAAGTTCCACAGAGGTGATGAGGGCAGAGAGACAGGCCAGGGAGGCTAAAAGTATCATAATTAAATACAGAATTAAATTATATTTAGATTTGGAACACTCAGGAGGCACTGGAAAAGCTCACCTTACAAGAGACTCTATCTGCCACCTTTTGTGGCAAAGATTTAGGCCACATCCCAGCTTCCCTGACACTGCCTTGGTGGGAACACTGCTGGGCATGGAACCACATCCCTGATCAAACCCTGGTGTGACTGACTCAAGGCCCTGGGCAGACAGAGCCTGTGGTCAGCCAGCAGCAAATGCCACGGAGTCTGCACCAGAAGTAACACCTATCCCGGAGAAATTTCCACTCTGCAAAAAAACCCACATGTGCCAGGGTTATAAATGGCTTTGCACACAAGCAGAACTTGGATGTGGAAAACTTGCTTTGGGAGGAACAGCGAGGAGAAATACTTTTTCCCCCCCTCTTCTGTTTCTTTTTTTAATCTCGACAGATTTTTCCAAAGGTTTTAACAGTCACAGCTCAGACTGCCTGGTTCCCCTCGTGTCCAAAGGGGAGCAGACTCAGGAATGCAAAAAGCAGTGGCAGGAAGGATGTTCTTCTCATCCTGCTGTCCCGATTTTCCAAACCCCACCACTGGCATTGCTGTGAGAATTGGATAAATTATTCCTTATTCCATCAAGGGTCACTATAATGGCTTCAATTGCTGTTTTGCTGGAAAAAAAATTTGTTTCTCTGCAGAATTTCTAGCTTGAGGATGGGCTTTTTATTCTTTGCCCCTGCTTTTATCCAGCTTTTTCCTTTCTCCCAACTTGACCACGCTCTGGGAACAGCTTTATCTTCTTTTGCTCTGACAAAGGAACTAAACTGACCAGATAAACAGCATCATCCCAGGACTGAAGCTGAAACAAGACACCGACATTTGGTCACGTCACACCAAGAAAATAAATGAAATTACTCATTTCCTAGAAAATAAAATGCGGTTCTCAACCCCATGGCCCTTAACCTGGGCATCCACCTGCCTCCAAGGAATCACTTATCATTTCACAGTCTGGAAAACACTGCAGGAGGGGAAGGGGAGAAACCTTCATGGAAAATTAACTGGGAGATACTGCGAGCTAAAGAATTAATTTCTGTCTCTGTGCTCCTGCCTGTGCCATGTTCTGCACGGTGCCATTTTCCTCTGGTCTTTCTGACATTCAGAAGCGTTTGGCAGCTCATTAAATTCCACACATGAAGTGATCCAGCCTTGGGAAACTGTCATATCCCAGCAGCAGCTCTCTGGGGACACAGACCCTCAGTTTTCCCACAAGTGCAATGCCACCAAATTTGGCTTTTTCCAGGTTTTTTTTTTTTTTTGCCATGAAGTTGTCTTGGAGTGATGCCAGCGGGAACTGGGAACGTGCACAGGACTGGGAAGTCGAATGGGAACTGCTCCTCTCCTGTACACCTTGGAAAGAATCACACTGATGTCTCATACTGCCACGTGCTGTCAATATTCCACTCCTAAGTTCTCTGAAATTTTCTCCATCTGGAATTGCACAGCCAACTTTCATTCCCGAGGGGATCACCTTGGAGCTGGGTCAGAGTGCTCTGAGAAAGAACAGACTTTATTAGGGGCTTTCCCCCTTCCTTTGAGCTAAACCACGTTGTTTTATTTAGATATAGCCTAGGAGGCCAAGCAGCACTTGGCAGAGAATTCACGGCAAGGCTTAGGACAACTTTTTCCTGGAAAAGAGACTTGCATTAGAATGGCTTTGGACATGACAGGCATGTGGAGAGCATCCCAAGGAGAAGCTGTGGGATCACAGATTTTCAGGGATATCTATCACAAAGAAATCATTCCCCAAAGTGGGCTCTTCTGGAGATTTCTAAGAACACTGGGATCAAGACATTTCTGGCAAAGAGAAGTTAACTGTGCCCAAAAAGGAGAGCACTCCAGAGAAGTTAGAAAATCACATCATCCTTCCTCTGCTTTGAGTACCTGCTAACCCAGGTGAAGACAGTGGGGTTTCCCACAAAAACCAGCCATTCTATCACATTCCTTCCTCTTCCTGTGTACTCAGGAGGATCTAGTGACAACACTGATGAAAAATCATGGAGTCATAGAATCGTTTGGCATGGAAAAAAACACCATCTTGTTCCAACCCCCCTGCCATGGCAGCCCTAGCCCAGGCTGCTCAAAGCCCCTTCCAACATGGAGGGAAAAAGGAGGAATAAAACATTTTCCCTGCTGACCCACCTCTTCTCTGCTATTTTTCATTGCCTTCTGTTCTGCTACAGCAAAACAAAGCGGGTGCCAACAGTGACAGAAATAGCAAGAAAGAAAAAACCTTGTTCTTCTAAACAAGGCCCTCCTTCTTCTAAAGTGGGAACGAAAATCCTGTCCTAATGGAAGCAGGTGAGAATGGCAAAATTCACCTCCCTCCTGGCAGCCTGAGACCTGAGGCACTGTCTCCCATCCTGCCTGTCCCCTTCTCAATGGTCTGAGTGAACTAAAGCACGTGAAAATATCACAATATTTATGGCCAGAGTGGGGTAACCCATGGTAACCCCCCATATTTGACTTACAGGAACTATAAAGAGGTTCCTGCAGAGAAGAATCCCAAATCTTTAAAGGTCAATGTGGGGTTTTGCAAGGGAATTAAAAAAATAAAAAGGAAAGGTTTTCAGTGCAGTGAGCTAATGTTTAAATTTATTGCTGGAATAAAACTCACTAAGATGGAAAAATCCCAAGGATGGCAACAGAGTAAAAAAAAAAATCAGAGAGAAGTCTCATTGCTTGGAGCAGGAAAAGATCCTGAAGGTAGACAGAGTATCCAAAACTCAAACCATGGCACGCTGATGTGGAAAACAGTGGCATATTGACAATTCGGACTAAAACTCCTCTTCAAGCAGCAGGGAGAAAAAATATATCTCAGAGCATGTAATTATATGTGAATAAAATAACAACAGAGATGTTGTTTTAGGAGAAATTGTTGCTCCAAAATACAACTAGCTTCAGACAGGAGCTATTCCTCACAGATTCAAAAGTATTCTGTAAAATTTCAAGAACTTCCCACATTTACGGCAGGAAAAATAGGAATTACCAAGCTGGGTCCTATTCAAGGATCATCTCAATATGTGCAACATCTTTCAAGGCAGACAGTCCAGATCCTTAGAGAAAAGGAAGAAGAAACTTAATCACATCCAACTGAACCCAAAAAAACCGTTCTTTTGACTTCCCTTAGAACAATGACTGGCTTACATCTCAGAGGTAAGAGTTCTCAAATTTTAGTGGATCGTTATCAAGTTACTAAGGCCTTGGCTTGGCTGTGCCACGAGTTTAGAGCATTATCCTGCAGTCAGATACTAATGGAATGAAAGCCATCTGGATAATATTATATTTATTGGGATCCTTTCCCCACTGAATCTGCCTTCGGAGTTTCCTCTGCTTAGAGAATATAAAATGGTACAAGAGTAGTTTAAATCTAGACCTGGCAGCTCTGATCCTTCTTCCCACAGACAGAAACAACACGTTCTCCATCCTTTGTAAACCACACTTATAAAAATAAGGTGCAGCATCAGACAGGTTTTACTTCATGTTGCTACAAATCAAAGGAAAAACTAAATTTGAGCTCATTAAAAGAAAACCAAAACATGAAGTTATCACTGGGAACTCACTGTGAAACTCCAAAAAAGCTCTCAAGTCTATGGTTTATTTATTGTAATCACATTTTACAAACTTTACTTTACCAACAGGGAAAGATTTCATTTTCAGGCTGGAAATAAGCACTGCTGCTGCTCTGGAATATGCCATGTGTCCCATTAGAAAAACATATTTGTAACATCTGCAAAGCTGAGGCAGGAGGAATGTTTCTAGAGAGGCAGAAAATAATAAAAATCAACTTGAAATGTATACAGTTGTTGATAAGAGGCAGATAAACATACATGCTAGTTTAACTATGACGATATGGTCACAGTTACGGGGTCAAGGATGTGACAGATTTCCATCTGTCCCCCCAGCCCCACACAGAGCTGATGGACACAGAGGAAACACAAAGGAAGGGAAACCACCAACCCTGCTCCTGCTCCTGCTGCTGCTCCCAAATCCTTGGTGCCCTAAAACTCTCTGTAAGCAGAAAACTACTGCAAACAATGTGGGGGATGAGCTATTCTTCCATGTGTCTGGACCTCAATTAATACGCAGCGAGTCCAGTGGAGGCCATAGAGATGCTCTGAGGTCTGGAATGTGTCGGCTCTGGAGCCAGGCTGGGAGAGCTGGGATTGCTCAGCCTGGAGAAAAGAAGGCTTTGGGGAGACCTCAGAGTCCCTGCCAGAGCCTAAAGGGGCTCCAGGAGAGATGGAGAGGCCCTTTGGACAAGGAGTGACAGGACAAGGGGGAATGGCTTCCCACTGCCAGAGAACAGGGTTAGGTGTAATACTGGTAAGGAATTCTTCCTTGTGAAGGTGGTGAGGCCCTGCAACAGATTCCCAGAGAAGCTGTCCCATCCCTGGAAGTGTCCAAGGCCAGGCTGGACAGGGCTTGGAGCAAGCTGGGATAGTGGAAGGTGTCCCTGCCCATGGCAGGTAGAACAAGATGATCTTGTGGGTAGAACAAGATCACCTTTAAGGCCTCTTCTAACCCAAACCATTCCATTATCCTGATTCCATGATTCCAACAGTGGCTCTGGCCAGGCCATCTACATCAGATCCAAGCCTTTCCCAACTCTTACTGCCCTGGTTTGCAAGCACAAAACATTTTCCAGACAGGATCCAACCAGTCCAACATGTGGAGTCCTGGTAGCCAGGACCCACCCTGAGGAGTCTGACCCAGGAAAACCTTGCCGTGCCTGACAATTCCAGCAGTAAAGGAAAAAACTGGTACATTCTGGAGCAGGACATGAGCACAATTTGCATGCATGAAAGGAATGAGCCTGTAGCAGCATGTTGGGCGATAGTCAGAGATAAACACAGGCAGGGAGCCAAAGTGGGGTGTCTGCTATTCTTGGATCAGCCTTGATCCTGTGGGCAAAAAAACCAAGAGGTAACTCCTACTGTGCATTCCAGCAGCTACACCGGCAAAACTAGCAACAATAAAACAACACAAAACAATATCTCCCTGCTATCTGCAAGCAGATTTGCCAGGGGTCAGCTGGTTCTTCACCACCCACAGCCAAGACTCCTCCTCCCCCGATTCCTTTTGCCCATTACACGTAATTCCCAACAGCAGGAGTGGGATTGAGATAGCAGCCCTTTTAGTTATGACTTCAATCTGATTTGCCAATGTGCATATGCTAAAAGCATATGCTGGCTCTGGAGCCAAAACCAATCTGCCAGATTCAATCACTGAACTCGTTTTCAAGGGCCCAGTTGTAAAATCACGACATGGAACATTGCCACGCTCATGAAAACTGCCCCGAGCTCCCGAGTTAAAGCTCTGTGAGCAAAGAGCCAGGAAGATAAATGATTTTTTGGGGTTTTTTTCTGCAGATCTGGAATACTGAGAGCTGTTCAATTAATTATAGCTGGAAAAGTTTGCTCAGTTAAACAAAGACAATTCTTACCAAAGCAAAGGGGTTTTCACAATAAGCAGGGCAAGGTTTCTCATTTATGTCCCAGCAGAAGCCAAAACCTAATTAGTGCTTCAAATAAGATATTTTAAACCACAGGATACTGGTATCTAGAGGCAAAACGTTTCAAGGTTAAGAAGATGATTCTAAGATGATTCTTTCCCTTTCTGGACTAAGAAAAAGTTGATGAAACTCCTGTTTTCCTATTGACTTGACTGATGCGACATTCCTGTGCCATGTCCCACTCCTGTGAGCCAGGACACTGTGTGCCATCAGTCACCCTGCTGCTGATGTCAGTGCTTTCTTCATGAAAATCCAAGGAATCATTCAGCTTTTCCCATCCTGGAATCTGAGATGTTCCAGGAATTAATTTAGCATGAAGGCACTAAGGACACACCAACACATGCAGGCTTGGAGCTCTCTTAGGTAAAAGAATGCAATGTGTGCTCTAAAATCACTCCACCCAATAATGTAATTTAAGAGTCCATTTGCTTAAATAAAGGGCATTCAAAACCCATGGGGTGTAGCATTTGTGGATGAATGGACAGCACTTTTCTAATAGTGCCAATAATCTGCCATTAATCAAAGTTCAGAAGGAGAAGTAGCATCACTGCTGGATCAAATAGATGACACTGTGGCATTTTAGAAGTTTTCGAATTATTATTTTGCAGGAAGAATCACTCTGTCATATGGCAAACTGCTCAATGAACGCATTTCACCTAAATGTTCAAGGAGCTTCTGCTCTGCTCCTCAGTTCTTGTCTCAATACACTGAAGAGCTGCTGTGCAGAATAAAGAGAAAGTTTCAGAGGTGAATAGATTTGTTCCTGCTTTTTACTGGAAAGCATAAAGAGGTTTGTGTTTGCATTTTGTCTCAAATAACTGAATAAACAGTGCCATGTAAGGTTACAGATATGAGAAATGCAGCAACAGAAGTGCCCTGAATTTAAAGAAAACAACTGTTGCAGTGAAGTCTTTCTATGCCAGACAAGAAATCATCTCGTTCTTCCATTTTGTGTTTTAGACAGTGACATCTCCTAATTTCAAACTCTTTTTATGGTTCTATCCCTGGGATTTTTATGATCCAATCAATGGGCATCATCACTGTAACTAAACAGCCCTGGGAATGGCAGACACAACAGCTTCATTCTGGGATTCTGGTAGGTGGGTTTAACTGGCCAAGTTCAAATTCTTTCAGCTTCCAAATATCCTAAATTTAGAGCATACATGAACAACATTTCAACATTTGGAGCTCCTCAGCAGATACCACAAATTCCAGCTATTAAGTCTGCTTTTAGTGCCAGCACTGCTGCTGAGCAGCCACTTGCTTTGCCTGCTACAGTGTATGAACTTCTACTGAATCTCAAATGAGAGTAATTAAAATGATTCAAATACCTCAACATATGGACATGGAAGATCTTTCAGCAGGTCACAGCCTGGCCTAACCAAGAGCAATGCTGACAGGACACATAGAAAAAAAAGCTCTTACCCTGACACCCTCAGGACACTGTGGTCAAATACCAGCACAAACAGGAGGCCAGAGGCATAACCAATACCCTCCTACAAAGCAAATTGTCAGATTACCAAGGTTTTGTATCTTTTTCTCATGGACTGTGAACTACAGAGTTGCAGATTTTATGCCCAGATGGCAAATGACTGAGTAGGACACCAGCAATCCTTGTTTACACCCCAACACCTGCAGTACAGGTAGATGAAAAAACCCAACTGTCACTCAAGTCTCAATATCGAATTATCTGCTGCCTCATCTCTCTCTGTCTCTAAAAAGCCACACTTAAATAGTCTCACAATAATAGATTAGATAAATATTCTGTTAGGGATAAGAGAATGAAATTTTCTTATGCTCAGATAAAAGCTCTTATTGCAATAGGCCCAATCTGGTTCATGCTGACCATGGCAGAGGGTGCAGCTCTCTGGTTCCTACAGGAACACAGAGGAATTTCAAGTTCCAGTTGTTGTCTCAGCTAATGAGCAGCATGAAAAAAACAGTAATTTTTGTTTCTAATGCCAAATGGCAAAGACTTTAAAATTTATTTTCAGTCCCATTAAAATGCTGCTGCCAAAAAGCAAATCTCAGACCAAAGACACATTGATGATTGATGTGATAAAAATGACAAAGCTAAACATGAGCCTATTCTAAAACCACTGCATTCAATGTGCACTTTATTCTTTCTCAGTTTGTTGAGGAAAATATCAGCATTCTAAAATTCAGCTCTAGGCTTAGAACCTGTTGCTTGAATAAACTGTTCCCTCAGCATCCAATGCTCTGCACTTCAAGCACAAAGAAAAAGTAACCAATAAAATGCTTACAGATGGGGGACACACTTTTCTTGCCAGGGTTTCTA
Source organism: Sterrhoptilus dennistouni (assembly GCA_013397095.1). Classification (NCBI taxonomy): domain Eukaryota; kingdom Metazoa; phylum Chordata; class Aves; order Passeriformes; family Zosteropidae; genus Sterrhoptilus; species Sterrhoptilus dennistouni. Next base: position 29,347 of record VWZU01010757.1, read on the forward strand.
CCTCAAAAAAAAAAAAAAAAAAAAAAAAAAAACAACATGAAGAAACAAAAATTATTTGAGAAATAAGCTGGTTTTCATTTTATTTTCTTTGCAGCAGGTACCTCTGAGCCCTGACTGTGAATGAAGCTGTACAGAGCCCAAACGTTGTCACTGTGCTGGGGCAAACTGTGCTCTCAGATTAAGCCAGTTTGGCAACTTACCTTTAGGTATCTTCTTGAGTGTCTGAGCACAAGACAGTTTAGCTGACCAAAAGTGGCCCCAAAGTGTGTTAATTAAACTATTGTAACTTCTTGTACAAGGAAGAATGAGATGTCCAGATGGAATGTCACTTAAGGTACATATGTTTCTGTGATGTTCCACTTCACCAACTCTTCAGAGAGATCCTTCCTGAAGAACTTGGCAGCCCCAACAGGGAACTGAGCACTGGCTACCTGGCACAGTGCAGAGTTGACAGAGGGAACTCTTAATCACCCAGTCTGGCTGCTGGGAGTGGGATAATTACAAGGAGCCAAGCTCTGAGCAGGTTATGTTAGCCCTGTTATAATTTCATGATAACATGCTCCTGGCTCCTCTCAGACCATCCTCTGGGACTGCATCACAGACAACTCAGACAACTGAAAACGTCCCCAGCTGTGCAGCACCTGTCCAATAAGAGCCCCCTGTTTCTCTAGAAGGATCTTTTCCATTTCTGATCAAAGCCAAAGGGTGAGGAATTGTTAACTGAATTCCTTCCAGCAGCAGAGCGTTTTCCAGCAAGCCCAGGGATAAAACCTTCCAGGTTCTGCCTGCCACTTCTATTCTCTAGACATTATGACAGACTTTCCAACCCCTGGAAGAGAGACCTGCAGGTACAAACTCTCCAGTGGAACTAGAGCTGCCAGTGGTTTGACTTCAGGCTGGAAATGCCCCTTCCAGCAGCATCACCAGCAAAGCACAGCCTGGTCCCTCCTCTCTCAGCAAACATGTTAGACCAGCACCCATGGGATCAACACCAGGTGCTCCAGCCCCAGAAGAATCTAAAACCAGGGCTGAATCAGCTCAGACATGCAGCTCATTTGAATACGGTTTGTCTTGCAGAGCAGAGGTGCTTTTTAAAACATTCAGTTCAGCAGTTGCTGTAAAACCATGTGTTTAAAATGGTGCAGTCTAGCTCTGCCAGTGACCACGGGGTCAGGGCAGCACAGGGATGGGATGGGGAAGTGCAAACTGCCTTGGAAAAGGAAACCCAGCAGAGACACACCAACCTAGGATTACCCCAGGGAAAGCTTAGGTCTAATCTCCACAAGGTCAGAGAGAGAGAAAGATTGTTGCTATTACCACAAATTGTACCCAGAAATATTTACTTTACAGTGGAGCTTTGCTCTCAGCAATGTGTTACAAAGATGTCAGGAACAATAAGAGCAAAACCCCCAACAACCTGCCAGCCCTGGCTGCTGCACAGCAAAGGCTCAGGATTGTATTTATTTAGTGTGGCCTTTGTTAAAGCAGCAGATAACTCCTTCCTCAGGAAACAGGCAAGTTCTGCAGGGGAAGGGCTGCAATTTAGTCCAATAGGAAACAATATTAACTTCAATTGGCAACAGCAATTACTGAGAAAGGAGAAACTTGTTGGCCTGTTACCATCACTGTTCTTTGCAACATGCACAGGACTTTCCATCCCCAGAATTACTGATTCTTTGTTGCATTAGTTACAAGAGCACTATGCTGGTATCAGCAGGCTCTCCTTAAAGATCTGTGTCTAGGAAAGACAGCAAACCGGCAAGAGTTGGGCAGAGAGATGCAGACTCTCAATCAGCCCTCTAGTATTTCCATATGCACTGTCTAAAAGGTGGGAGAAGAAGCCAGAAGACCTTGCCTAACTCATTCCTGCATTTCTGTAACACTCTAACAGCTTTGTCTTAGGTCCCCCTGGATTATTCTCCTTTCAATCTTAATGCTGGCCTGCTGCTGATCACCAAGAGCAAACCACAAACAAGGCACTGGAGACTCCTGGGTGCACCAGCCCCAAGATCCCAGGCTGCTGAGTTGCCAGGCTCCTCTCATCTCCTTGCACCTTCGTTTTTATCTGAGCAGATGGAAACTTGAGAGCAGAAGCCAAGGACTCAACATGGGCATCTCTGCCGTGGTTACAGTAATTACTGGAGCTCTAATTGCAGGGTGGGAACACACACAAACACACACACAGAGTGCCTGTTATCTCTTCACTGCTGAACAACACAGCCAGAGATCATCCCTCCATCTTTCAACGCTTTTATAAACAGGGACTTTCACCAGAAGTGGCTTTGGTCAGTGATGGCCTTTCTGGGGATTTCCAACCAGCACTGGGGTAAAAACCACTGTAAGAGCAGAAAACTGTGCTTTTCAAACAAATGCTTTGTCAGTGACAGGACAAAGGCTGTCAGACACCTCACACTCCTCCAGGTAAGTGGTGAGGATCAACTGGATCAGCCTGCTGCAGAACCAGTTCCAGGGAACAAGGTATTGATTCCCACAGAGTGGGAAATCACCAAGTGGAGAGATGTTAACTCTGAGGGCAAATACTGAAATTAGAACCACAGAAGCACAGGACAGCTAGGGTGGGAAGGCACTTCTGGAGATCATTCAGTCCAAACCCCCTGCTCAAACCAGGGTCAGCTGAGCACATTGCTCAGGACCACATGAAATGGGTGACTCTTCAGCTGTCCTGTCCCACCTGTACCAGTGACATCTGAGACCCCTCAGAACATGAAAAACAGCAGCCAAGTCTCAAGACAGCCCAAAACCCTGACTTTTCCCCCCATGGCTTCATGCACAGCCTTTTTCATCCAGTTTTTGTTTCACTGTACTCTCTTTTGTACCTGTAACATTTCCCCTGTCTCTTTACTCTCCACACAGTCTGCTCCATTTCATACACAGGTAGAGTCTTCTCCTCCCAGAGAATTTATATAATCTGTGTTTGTACCACACCCCTGCTCCGAAACCAGAAGATCGGAAAGTGCAGGGGGGGCTCCTTTGGAAACACTACAATAACACTACAAAATTGCTCACAGCCAGCAATGTGGAAGAAAAGCTGCTCTGTCCCAGGTGTGAGATATGTAGAGTTACGAAAAAAAAAATTGAGCAGTACTTGTTTATACAAACAACATAAAAGAGAGGGGGGAAAGTATCTAATTGAGAGTGGAGTGCACTGCCAGCTCCAGCAGCTACACTTGGATGGATTCGATCCTCAGGGTTTGCGATTAATTTCCTTCACCACTGCCAAGGTCATCTCTCACATTCCAGTTCTGCAATCTTTGAACTCTAAAGAAATGAACAATTTAAAATAATAAAAGACAAGATGAGAAAATATCTCAATAGGTGATGCCAGGCACAGGCAGGACTATTCCAGGAACGGAAGCATAACTGGTGTCTGTCCCCTACTGACTTTAGCCAGACTTAATTGCCTTCCATTTAATATTCCATAAACACTTCATCCTGGGTCCCTCTTCAGCCTTTCAGTTAAAATACCAGGAGCATATATGCAAGAGTCCCACTTCCATGGGCTCTGACTCTGTCAAAATGTCTTTTTTTTGGTCATTTTGATCTAGAAGTTACTGCTGAGTATGTGCTGAGATGTCCCACAAACAGCAGGAAGGTGAAAGCTGCTCATCACAAATGTGCTAAAGCTACTCGCTTCTCTTTTTAAAACGATAGATGCTCTCAGATCTCAAAATTGTGGAATATATTCAATGTTTTGAACTATTAGTATGGGCCCAGCAAACAAATGATCCAGCCTAAGGTCAGGAACAACACTGCCACTGAACAGTTAATTTCAGTCAATAGATACATGTGGGTTGCAGCTTACTGGCCTCTGAAATAGGGTTATTCACGCCATCTCCCTGTGAATGAGCACCTCAAAAATCACAATTAAGGCTGACATTAAGTGGTCAAAGTCTGAAAAATGTATGGCAGCAGCCTCTCTCCCTGTGTTGGTGAGGGAAGTTGATCTTTATCTGTTTATAAACTTTTTATTCTTCCAATAAATCTACCAGACTAAGCTTTCATGGACAGCAAATAGCTTTTTTTTTTCCTTTTAAAAGGTGGGCACACTTATTTGTGCCCTTTGCACAAGCAATGCCCTAATGGCACAGTTCACTGCAAAGCTTCCTTCTCTTTTCCTATATCTAATCACTATATTTCTATCAAAACAGCTGCGGGGGAAAGAATAAAATCAATGGAGTGTGGCATGGGGATGGGGCTGGAATTGTGGACACATCTTTCTGTTGACTTCAGGGCTACTCTGAGTGGATTTAAGTACTATTAAATTCTGCATGATCACAGCATTTTGCTCTCTCAAGGCAAATGACCAGATCAGGGTCTGCTTTTATTATTCCTGTCCACCTCTTTTTGAGCCATGAGGCAGCTGCAGACAGAATGGAAAGATACTCAGACCTCTCAGACAAGAGACCCCAGAACTTGTTTTATTGCAGACCTTTTCAAAGGAACTAAGTGTATCAAGTTCTGCTCCTGATACTGCATGGAAACAATAGGGTATGGCTGTAAAATAAAAGAATTCAGACATAAATGCATTAAATTGGAATTAGGAAAGACTAGGCCACAGATAAATCTAAAAGACAGGCAATGATGTAGCTGCGGCACTTAATAAAATTCCATAAACCTGCAGTAAAAAGGAGCTGAGGGGGAAAAAAGCCTCATGACAGATCAGTGAGAGTCTGGAAAGATCCATCTGGAGAAAAGATTTGTCCTGAAAAGCCTCAACCAGCTCTGAGAGCAAGCCTTCCTCTCAGTGATGTTGAGGATGCAGCTCAAGCAAACATAGGTCTCAGCAGCAGGCTCTGCAGGTTATTCCTGATTTTCCTTCCTTCCCTGGCAGTTGGATGCCCATGCCCATGCCTATGCCAAGCAAGACTTCTTGGAGACAATTCCCATTAATAACTGGGCTATAAATATTCCCTTTAATCTGAATTAGTATCTTTGCATAAATGTGATCCATGTGACCAAATCATTCCTGTCTCAAGCAATTCCAGAAGGAACATTTAGTCATGGCAGGAATTTTTTGAGCACAGGGAAAGAACCCAGCAGACCATAAGGGAAGGAGCTGCAGGCTCTAATTATTTCTAATCATGCACCTAGAAATCATTGAGTAAAAAGGAGCTAAGTAAGATCAAAGTCATGCTTTTTTAAAACATGAAATTTAGGGAATATGATGCGGAGACCTGGGGTCACTAGGGATTAAAAACCAGCCATGGCACAGGGGCTCTTCATTTGCATTGACCACTGCAAATCAATCAATCAACCAATCAATCAATCAATCCATCCATCCTGCTTGGACAGGATTTTGACATTCTACAAGCAAGAATTAATTCAGACCCAACTCTGGTTTCTCTTCCAGCCAAAGTCAGTTTAGATTACACACAAGATAAACTATCAAGTGCTCCAGCCAATGGTGATTTAAATCAGTAGCTGAGATGTTGGAAGAATAGAGTATTTGAGCAAACAGCACCGAAGAACAGCAGGAAAGGGCTACAATTTTTCCTTCTGTAGCATTGATACATCTTCCTTCAGAATCAGGTGTGTCTTCCACCCTTTCCCAATAAATAACATCTCAGAGCAGGCATTGCTGGGAATACTCCACAGAGAACACCCAAGGAAGCAGCTCAGCTCCTTCCTCTCCTGCCCAGCTAACGTGGCACAGAGGAGTCCTTTTTTCCTGCCTCACCCTCCTGACAAAATATGGTTTGCAATTTTATCCTTTGGCTTTGGATCACAGGAGGTAACAGATGTAATGGGAAGACTCCTGTTGGATACAGAAAAGCAATTCAGGCCACTTTTGAGCCTGGTAAGTAAGAGCAGCCACTAAGCTGAAAGCAGGATGAGCAGCAGAAATGAAACAATTGAACAAATGAACAATTTTCTGTGAGGAGGGAGAAACTGAGTGAGCAAATGGCAAACCAAATGAAACTTTCTCTTTTCTTACAAGGTGGCCCCTGCAGTCAGCTTCTTGCAGTTTTCCAGCTGAAGAGCTGTGAATCTTCTTTAAACAAGACAAGCCCCAAAATTTCACTGCTGGCAGCTGACAAATCCTCCATCAGCTCTGGAATTTTGCTGGCGTTTTGCTGGATTTCCACTGACAGGCTCAAGATGGGGACAGTCTGTGGGCTTTCTGCAGATGTAAATTGTTTTATACTCCCCGATGTTTGGGATAAAATAATGCACTAGCAAACTCAGACAACATGTAAAACTTGGCACTGCTGCAGCATGGACAGCCTGGAAAGGCCTGACAGGGCTGGATCCACAGGCACTGATGGACAAGCCTGGAATGAGCTGCACAATGTTCTACAGACCAACAGACAGAAATTTAGAGGTTTTTTAATGGGGCAGCTGGAAGGGGAGGAAGCCCAGCCTACCCAAACCCATAATCAGCTGCACAAGGAAACAGGATCCAACCTTTTTTGCCTGTTCTTAGGTATTAGATCATGCTGGTTTTCCAACAATAAATGCTGCAGGCAGATGATAACCAAAAAGAGACAGGATGAGGGCAGTCAGGCAGGTCTATTCCCAACTTTAAGGTTGGACCACTATGCTGGCCAAGTAATTTACCCAGGGCAGAGCACTCCATTCAGCAGTAAAATGAGCCTAAATATTGACCTCAATCTGTGCTCCGTGGGAGCTGACAAATACTTCCGAAGACAAGCATCACTCCAAGAGCATTACTGCCTTGACACACCATTAAAAATAAAACAAAAGCTTTTATATCCCACTTGGGGAAAAGCGAAAAAGGAGGAAGGAACTTCGTTTACCTGTGAATGGCTCTTCTCAAGTCACGGTATCCCAAACAATCCCAGGCAACACGCTCTGGGACATGAGCTCACGTTGCAGGAGTGCACCCAGGCTCAGCAATGGGAGAAACCCCAGAGCAGGAACAGAGCGAAGAAAGCAGGAATGCCATGTGCCTGGTCCAAAACCACATCATCTGACCCCTGACACAACACAGACCAGGATCTCAGAGAAAATAGAAGTATCTTATTGCCCAGCAGAGCCCTTTTTTGCAGCAGCAGCAGCAACAGCACAGACAGAACTCTGCTGACAAGGAAAAGCTCCAAGCCTCCGGGCACTCAGGTGTATCCTCACTGAGCTCGTGCTCACCTCAGGGTCTAATTCCTTTGCCAGAATATTGCACAAAGCGGCATTCTGTGTTTGCAAAACGCTTCCTCAGGTGTCCTGTTTGACCCCAAACAGCAGATGGTTTACTGTCTGTGCAGCAGACAAGGTCATTCTGGGGTTCTAAGTGGGCCATGGCTTGGCTGCACAGCGAGCAGCTGCATTCACTTTGGAAATGTTTCATGGTTTGCCCAAGATCCCTGAGTGCTTTCTAATTCTGCCTTCTCTCCTCCTCCTCCTGCTTCAACACCTTCACCTGAAGGTGCCAGAAGCAAACATCACCAACCCACAAACTGTGCAGAGTTTCAGCCTATTGGGTATTCCAAACCATCCACACACTCCAGAGAGCTCTAGAGATGACTCCATCCACCCCACTGCTGCAGCCCTCTCCAGCTTCCTCACCTTAGGTCTTCTGCCAAGGTGTTTAGCATGGATAAAACCCCACTTGTGTGGGTTGAAACTGGCTCTGTTCACCGAGGTGCCTCAAATCTGCAAGTGTGTGTGTTTTCATCCCTTCTGCAGTTTGCTGCAGGGTAAGTGCAGAAGCTCAGCCAGGCTTTTAAAAGCCCTTCACTGCATATGGCAGCTTCCACTAGGCATGGTTTCAGAACTGAATCCTAGGCTTGCCTTCATGCTGAAGTGGAAGAACTTACAGACCCTACAGGGTTATGATTTTCACAGCATTCTGCATGGCAGTGTGACACACGGAAAGTCAAAATGAACAGTGGATCATCGGGCCTGTGGATGAACAACCACATCTCCAGTGTGTCCCACAGATCTTCCCCAAAATCAGGTCTTATCAAGTCTGCAGCTCTAACAGCCATTCCTCTCTTTGCTGAATTGCAGATCAATAGGTTTACAGATCCAGGCAGGAGCGTGGGGACTGGAGCACAAGCCAAGGCAGAACAGGTCAGCGTTACCGTCCTTGCTTGCGACCGTGATTTTTCCAGCAGAAACCAAGCTGGGACTGCAGAGCATGGAACACGTGTATTCCAGAAAGTGAGCAGAGGCACACAAAAGAGCAGTGCCCAGTTTGCAGCTGATTTAGCACAGCTCAGGGAAGAATAAATAGACTGGTCTGCACAACCCTGCCAAGTCACATTAGGTGAATCGGTGTCCTCGTCTCTCACGCCACGAGTCCGGCATCTCACACGCAGCCCTGGCTGCCCCTCCTCTGCAGCCAGGAGAGAGAGAGCAAAGCACCTTCTCTGCAAAGTGCTGCCAGCAGGATTCATCCCCCTGCCTGTGCTAGTTATGTGCCCAGAGCTCAGCACAGCAAGGCTCAAACACATAAACACATCCTGTAGCAAATAAAACGTAGGGTTGGATGGGCAGTATTTAATTTCCAACTTCCATAAATTTTTCAAAGCTAGTTCTTTAAGTGCTCAGGTTGTTTTCTTTTTTTTTTTTTTT
>VWZU01010757.1:37935-60602 GCA_013397095.1 Sterrhoptilus dennistouni
TTAATGTCAGTTTTTGCTCCATTTTAGTATATCCTCTTTAATTTCCTTTACAGCTAAGTACTGGTCAGGAAAAAAAAATGGCAGAAATTTGCCTTACCCCAGCTGTTGCAGGATCTAGTGCGGATTTCAAAACAGAATAGAGCTGCAGAATGCATTCCAAAAAATCTCCAGTGAACCATGTGAAGAGCATTGTTTGGGAGCAATTGGAGAGATAACTGCTCTCCTGATTTAACTCATTTATTATCTCCAGTGTATAAAACAAGTAGCTGAGAGCACTGAAAAGAACACAAAGTAGAAAGCCTAATCTACATTTCTGATACGAGTTGTTCAGCCATCTCAGCTGTACCACTGTGGGAACTAGTGGCACAACTTTACGAAGTCTGGCCTCATGAAAACTTTTTTTTTGCACAGTGTGCAAAATAAACAGCCTTGCACTAGGTAGGGGTAACTTTGATTAAAGTTAGTGAGCCCAAAAAACTGAGCCACCAGCAAGCTGAGGTGTGCAGCCATGCTGCTTTCTACTCCTATTTTATCCAACTTAATTCCTCCTGGTTCTTCGTATCTGTATGTCACTTCCCTCTCTCAGCAGAGTTCTGCTCTTTTTGAAAAGATTTCAGGGGAGGACCAAATAGAAAGGCAACCTGGTTTTACTTCCGTAATTAATTGTTGTAATATTGTTGTAAATAATTGTTACTATGATTTCATACAGATTTCAAAAGCTGGAGCTGAGTACAGTAAAACCCAAGGTGGGAAGAAGAAACTATGTTATTTACAAAACTGCAGAGATGTTCTCCTTTCCCTGCTCACCTGTCCAACAAGCATTTTGCTGTTTTGTTTTATGACCTTAACACATCATCAATACACTGGGAAACTTCCCAACCACAGGCTGCTTTTGGGAAGGGCCAGGATAGAGCCCTCCCTCAGCCTGATGTCCAGCAGGCTAAAAAGGCATCCAAAAAGCAGGCTAGAATAAATAATGGATAACCAGAAAGCAGAACTTCCCATGTAAGATTTCTTAAATGAACAGAAACTTGGACATGCACTTGGAAGTGGGGAAACAAGTCTGGAGTGGCCGGGATCTCCCTACAGAATGCAACTGGGGGGTTGGAGCTGCCTGACCTGTCCAGGAACTCAGCTCTGAGGGCTCCTCAGCTCTCCTGTGCCACCAGCCTGTCAGGCAGCCTGCCAAGGAGCTGGTCAGGAAGGAAACCAGGGAGGCTTCCAAGAGAAAAAACATCCCACTGGAAAATTTCTGACTGCTCTAATAATGGCCCTACTTTGAGAGTCGTTTATGGAGCTGGCAGAAGGCAGGGAGACCCACTGCCTTCCCTGGTCAGCTCCTGGGTTCCTGTAGAAGTTTCTTTCTCCTCCAGACACACAGCACCAACTGAAGTAACCCTGGAGTAGGATGTTCACAAATCCCCTGAACCCTCCCTGCAGCGCAACAGCGTTGCTTTTTCCCAGAATGATGACAATTGTTAATTGGCACCATTCAGGAGGTAGCATTTTCTTTGGGAAGGCCTTTCCTGCTTTGGGCAACCACACATACTTTTGGCAAGGTCTCCAGACAAGCTCCGCTGGCAGCACACAGCCCTTGTGCCTCGCTCGGAAAGACTGCGTGAAAAAAACAGCTCTGGCTTTCCAGCTCCAATTCCAAACTTGGCAGGGATGACAACCTCATCTGGCCTGCCTGCAGGAATAACTGATGCCTCATAGGTAGCATCCCACAAAGCTGCCCTGGAAATCCAACAGAAGGAGCCCTGTCAGGCTGCTCCGGCCCCGCTCCCGGCTCACCGACCTACCGCTCATTGCTCAGCGTCATCCTTGGGGGGTCCAGGTTGGGATTCTCCATGGACTCCATCTGGGGACAGCGTAGGAAGTAGTAGAGGGTGTGGAGGGCTTCGGGGGACCAGGAGATGGGCTGCTGCTGCCGGGTTTGCCGGACAGGGCTCATGCCGGGCCGGATGGTGTTCAGGCACTGCATGTGGTGCATGGCTCGCGAGACCAAATCACCTGTACGCACACACACAGAGAAAACACAAAATCATTTCCTTGTCAGTCACCCACAGTGCTTTTAATCATGCTTTTGGAACAAATCAAAGTTCTCACAGCTCAGGGGAATGTTTGCTGTGTGCACAGAACCTCCTCCACAAAGGCAGAGGGTGTCCTGTCTCTCAGGCTGCCACTTGGCAGCACTTTTGTTCAAATACCAAGTTATCAGTTAGAAAACATAAAGTGAAACACCTCTCAGTTACCACACATTCTTTACAATGAGTTTGCTGGTTTGCTGCTGGTTTTCTCCTCTTTACACCCACAAGTACCAGACTTTTTTTGCCAGCCTACAAAAACTACTGATGTCTTTGTAAAATGTCCTCTGGCCAAGCTGGGAGCGACAGTTTCACAAGGCAAAGTCAGTAGCACCAATACTTCACTCTTATTCTCGTTAGGAGGTTGCTCCCATTTCTTCCAACTGGGTCATGCTGTTCTAGCCTCCTGCCCAGGCACTTGAGACAAATTAGTGACATTATGTTCAAGACAGAAACCCCTACTTTGAGGGGTCTGCTGCTCCCATTCTCACTCTAGCTGCAGGTTTCTCCAGAACAGCCAGATCTGACTCTCTTATTAAAAAGCCAATCTTTATCATGCTGGCTTGTCTCAAGCTGTGCCACAAATTTGTCCCTCAGCATTATAAGAAGCTCAGTCCAGGATGTCTCTGGGCTTCTCATTCCTCTTGGTTTTTGAACTCAAGCCAAGCTGCCTCTGTGTTGGATGGTGGACCTGAGGAGGGCTGGATGAAGGTGACCTGGATCACACAGTTATACTCAGAATTTTAGGACTGCAGATTTTAAAAAAGTTCCCAGAGCAATGACACCAAAGCTGGTCTTTTTGCAGTAAGCTTGTTTTAGGCACAACCCTGCTTAATCTCCTTGTGTTGTGGTGCATTATAAACTCCAAAAAGTTTTAAAAGCTTCACCTTTGAGTAGTGTGACTACCAACCAGTGAGCCCAATTATTACTATACTTAGCTGGGATCTGTTTTTTCTTGGGAGAATCTCTGCCGCTTTATGCTTTACAGTCCCCTCAAACTCTCACAGGAAACATTGCTCTATTGTGTCCAAAAGTTACAATACTGGGAAAGGATGGAACCAAAATAGTCACCCCATCACAAAAGCTGGCTCCTGGGAAAGCATCCTGAGTTTAGCACTGCCACATCTGCATTAGCAACACCTCCCTCTGAAATTCTTGTGAAGTTATTATTTGTTCATTTATATCTACAAGCAATACACTAAATTTGCCAGCCAGAACCCCTGGGGTTCTACTGTTACACAGGGGAAAAGCCTCACAAAGCTACTGTATGTCTAAACATGACATTTTCAGTGGTTCAGACCGACGGAGTATTAAAAATCTCGGCTTGCAGTCTAAAGCCGTGCCACTCCTTTGTTGTACAGCACATTCAGCTTTAAGGCCCCACTTCAGAATAATAAAAAATCCTCCTAACAACTCTGCCTTTCCACTTCAGTAGCTCCAGGATCCGCACGTTTTACAAGAGCATCACGGATCCTCCAGAGCTGGTGCTAACACAGGAGTCTGCACAGTTTATAGCAGAAATGCATCTGGAATTCAAATTTTCAGCTCAGAGTAACGTTCCTTCTGCTTTGCACACTCACTCCATTTTTCTGGCAATGGGCAGCAATGTTTAAAAAAAATAAATAAAAAAAATAGGCAACTGTATCAGGAGAGCCATTCACTGGATGTGCTGACCAAGTTGGCCAGGCAGGGATGGGGGAAGAGGGAGAGAGGAAGCTGTATTCAATCTCAGGCCCTTGCTACAAATGTTCTCTTGTGTTCCAGGATAAACAGAGGTGTGTTGAAGGAATTTGAAAACCGCAAACTAAGGCAGGTTGCAAAATAAATGGTGAAACACACAAACTCCTTACTGGCCCTGGCATTCATTAGCATTCAGATGGTGCAGACTAAGAGAGTGATGCCAGCAGAAACGTTGCAAGGGGGAAAGTAGACCAGGAAAACACAAATCATTTTTGTTTATTTTAAAGGGGCTTTGTGAGTACTCTAGGAATGGAACATTTCATTTGGTCAGCTTAAAAAAAAAGGGGGCTGAACAAGTTTTTGTTACTAGAGCACTCTCAGATTTTCTTTTTCCTTCACGTTTTGTTTTTTAAGTAACCAAAAAGCTTTTCCTTGAATATCCCAGACATTTCCAGTGCAGAAACACTAACAAAGAGAAACCTCTCTGCTGTCTGAGGGAGGTTTGCTGTGCTCCACAAATGCACAGGAGAGCCTCCAGAGGCACCTAGGAAAGAGCGTCCGACTTTAGCTGGCAGTAACATCTCTACCACAAAAAGAAAAAAAACAAACAAACAGAGGCAGATCTTACACCTCTCCATGTGAATTAGACACAAAGGAGACTAATGAAACCACCAGAAAATTAAATCTCACCCAACATTAAATGCTGCTCACGCTGCCAACAGCAGCAGCACTCCTGCTGCCCCTCAGCAGTGCAGAGATGGGCTCTCCTGCTCTGCTGGAGGAATCCCACAGTGGACTACATCCCAAACTCACTCAGCTCCGAGATGCTCCCGACACACGTGGCCAGCAGGGACTGCTCCAGGGTCCGCAGCTCCAGCTGGGCGTAGGCGTCAGCCCGTCCGTCGCTGCACATGGAGCCATCATGGTAGGGGCTGAAGTAGGCAGGGAGGGACAGGACACCTGGGGGCAAAGCACACAGCACACCTCTTACAGATCAGCCAACACGTGTGGAAAAGCAAATCCCCCCCAAGAGGGATACAGAACTCGCACTTTTCCCCAGGAATTTTTGAACAGTTCAAAGGAAATAGAACAGCGCTGTGAACGCCGCTGGGATGGCTGGAACAGGCTCCAGGGAGTCAGGCTGGATGTTCCTACAGCCTGTAAGAGCTGGAAACAAATTGCAGTTGAGATAAAACTACATTAAAAGCTTTGGTTAAGTCTCTACTCTTGTTTATACAACAACTGGGCCGTGCACACACAGCTGGCTGCTGAACAGCTGTATGCAGATCCCCAGATAGAAGGGCCTGATCTGGAGAGATGTGGAATAATAGCCTGGAGTCTACCTCATCCCTGCAACCCTGCAAACAAAACCACGGGCTGTGCCAGCCCTTTGAACCTGCCATGCAGTTTCAGGTGCTCAGCCTGTGGTTTGTGCATGTGCACACCTCTGGATGCGCCCAGCGATGCCCAGGAGCTCTGAGGCTGCCTGTATCTTCATCTCTGTAAATGACCCCCGTGTGAGAGAGAGAGATCAGGGAGGTGATAACACTGCACACACCTGTTTACCACACACGTCTCCTCTCCATCAGTACAAATGTACAGGAGCTGATTGTTCCTGTGGCACAGAGAAAAGGGACCTCTGGAGTGGATGGAGGAGGGTGTGTGACAGAGGCTGGGCTGGGACAGTGACCTGCCCTGCCCAGTGGCACCCCAGGGGAGATCTGGTGCCACTGCATCCACAGGGCAGGTGGACTCCAAAAAACCACCTGCAGTCACTCAGCCACTACTCCTGTGCCCTCACTACTGCCCCATTTTTAATTACAGATCTATCCCACAATCCCAGCAGCAACTCCTGGCCCATTTTTTCCCTGATTCCAGACAAGGCCACTCAGAGCAGCCACGACTTGCCTGTGCTCTTAGCCTGCTGCATCCTGTATTTCTGATTTTTATCTTTGATCCACAGCAATACAGTTCAGCTCGGATCCACATTTCCTTCTGCCCTCACCTCCCAACCCCAGGTCAGGCTGGGATGTGGAGATCCTTTACTCCTGTGGCAGTGACCTCCTGTCACATAGGTGCTATGTATTGTTGCCCAACAAAACCCTGCAGCTCATTGTGCAAGACCCTTTGTTTCTTTGTCTTGGTGTTTTCTTTTGAGATTTTATGCTGGGATTGATCTCTCCTACCCTTTTCACATCCTCTTTGCATCCTGCTTTGTGGCAAAGCCAAGGGGCTGCATCAAAAACTTCCTGGACATGATGAGAATAAGGGAATGATTTATCCTGTTGTGCTTCTTCACTGTACTTCACTGTTAGTTAATGGAGAATGCTCTGCCAATGCCCTCTTAACCTGAATAATTAGGAATGTGAGGCTTTAAGAGCTACCAGAAGCCATGCATGCAAACTAGGAGAGCTTTGCTTTAAATACACCATACAGAGCCCAAGCCACTTCCTTTTCCATGCCAAAGCTATGAAAGGATGTTTTAGAGACATATGGATTGAATTTATGGCAGAGGGAGAATGAAAACAGCCTGATTTGTCAAAACTTTCAAATAGAGGCAGCACATAACTCCACAGAGGTGAAAACAGAAACTGGCAGCTCCACTGCTGAGCCCGGCAGAGGGAAAGAAATGGGGCACCTTTTCCCTGCCAGCCACTTTCAGCTGGTTCTGTTTTCTAACAAGGAATTAAAAATAAAGATCTGCTTTGGCTTGCAGGAGGCAACAACATTTTCTCAGTTTTCCAGATCACAGTTTGCCAGGTGGTACGAGGCAACAGGGAGGATTGATTTATTTACCTTTGGAAAAATAAACTCATCCAAGATAGCTGTGGACAGGATTTATACCTGGCACAGCTGAGGAGCATCCTTTAAACACCAGGGAGGAATAAGGAATTCACCAAGACTTTGTTGATGCCACTGGGGATTTTTCACTGGGATCGGAGAGGGGGATGAATGACATAAGGATTCCAAGGCTCCCCACGTCTAGCAGGTCTCCATAGGTACGAGCAGGCCTGGGAATGAGGACACACCTCCCAACACTGATTTTGAGACAGTGGGAAGCAAAACAGAAATGTATCCCACAACTGCTCTATCTTGCAGCACCCTAATCAGCATTTCCTCTCTGATTCGCTTCCAGTAACTCCCTAGAGCTGGAAAGACATCATTGTTGCTCCTCAGATCAGAAATTGAGGCACAAGGACATCTGCAGTCAAATTTTTCCCAGTGATGTTTTAAGTAGGAACAGGACATAATCTTTAATACCGATTTTGGAAAAAACCCCTTTTTTTGTTAACAGGCAGCTGCTTTGTGCTGATTATTTGTATCCCAAACTATGGTTCTTGCTCCCCTGCTTCCCAAATAATGGAATTTTCAGTTAAAAGGTGTTACAATGTTTTTGCCTGGCATTCACATTCCTGTATTACTGGCAACACTTACTGGTTTTAATCATGACTAGCAAGACAAGTAAAACTGCAATTGAAATAAATCAATCTACGTCAGAACACTCTCTGTTTGATATCCACCTTTATTTCCTAACTTTCCAAAGTGTGTTTTTCCCACAAAACAATGTGAAGCAGCACATAATTACTGTGCAGGAATTAACCACTCAGGCAGATTTTTTTAAATTAACATTTTAAGCACAGGATCCAAAGCCCCCGTAGGGTTAACGAGAGACTGTGAATTCAAAGTGTGGCTTAGCTCAAAACCTCAGGAACGGCAGGAGCTCAGGAGTCACCTCTGGAATGGCCTGATTCTCAATTAAAGCATGGCTGGCTAACAATTTGCTCCTGATCTTTCCACAGCCTTTGGAACAGCAGCAGCTGGAAATAAAGCCATATTTATTCTGCCTCAGTTAAATACGAAACCTGCTCATGAAACCTGCTCACAAGCACTTGCTGCCAGCGCTCTTAAAAGCCAGTCACGACTGGGTGAACTCCAGTTGAGCAGTTCCTTAAACTCAAATCATTCTGCTTGCCTAAAGAGTTTGAAATTGTTGTCCGTAACCTGATGCTTTTTAATGGCAACTGAAAACGTTTCCAGCCTGAGCAAGATCCAGGGAAAAGTGTGTTCACACTCCTGGACATCTTCGTGCTTTAGGAGGTGCAGCAGCTCTGTGGAGAGCTTTGGCTGTAACGTGATGGCTCCACAGGCAGGGCTGGGCAAAGCTCCTGTGTGGTTTCCAGCACGTGCTGGAACACCTCTGCTCTGGAGACAGGCTGGGACAGCTGGGAACGTTCAACCTGGAGAAGGGAAGGGTCCAGGAGAGACCCAGGGGCTCCAAGAGAGCTGGAGAGGGGCTTTGGACAACAGCATGGAGTGACAGGATAAAGGGGGATGGGTTTAAACTGAAGGAGGGTGGGTTTAGATGGGATATTGGGGAGGAAATTTTTACTGTAAGGGTGGGGAGACCCTGGCACAGTTTCCCAGAGAAGCTGTGGCTGCCCCATCCCAGGCAGTGTCCAAGGTCAGGTTCAACAGGATTTAGAGCAACCTGGTCTAGGGCAAGGTGTCCCTGCCCACGGCAGGGGACTTGGAAATAAATTATCTTTAAAACTCCCTCCCAAGCCAAATCACTGCCTGGTTCTAGGATTCCCCAAGCTGGGCAGTCAACCCAGCTCCTCAACCAGGACAATTCCTGTAAGGAACCCCAGGTCCATCTCTGAATGTCCCTGTAATTCAGAGGCTGGCATCAAGTTCTGTTCTTCTGATTTCAAGATATAGGTAAATGCAGACCTTCCCCTGAATTTTGCTCTGAGATTGGAATGTCTTGGCTTTCCAACTACCCACACCCCCTTCACACCTCACATCATTTGCACACCATGGTCATGCCAAGGCACTCGCCTTCATTTTTACCTTGTTGTAATGGTTTTCCCTGGGCTTTCTCCAGTCTGGACCCTTGATGTTGGCAGACAACTTCCTAGAGATTAACTTATCAGCCATTTGATGGCTTTCAAACACTTACAGAATGTCTAGAGGTTAAGATGGGGCCACTCACAAGTGGCAAAGGGCCAAGGAGTCTTGGCTGGAAAGCATTTGAATTCTGCTGTCTGGGATTCCTCATGGAAATTGCCCGGAGTACTGATTCCCTTATTTCAGAAACACACTGGCTCTGCTCATGACAGATTAGGCAAAGAATCAGGAATATAACTAGGACAAGGATAGACATCATAAACTACTGACACAGAAAAACTGCTTTTTAAAAAAATAAACCTAGCAAAGTGTATGGGACAATATAATGTGATATTTCTACCTAAACATTTCCATAAAACAAAGCAGAACAGTAGGAAAAAAACCCCACCTATTTGGCCAAACCAACCAGAAAGTCCTTGGAAAACTCAAAATCATCTCTATACATTATAAATTGCTGCTAAAAACCCCAATGTGTGAAAGCAGGAGTGCTGTGAGCATCCTTGAAAAATGCATTAGGAAACCAAGCAGGAACCCCTACACCAGTGTGCTTTTGCAATGTTTGGCTCAGGATAAATTCCTCAAGAAACATTCCGGGGGGGTGGGAACGATGGCTGATCCCTGTGAGCTGAAATTTTGGAAGGGCAGAGTTTTGAAGGTGGACGGTGACGACCTGACTGTGCTGCAGTTGCCAAATCCCACCAATTCCAAGGGAGCCAGGGGAAACCTTGGCCGGCTGCAAGCGCGGTTCCCATGCTGGAACGTGGCCACGGCGTGGGGATGGGCTGTCACCTTGCACAAAGTCCCCCAATTCCTCATGGCCAGGAGCGTTCAAGGCTCTCCTTGTTTTCTGTCCCTCATTCTCCCACACAGCACAATGCCCCGGCAGCTCCCTCTTGCCAATCAGTTCTGAGCGTGGAGCACAGCAGGAATTGATGCCAATTCCTGGAGCTCTGTTTTCTCCTTGCTGACTGACCTACTGCCGCTAGGAAAGCCCAGCCCCTCATTTTATGAAACGAGACAGGATCATTTCAGCAGAACATGAACAAACCCCTCTGAAAAACAGCACCCAAAGTGTTCCTGATGGAGCTCCCTAAAAAACTAAACACATCAGGCTCTATAATCGACTGCAGACATGCTATAGATGGTGAGAGAGGCTCACAATGCACCTAATTGCTCACATACAGGAAAAGAGTGTGGCTTCTGCTGGAAAGCAGGCAGGCATCTCTCCCAGTCTGTCAGCAGTAAGAAAAATCAAACACAGTTTCCTATATCTGCATCCACATTAAAAAGTAATCCTGTAATTGGAAACAGGAAGAGAAGCAGAGGAGGGAGGAGATTTTTAAATTTTCTGCAAGTGCTATGCTGGATCTCTCCACCAAAAGAGCTGATGTCCTCACGGGACACTTCTGGACACCTCAGAGTCACACAGTCCTCAGTCTTGGTCCTTCTGCTCAAAGAGACAATATCTTCTCCAAATTAACAAAATAAAGTTTTCCTGGACTTCAGGAATGTTATAAGAGATGCACTGCCTTCATGCTCCCGTAGCTCAGTGTCAACAGGCATTGCCTAAGTAAATTACCAAAATAGCCCAGGAGAGAGTTATAAAGCACTCTCAAAATTCACCACCTCTTTCTCCTGGGGTCACTGCAACTACTGGAAGTCTAAAAAGCAGGAAAAGCCACAGAGCTCACAGAAACACTGCCAGGGAAAGGGCAGGAGCCTATGGACCATCACTACAAATGCCTCCCTAGGCCCAGAAAACTCCCTGTGCCTGTCTTCATCCCACGCATCTTGCCTCCCTTTTGCTATGAAAATGGTGGAATTGGATAAAGGCAGGAAGTATCTATACTCCATCTGTGATATATGGACTTGCAAATGACTATAAATGTAGGAGAAAGGCCTTGGTTTAATACCTAATCAGAATTTACTGAGTCATTAATCCCACTTCCATATCCCTGTGGTCTTCTGGACAACCACTAACCTGGCCCGGCCCCAAGCACTTAATTGAACATAAGCACAAGGGAACATATCCTGGGCTTGCATTGTCATGACTGCCAAAAGGCACAGCACAATGACTGTCCCCATTCCCATTTCTGAGATGGAGAAACATGGAAAAAAGGAAGAGAAGCAACCACAAAACTCCTGCACCAGAACCAGCACTTTGCAAAGCCCAAACCTCCCAGTTCAAACTCCCAGTATGGAACTGGGCAGCACTGAGCCATTGCTCCCTGCTCAAAATTCCCAGTTCATGTTCCCTGTATGACACTGGGCAGCACAGAGCCATTGCTCCCTGTTCAAAATCCCCAGTTCAAATTCCCTGTATGATACTGGGCAGCACAGAGCCATTGCTCCCTGTTCAAAATCCCCAGTTCAAATTCCCTGCATGGAATTGGGCAGCATGGAGCCATTGCCCCCGTTCAAAATTCCCAGTTCAAATTCCCTGTATGGAACTGGGCAGCACTGAGCCATTGGTCCTTGTTCAAAATTCCCAGTTCAAAATCTCTATATTAAACTGGGCAGCACAGAGCCATTGCTCCCACAGCCCAGATCCAGAGATTGAAAATGAATGGAATAATTATGTGGCTTTTAGGTTTGTAGAACTGTGCTTCCTGTTTTATACGTCCTAATAAAAGGCCTTTGGGGACATAATCTGTAAATATAAACTGTAAATGCTTCCTACTATTATTACTTCCTACAACTACTTCTGAAGAGAAGGGTGTGTGTTCATATGTCAACAAGTACATCCCTTAAACTGATCCTTCTGCAATTTTCTACAGGAGATTTTCAAGCCACTGGCTCTTCTATGCAGGGCTCAAGGGCAGGCAAAGACCTGCACTACACTGTAGTATCAGTATTAAAAAAAAAATCAATCAATCCATGCTTCCAGAACTCTTATTTTCAGGATCCAGTAAGGCACACTAAAGAGGAAACCCCATATTGGGTTAGAAATATCAATGAAACAACAAAGTTTTATGAGGAATGGTATAAATAGATTACAAACACTGTGAAAGAAATACAAAACCAGAAAAAATGTGCCAAAAAATGACTGTGGTCCAAGAGGCTGAAGACTTAGAATTCCCTACTTGTGTAAACTCTGACCAGTTTGAATAACCTCAGTGTCTCAGTCTGCTTATCTGGGAAATGAGGATATTGCTTCATTCCTGGTTAGGGTAGGGTGACAGCAGCAGTGTTCTTGCTTCATTTCTCATCCTCAACTTACTCCTCCATGCTGCTCAACATTAGCAGTGTCCCCATTTCCCATATGTGTCAACAGTACATTTTTTGCCCCTTACCAACACCCCTTTTTTTCATTTACAAAGCCCTTTTTCCCTTCAACGAAGCTCCCCAAAACGCAGCTACTTCTGTGATCCAAGGACAAATATTGTGACAATATTTAACTGCACCTCAGTGGAGCTTATAACATCAGAAGAGAAGCTTTACCCAACAGTGAGAGGGTTAAGGAAAGCGAAACCATTTTAGTCTTTTAGAGATTTGGATGTGGATAGAATACTGGACAGTTATTCTTACAAACAGAACAGAAATACCATAAGAAATTATAAAGAAAAAACATATATATATATATATATATATATGTGAGCTAAAAAATAAGCTTTGTTTTTAAAAGAGGGAGAGAGGTATGACAGGTAAGCAGTGGTAAGAGTCCTTTAGTGGCACTGCTGTGGGGATCAGAAAACTGAGGAAGAAGAGGGTTCTGTCTCCATTCCCTTGGAAATCTCTGGAAGTCTCCAATTGAGGTGCTTTTAAGTAAAACCAGCTCCAGTTTGGTGTAAGCAGCGGAACTGCAGCAACTACAGGCACCAGCCTGAGCCCCCATACCCTCCACAATACCCTCTTCTAATCCATTCCTTATTGTTCACTGTCCTTCCTGTAATCTGGCCTTTGAATCATGCCCAGTTCCCCAGATGTGCTCTGAGTAAGCTCTTTGTGCATCCCATAATGACCTCCCTTTACTTGCCTTCAATTCTTCTATTTATACACCCCATGATCTGTATGCTTGCCAAACAAAGAGGAGAGTAAATTTATATCCTCTGTCACTCCCAGTTCCTTTTCTTAGGGAAGGTCAAGATCGAGAATCTGACCAGAATAATCCAGTGCAATCCCTTCTAACACATTCCAGAGCATTTTTTGGGGGGAAGAAATTACCCCTGCACAGCAGCTTCTTTATACAGGTGAGTCCTTGGCCTGATAAAATCTACCCTGCTTAGCCTCTCCTGGATATTAGTTGCAAGCCATTAAAATCAGATTTCAGAAACCACGGTCAATAATAAACATCAACACTACAATTACATCAGTTAATGAGCTAAAATATCAGAGTGTCATAAGAGCTGATTACTCTCAGTTTATTTTTAAAAAGCCATGAGGAAATAGGAACTCAGCAGTAACTAACTCACTCCTCCTGAAGGAAATTTTTAGGCAACTCAGGGACTGTCAGCAACAGCAGCTTGGGCTTTGTCAGGGTGAAATATGCAACTGTCACTCAACACAAAATTGAAATTTTATCTAAGAGAAACACAGTGCAGTGCTGAGAGCGTGAAGTCTGACCTCAGGAGGGCAAGGCTTGGAGGCTCAGCAGGATGGCACATTCCCACCCTGCCTGCAGACAGAAATGATTCAGGTTTTGAGTCACCGGCCAGACAACACATAACTCGGGGCGGGTGCACCCAGAGCAGTTCACGGGGAAAAAGAAGCAGCACCATTGTAGATTTGATACCTCCAGTTTAATCTCCAGTGTCATTTCAGCACAGCAAATTGTTCACAGCGGCGATTACGTGCATGAGTAATGAATTCATGAATCACAGGAGCTTTGTCATTTTTAGCCCAGCTCTGCCCGCAGCCCGACATCAGTGCGAGCTTTTGGGACAAGACAAGCACAAAGCTCCACCGTCCTGATAACAGTGTTTGTGTTTGACAAGCACCATTAGGCAGGGTTTGCTCTCCAGCACTATTTTGATAACAGCAGCAATTCTAGCCCAGGACAGGAGCTGTGTCTCTCTTAATTTTCATTTTCTCAAACAAACACTTGGATGTATTTGGCACTTTTCCCCCTCAATGCAGCTGATGAGCCTCTTACTAATGACAGTATTTCGCAACTTTCTGCTTCCTCACATCAAAGCATCCTGGAGATCTTGTCAACAATGACCAATTGTTTGGACACTTCGAAGTGAAGCTGAGGAATTCCACTTACTCACCAACTGCTCAGTTTTACCCCGGACCTTTGCAGCCCTTTCAGCCCATCATGTATGGTACTCAAGGACCATCTCACACCATCTACATTCATGCCTGGCTTCCTTCCATGACGTCTTGCTCTTGGCTTTTTTGGCACCTTTTGCTCTCTTGCTTCTGCATCTGAAATCCTTTTTCTTGTCCCCCATCACCTCTTCATTGTCATCACACTCAGGGTTCAGCCTTTTCAAGGCTCCAAACCACTCCCAAGCAAGGGCAGATCTAACATCTATTTCTGAAAGTGCCCTTTAGGGGCGGCAACACTAAGAATTTGGCAATATTTGTAAAGCTGGCAGGAAAAACGGGGGAAAAAAAAAGGAAAAAAAGAAGAAACACCCACAAAACACACACACACATATACACACGCAAAAAACAAACAAACAGACAAACAATGCAAACAAACAAACAAAAAAAACCCCACAAAAAACCAACACAACCCCAAAAAACCCAGAAAAAACCCCCCCTCAACTGTACTACAAGGCTCTGGCCTGCCTCTCTCACTGCACAAGTGCCAAGTGCATTTCAAAGTTCTAAGTCTCTTGGTTGTAGCCATTTATAGTTTGTATAAAAAGCATAACTTGTACACTTCCATTAGAGCCCTAAATATAACTGCCCTGAGCAAGTATTGGCTGCTCAAACAGGACGTCTTTGAATTTTTGTTTTCAAAAGAAAGCTGATGCCACTATATTATTTATAGACATTTACATTAAGCTCTGAATACTTGGTCAGGAAGCCACTCTGATTAATGGATCCCCAGCATTGTTTTATAACTCTGAAGAAAACCAGTATTTTTATCTTAAAACAGAAATTTTTTTTGCATAACCATAAAAAGCAGCAGTTCCCAGGACAGCCACGGTTCCTTTGAAGAATTTGGAAACACAACCACATGTTCTGGGTTTTTAACACAGCATCTGCGTAGGGGATGAAAATTAGAATCCAAATCTTGTATTTTATTTTAAAAATACGCTTTGGTATCTGTATCACAGCCATGCAGCAGATCCATAATGGATTCAAGCACTCAGCCCAATTGATTCTGACAGCATGCCCTTGTCTCAGGGCTCTCCTGCACGGGACTGTCCAGCTACCTCATTTCACAGCATGCAATTATTTTCCTGACACTTGGAACATAGTTATTTGTAGAGCTGAAATGAAGAGGGGGAGGAAAAAATGTCATTATTTCAGGCAAAATGATGGAAAAACAGGGGAAATTGCTTCAAAGCAGAAGCAAAATGAAAGAATTTTTTTAGAGCAAGATCCCTTAATTGGCACAAGAATACAAAGCTGGAAAAAACTTCCTTATTTTAATCATAGTGTTACCTTTGTCCATAAAACTTCTCTAGTCATTAGGGTACAGAATAAAATCCCTATTTTCTCTTTTGTTGGTTCTACGTTGCTCTAAATTGTGATTTTCTCTCTGAGGGCAACATGGAGCATCTCCAGAGCTGCAAGGCAGAGACGCACAGCATGGAAGGACTTGAAAAAGCAAAGCTCCATCCCACACAAATAATCCCATCCCACAGAAGCAATCACTTTTTGGATCTGGCTGTCTGTCTGCAACCACTATATCATCCCAGCAACATTAATAGCTTCCATCATTGCCGAGGGAAAAAAGGTGTCTTAGAAGACTTTTTAAATTTGTCATGGAATTAAACAAAAGGCGGAACCGTGGCCGAGGCAGATTTGGAGAAGCCCAACTGTCTAAGAATGCTTTTTTCTGTTCTTTTCACTAAATTATTGAAGTGACTGCTCGAGTAAGAGACTGTTCAGTTCAAAAAGGACAAGCTGGTCAAGGCTAGAACTGGGCTGCCCTGGAGCTCCACTCATGGGAGGGAACAGACTGGAACAGGAGATAGGGAACATCACTTGGATCTGAAACAGAAGCTGATTTCGAGTTCAAACTGTACTTTAGAACAATCTTTTTCCTCAAAAGTAACACAGTAATAACAGGGAAGGGAAAGGAGCACACAGAAGACTCAAGAGAGGCTGGGAATAAATACATGGAAGAAGGATGGGGAAAAGGAACTGGAGAAAAAACCCCAAACCTTAAATATTCCCTGATGGAAGAAATCAGTGAAAGAATGGGAGAACACTGGGAATCACTCCTATAAATAAGAACCAATTCTGCACCTTTTCCTTGGAAATATTTTATTTTTCCTCAAAGTTCTTGAGGAACGTGCAACACTCTCTATCCTTTGGCCCCCAGTATCATTTATCTCCCTTCCCCTCATCCCATTCCCTCAGAAGTGGCACAACAAACAAAGGGTGATTGAGCAGAACTGGACATTCCTCTGTTCAGTGCCGATGGAACTTGATACCCACTGTAGCTGTGTGGGCAAAGTCATTCAGCTTCCAATGCCCCTTCCAAGGCTAATTTCAAGATCATCATAATAAGATTAAAACAAACAAACAAACAAAAGTCTCAATTTTTTAACACTGTGCTTCAAAACCTGAAGTGACTTGGGTTTGATTTGGGGGTTTTTTGCTGTTTTATGGTTCTTCAGGGCAGAATAATCAGACAAACAGGAAAATTCAGGAATCTCCTCACTACCTATTTTCAAGATGATCTTCACCTTCCTGCCCTGTTCTTCCTAATAAATCACTGATTTACTGTTAGGGCCCTGCAGGCCCAACCATTGCTGCTTCATCTCAGTGGGAGCCAAATGATGATTGAGATGCCAATATATTGGGCTGGCCTGATTCAAAGCAGGGTAAGGAACAAAGCATTTGTGCAGAGCAAAGATAAATGAATATAAATCAAGTGCTAAGCCATTTTCTGTGATGGATTAGCACCTTTCTTCGACCCAATAATGTCAAGGGGTCTCCATGCTGACAGGAACTAATGTGGAAATCCGTGCTGCGTGAAACCAGGAGGAATCCTCATCTCCAGCTGCACTGCTCGTCTGTTTGCATTTTCCTCTCACTCAGGTGCGAGCAATCCATCTTCCCTTGGGAAATGTCACTGCAGTGCCCACCAAAACTATCTCTAGAGTATAAAAGATTTCTTCTATTCTGACTTTCTGCCTGTAATCCCATTCTAACCAGTAAACCAGCAGGTCATCCATGGTACCTAGGCAAGGACCTAGCTTGGAAAAGCTTTCTCAGGATCTCACAGAATGGTCTGGGCTGGAAGGGATCATCTCAAGGAATCATCTCATTCCAACCCCCTGCCATGTTCCCCTTCCACTATCTCAGGTTGCTCCAAGCCCTGCTCAACCTGGCCTGGAAAAATTCCAGGGATGGGGCAGGCACAGCTTCTCTGGGCACCTTGTGCCAGGGCCTCCCCACCCTCACAGGAAAGGATTTCTTCCCAACATCCCATACAACCCTGCCCTCTGCCAGCAGTGTGAATCCATTCCCCCCTGTCCTGTCACTTCCAGCCCTAGCCCAAAGTTTCTCTCCATCTTTCTTGTAGCTCCCTCCAGGTACTGGAATCTGCAGTCACATCACCCCAAGCCTTCTCCCTGGTATCTGGTGATGTAGCCAAAGTACAAAACTATACAAAAGCCAGCAGCAAAAAGCAGATGTTTGGATCAAATGTGGTAACTGCAATTTTGCCGAAAACAGATGTGAGGAAAAAAAAATTAGTGTACAGAGAGAAAACTTCAGCGCGAGTCGAGGCCAAACCCCCCAGTTCTGGCCATGTGCAGTAGCTGGAGCTGTACTGTATTATATTAAATAGTGGTAAAAATGCACTGCATCACTGACTGGTGGCAAAGCTGCAGGGTTTGACAGCAGGAAACACATCCAAGTCCAGAAAAAACTGCAGCCTTCACCACTGGCATTTTCAAGATGCAAAAGTCGAGTATGACTTGTCCAAAACAAGACAAGAGCAAAGTTTGTCCTGTGTTTGTAACGTGAGCCTGGACACTTGGCTCTGTAAAAACAAACAAGGGTTCTGTGCCTGGGCTGCTCTCCCAGCTCGCTCTGGATCCAGGTGCAGACAGCCTGGGATGCTCAAATCCCACAGGTGAGTGAGTGGCACTTGTTTAACCTGCTGGAGACTGAGTCACCCCTCGCCCTCTCTGATGGAAGATCATCGATATTTTGTGCTCCAGGCTGGATTCCACCCTCCTGTCTCTACATCACACTGATAAGAGGTGGTATCTCAGAGACCCAATGAGCTGGAGGTGCTCTCATTACCACCCACATTGTTTTAAATTTCCAGTGAGCTACATCCTAAGTGAGAGCAGCCCTGCTCCTCTTTGTCCCAAGCTTTGTGCTCCTTTGGCCTCTTGCTTTTGTCAAAGCGGGAATATACTCCCTCAGCAGGCTCAGCTTAGGTCACATCAATTCCTCGCTTTGCTGTAAGCACTGTATGAACACATCAGTGCAAGTGCAGGCATAAAAGGGCAGTGGGGAAATGTTTGGGGGTAAAAAAGGATGAGTGAGACTGCAGCACCCCCGATTTAGTTCAGCTTAAACCGCCACAGAAATCACACCCTGACAGTGCCACATCTTGTAGAAATAACAGAAACTGCTGAAATGCTGAAAAAAAATCGTAAATTAAGTAAAACCCCTTTAAATTTAATCTCTTCTGTTTTCAGAGAAAACAGTAAAAGACTTACTTTTAAAAGTCAGTAGAAAACTTATCCACGGTTTTGGCATTCTGAAGCAAATGGAATTTGCCAAGTGCAAGTTGTTTATAAGAAAAGAAACAGAGAACTGGAAGTGGTTCCAGAAAATTTATTATGACCCACCTGACTGCAGCCAAGAATATTACATCAGCCCAGATAGCCTGAGAACTGGAACAATATTGCTCTCAAATTAGCAAGTTGCTGGTACCACAGGCAGGGAGAAATGGTTTTGCAGGAGGTCTGGGTTCTCTCCACAGCTCTGATGGGCAAGGCTGCTTCTAAACCCACTCCCTGTGACCAGAAAAAAAAAAAAGGATTTCTTCTCTTTATTCCTCAGGTTGGTTGGTTTTGGTGGGGGTAGGGAAATGGTGATTAACGTTTTTAAGATTCTCAGGGCAGTGAGCATCTCTTAGTAACACTTCCAGAACTTGCTATACTGACCATGAGCTTTCTTGGTTCATACTGAAAGAAGGCTGACTGCAAGGTAACTCCAGCCCAAAAGCCACCAAGCCCCTGGTGCTGGTGATGAGTTAGAATTAAGTGCAGTGCCAGGAAGCCAAGGAATTCTGTGGTGCCACGGTCAGAAAAGGAAAACACAGCACATGCAAAAGAGGAGAGAGCTGACACTTAAGTAGTTCAAAGATCAGAATTAGAGAACACCTCTGCAATATTTAGACAATTTCCCTCCAAAGTAGAACACAGCACTGAGCAGTTACAGCATGACAGCTCATCCAACAACCTCCTCTTCCTCTCCCACTGGAATCAAAGCCTGAGTATTCCCCACTGCAGCTGCAGGGTGATTCCTCTCATTTAGCAGCTCTGATAAATTACCTATTTTATGAGAGTCTAAGAAGCCAAGACTCATAAGCTCTCTGACGGAGCCAGCATGACACCATTAATTCTGAAGCAGCATTATGGATGCCTTTTATCTTGAAGCATCTAAAAGAACTTTCTTATACATTAAGAAAGGTAGTTCATCAGCAGTGCTTCCTGGAAAGAGGCTCTCTCCCCTCACACTGGAGCATTCTGAGGAAAAAAGGTCTGAAATGAGGTCCTGCTTCTGAACATTCACTTCTTACAATGGTGAATCCTCTTTAACAGCTCCAGTAGTCTCCTATTAATCTCCCACCAGAGTTAACACTCTGGGGCAAAAATATAATCAACTTTAATTCTTGTGGGCTGGGGGAATTTCCAGCATACAATCCTGAACCAAAAGCATTTAGTGCCTGAGCTAAAGCTTTCAGTACATCATCCCAGGATGGAGAGGAGGCTCCCTCCAAGTTATCAGCACATCCTGACTCAAAACCTCCATGAATAGCATGGGCATTCCCAGATGGAAAAACACCACTGAAGCATTGACTCGAGTAAGAACCACATTGCATCCAACCACAGAGAGCTCAGTTCGTACAAACCTGGTCACATCATCCATAAGGCCCATGTTAGGTCTAAATCATACCAGAGGTCATATTTTATGCTTTTTTTTTTTTTAATCTGTAAAATACATAAACCACATAAGCAAATAGCTAATGAAAAGCAGAACGCAGGAAATCTTACAGGGCAAGCAGAGGTCATCTGTTTCAAAGAGGTTATGGTGTCATTTGTGTTCCTGCTGCCAAATATCTTCTCCACAAATAAAAGAGCGTTTGTTGCATCAGGTTTCATTCCCAATTTCACTTTCTGTATTTTGTAATGAAAGGAAATGCGCTTTAGATACATCAGCATTTCTCTTCTCTCCTCACCAAGCACTGAGGAGGAAAATCACTGGTGGTTGGTGTTTGTTTTTATCTACACCTGCCTGAAACCTGACGTCTGGATTTCAAACTACCACAAAAAGCTGGGAAGGAGCATTTGGGCCCACTACACAAACACAGTATGTTTGTCAAAATTAGGTTCAGATTCAGGCTTCACTCAAGACATCATCACCACCACCACCCTTGTTCCAAACAGGGTTAAAAAGCTGAGGTTTGGGTCTAACTGGAGCTTTTAGGAACTATTTCCATCTCTGCATTTCTTAGGTAGGAAGGAAAAGGTCTATGAATTTCTTTTCATGTAACAGACTGAAAAAACAAACTGACAATTCCCCTTTTCTTCTGAGATGCAATGAATAGACCCAAACCACTCTTTGCAGAAACACTGATCTGGGGATTTGAATGGCCTTGGCCCTTCCTCTTTTTAAAGCAGTTTGAAGTTTCAAACAATACCTGGTACAAAGCAAAGATCCAGATCACTGTCTTTGTTTTCCAGCAGGAGAAACACAGGCACAGCCACCAAAAGCCCCAGGAAACCCAGTGCCTTGGAACAGAAGAGAGTTACCAATAATTACCTGGAGTTACCTTCTGTCACCAAGGAGAACAAAAGGGGTTACCAATAATTCCTCTCCTGTTTGCACATCTTTGGTGACCACAGGGCACCTGGTGCCAAGTCCAGGTGAAATCCATCTTCCCTGAGCAAGATTTATGCAATATTCTCCATGGAACCTGCCTGACAGCCTAAAAGCTCAAGGCATTTCCATATGGATATGGTTTACTCAGTGTCTTCAGCTGAGAGGTACAACAACAACAACAAAAAAATCATTTCCATGCTAGTCTACTTCAGTATTGTTTTGGTTACCCTCTGGCTTGTTTTCTGTGTGTGCCCTTTCTCCTGGGGGATAGTGCCAACAAGACTTGCAGCTCTACTTTAAAAACAACGGAAGAGTCCAGAAGGAATGGACACATTCATTCTGCCACTCTCCTATTTTCTCCCTTGGTTAAACAAGCACCTCTGTTTTGCTTCGCTGCTCCTGTGCACCAGACTAACAGCTTCCAAGATTTTTCCACAACAACATCCAAAAGCTCTGTTCCAGCACAGCGTCCTGGATGGTTTTTCCAGTGCACACACATATTCCCCCAGCTGACTTCTTTAATTTCCAAGTTATTGTACCATCAGAACAACAAGATGAGATTTATTGCATGGCAGACGTATCTTAAATAACCAGAGAGGCGCTGACATTCCCAGCTCGGGATGGAGCCTGTGCAAACCCCTCTCTCCTGCTGGAAGGACAAGCTGAGATCAGATTGATGTGGAGGTTTTCAGCAGGGAATGATTAAAATTTAAAAAAAAAAAAAAAACAACTGGGGGAGGGAAGGTATTTTGAAGAAAAACTTTTCTATTCTCAGAAGAGGAGGACAACTATTTTGAGGCAGTATTAAAAACCCTAAGCCTGTGCTGAAACAGAGGCTGGAGTGGGAAAAGCCTTTGGAGGCTGGAAAGGCAACAGCAGGTTTAGTACACAGCTCCTGGGAGCCAGCAGCAGAAACACTGAATTTATTCCTCTCTGCCACTAAATCAAGTGAGTAAGGCATTTCCCTCAGTCTTCTCATCTGTTAAACAGTTAATAGTTCTGTTTCCCACAGAAGATGCCTCAGAGATGCCTGGAAAAGGCTCCGGGATGCCGAGGAAGGAAACGGCATCAGGGCAAGACAAAAGCTCTCAGTCCGCACAGGGGAAAAACTCTAAACAGAGCACTAAACTCCTGATCCACTGAGACCAAAGGCTGAGTGTTAGTCTGCTGCTTTTATATAAAACATAATGCTGGATATATCAGCCTCCAAGCAAGGCAACTTCAGAATTCTGGGTCTCCTCCAAAGAAACTCTTGGGGGGGAAAAATAAACCTGACCAACACAGAGCAAGACAACTCTCAGTTGTCAAAACAGCCATGACAAAGTCAGCAGCTGCTTCCAGGCAAGTATTAACCTGAAAAACAAGGACTTTCTTGCCTATGGTAAGGCAGGTGTAGCTGCAATTACAGATTTCTGGTATTTGCAATTAAATCCTTAATTCTCAACCTGTGCAGGGACAAGGAAGAGCTGGGGAAAAGCCCAGAATTTCTGTACAGATCCACCAAAGGGGCTGCTCATTGCCTCTGCATTTGTGGCAACATCTGTTTCCTGATAAAAATACTTTTTTTTTTTTTTTTGACATTTCCAAACCAAATTATGCAGCAAAGAAGCTGTTTAAAAACAAATTAGACGATAAGGCTAAATCTCTCCCTGCTCTCTCCCCAGCCTTTAAAAGCCTGAAGGGAGATGAAAGGCAAGCCAGGGGACGCCAGTGGCAGCAGACAAATGACTTCAAGATCACCAGTCACACACACACACACACAGAAAATTCCCTTTATTGGCATTGTCTGAC
>VWZU01010757.1:60622-94745 GCA_013397095.1 Sterrhoptilus dennistouni
TTTTATGGGCTTGGTTGTGCAAACGAGGGGGGGGGGGGGAATCAATTAAAAAAATTTAAAAAGAAGATCAATCAGTTGTAGTGAGACTAAAAGACACCCAGCTTCACCAGCCATCTTCACTTTGAGCTTCACACAAAGCTTCACTTTGTTTGGAACTTAGAGCCTTGGAGCAAGAGATGAGCACGAGGCTTGGTCTGTCACAAGGTAGAGCACAGAAGGATGTTGTTTCTCAGGGATTATATCCCCCAGTAAGGACATTTTACTCCATGCCTCCTTTTCCACGCCTGGGAACTGAGAAAACAACATGAGAATTTTTATTCAATATTCACAGTTTCAATTCTTGATGGGCAAAGGCTCATTTCTGCAGCACAGCTTCTCTCTGAGCAGAGGCTTTTCCTGTTTGGGATTGACACCGAGGCTGCAGAGAGGACACTGTGCCATAACTCTACAATGAGTAATGAACCCACATGCCTTCCATCTGTAGCATGTGAGCCATGGAACTTCCCAGAGGAGGAAAAGGCCTTTCTTTCCCTGCAGCCCAGCCTGGCTGGACTGGATCAGCAGCTATTCCCAACCCCCGTGCTCCAGGCATCACCCTCTTGCACTGGAACCCATCCATGCTGAAATTGTACTTATCACCCTTAACTTTTACTCCTGACTTCAACTGTCATCTTTAAAAGAAAGTTATTTCTTTCCTTGCAGTTTTCCACATTTCCTGCCCTGGTTCTGAGCAGCTCCAACTCCATCTGACATTAATAACATTGCCCCTGTGAGGACCTGCTGCTCCATCCCTTGGGGCTGAACTGCAGACAAGTTTGTGACAGGCTGAGCCAAAAAAAAAAAAAAAGGGCTTATTTCATCATGTAAGAGACTGATTTTTACTTTAATTCCAGACCAATCCCTTCCAAAAATAAAAGGCAAGTAAATGGTCAGTTCAGCTTCTCTACTGCTTTTCCCAAGGTCATGACCAAGGGCTGGCAGGCTCACAGCCAGACTGTGAAAGGGATGAATCTCCCCTTCCTGGTCTCTTAAAAAGTGTAACATCTTGGCTCATCCTTGTGCCTCTTTAATCTCTTTGCTGTACTCATACACTCTTCTCCCTGACTAGAATGCAACTGCTGCCCCACAGAACTTTCTTCTTTTCAATAAACATTCCTCATTCATTTTATTATTTCAGATCATCTGATCCTGCACTCTGGAAAAGCAGAGTGATTTTGGAGTGCTCATAAATCACATCACAAACTACATTGAAATAATTTTATTATTATTCCTGATACGTTTTTACAGCCTATTATTGCAAGCAGCTTCTCCTGCATGTATAAAGTCTAGATGAATTAACAGACAAGCAAAAAACAAGCAAAAAGCCAAGAAGAAAACAACAGAAGACCCAGGTACTACCTGTAGCTCATACTACTGGAAGTAAGAGCTGAGGAATTTGCAAGGAGGCAGCTCTTGCTGTCACTTCTACACTTTCACCTTCACTGGAGCATTTTCTGCTCTGTGCTGGCCAAAGAAATACAAATCATCTCCTCACACAGTATTTCACCAACTGAAGTGTGCAGGTTTGCAGAGTTCAGAACTACTAAGGCAGAAACCAGAAATGAAAAAGGTTTCTTGGGGATCGCTCTGCATCTTCTGAAAAATAAACCATATTAAGACAGCGGTTCCCTTCCAGTTTAAGGCAACAAAAGTCTAACTGGGAGTCTGCAATACCAAATTAAAGGGCTAAAAAAAGGTATTATGGATAACAAAGAACTGGGGGTAAAAATCCTCACACCAAAAAAAGCACTTGGTATCTTTGGCTCATTAGATCACAAACTGAAGCCTCATAGAAAAGGGGTAGAAAAGGCTGATTCACACTCAATTCTCTTCTGGTTTTTGTGGTTTACAAATGACATTTCTCTGCTTCTCTGTGCTTGTCCCTCAGGGACAGAGCCTTGCAAACAATGAAGTGGCTAAAATGACTATGCAGGGTTTCAGTGGAAACAATAAAATTCCAATAGGAATCCACACTGGGCCACCGGAATATCTGTGCTTTAGCTGTATCCCAAAGCAGATGCCTGGATCTGGGTCCCCTCACAGGTATCTAGTGGGATAAGACACAGTATAACCAGCCACCAGCCAGAGGAGTTCCTGTCCCCTTGGGTAAGAACCATTGGCCATGTTCCAGAGCATATTCCTCCAGGAAGAGCATCCAATGCTCAATGCCACCCTCAGGGCCACGGCTTCATTTGGAACTTGTCCTGATGAATCCCAGGCTGAAGACAAGGAGCAGGATCCCATTCCAACAGGGATGCTCATGAGCTCAATCCCCCAGATAAGAGGCTGTGGCAGGCAACTTTCACGTTTAATTCCTGTGAGAAACCACTTCCCTGCTGCATAGGAATGACTGAGGATGGATGGAACTGTTAAGCTGGGAGATGAGAGGAGCAGGGGCTGGGAAGATGAGCAGCCAGGCTGGAGTCACTAATGTCACACCAGCACCAGCCTGGTGGCTTTTGGAGCTGGCACACAAAGGCTGCAGGAAGGTGCAGAACCTGCAGGAGGCTTGTGTTAACAACTAGATTTGGGTTAGTAGCTGAGGGAAAGTGGAAACAGCACAGGGATAGAGTGTAATTGGATCCTGGCTTGGGGAGGAAAGACGAGGCTGCGCTCTGTGTGTAAACACACATGGAGGAAAAGCAAAAGGAAAGCCAAAAAAACCTTGACAGAGCTGACCACACTCGCTTTCCACAACTGAGGTTTCCAGCCACTCTTTTATATTACAAAAGAAACAAAATAAATACAAGCAGAGCAGAGGATTTCTGTGAGCACTGTGGGTGTGGGAGCAGGACACAAATGACATAAGTTGGTGGCACAGCAGGGCTGTGAATCATACGGTAATCAGAGAAGTTCCTGCCCAAACAATGCACACAGTGTTGGGCTACAGGTTGTGTAGGCAGCAGCCCTGATCTCACGGACTGAGAGCTGGAAAAGTCCCCAAAAGACTCTGAACAACAAAAAAATTGAGAGAACCTGGGCTCTGGAATGGTCACACTTTATCTGTCTCCCCAAACAGAAGAACCTCAAATCTACAGAGAAAACTCTGGCTCCTACTTCACCCCACTATCCCTTACTGTTGAAGACTTGCCTCAGAACTCTGTAATAATGAATTATATTCTAAAAAAATTACTCAGATGCTTTTGAGCACCACCAAACTGCTATTTACTACATTAAACTGCTCCACACTCAGACTAAAATTACCTACCTATAACTAAAGTAGTTTTCCAACAAGATAAAAAAGGCAGCAAGAACTCCTGAGTCAAGCAGGAGGTGCTGAGCCAACCTGGATCTGAAAAACCAGCACTCAGGAGAAAGACAAAGGCCCGATTGTCACCTAAAAATAACAATTCAGAGAAGAGAGAAGCAGTAACGCAACAAAACACAAAGAATACGTAACTTACCCAGCAAATGCCAGAGCAGGAGACCAAAATAAATCACAGCTGAAGCAAATCTAGTGAAAACCACAGGCATAATAAAAAACAGACAGTAAAACACAACACAGACGGGTCGCTAGCTTCGAGTTTTCTCTGGTAACGTTTCCAGTAAGGCCCAGGAAATAAATCTCATGGTGGAAATGATAAGAACTCCTGAGTTACAGAGCCCTTCTGAGTTACAGGACTGTACAGATGTATGAGACTGGAACAGCATCGTCTACAATTTCTACCAATCTATGTAGCTGCAGTTCCTCTGAAATAACATCTGTGAGCAACAAGGGAAGGTAGGAAGGAAATATGGTTCTTAAAAACATGCTCCACTTCTTTTTCCAGCCAAAACCAGGGGCACACTCCAGCTCTGTTAGCCCCCACTGTAAGGCCAGCGTGATCACAGCCCCCTAGGCACCCTGGATCTCTTATTTTACATTCAACAGTCATGGGAGACCTACAGGAAAAGGCAGGTCCAGAAGGCTACAAAAGCAAAGAAATCCCAAATTATGCTCTTCATAGCAACCCTGCCTTTCCCTAGGAGAGGTTGTGGGACAAACTGGAGTTGGATCCACTGCACTGACCACACTTTCTTAGGACAAACACTGCCCAGGCCGAGGGATACACATCTGCCAAGGCTCTCAGGGAACCAGCTGGACCAATTCCTATGGAGAGCAGTTGATTCTGCTGAACTGAAAAAACATAATTCCATAATTCTCTGTACATGCAGCCCCTTTTCTCCCCTCCTTAGGCCATCTTCATCCATCTCTTCTACTTATTTCTTCTCCCATGGTTGTCACAGTTGTTTAGCAGAGCTCACCGCAGATAGAAAGCTCTTTCAGTCAGAAAATTCAGTGTCTTGTGAGTGATAAACAGAAATTGTGCCCAGAGATGAGCTTTGGATTTGGGAGAAGGTTTATGATGGGCCGGTTCTGCTTTGAGTGCATAATAGCTCATCATATATAGAGAATCTGAAAATCATTAGGGTTGCAAAAGACCTCCAAGATGATTAAGACAAAATACCCCTGTGCCCACTGAACCATTTCATGAAGTGCCACATCTACTCCTTCACATTCCTTCTCCACTGTAACAATGGAACACATTGGACTATTAAACATTCTGCCTGAACTACCCCAAACAGAACCATGCACATATTGAAGTGGCCCTATTAATTGCCAGCCAGCACTGAGGAGACTCCCACAGGTAACAAAGAGATTTCTCCTTTGGATGCTGTGACTCCAGGGACTTGCACAACTTTATGTGCCAACAATCAGCCTGAGCAAGAGGAGACTGAGACTCAGGCACTGTTCTGGCAGATGAAAGGCTTTGCAAAAAAGCCCAGGCAAGAGCTGAGCTATGCAGGCCACGCCAGTATCTGCAGACATGGTTATTAAAGCTCCAGCAGCCTCCAGATCTCTTACTTTAAAGAAACAACAGTGAGAGTGTGCCAGGCAATCTGGGAATTTTTCACTGGCAAGACAAAACCAGGGTGAGTTAAGGTTGAAAGTGCAACCTTTCCTCTCAACACCAGGAGAATCCCCCACCTCTCAGTTCAGCAACAGGATCCTTCATCCACTGGGCATTCAGCCAGTGCTGTGCTCTAAGGTAATACACTAGATTTGCTTTTGGTGGCCTGTGTTCATTTCTGCCTCCCTTACACATTAAAACTTGGGAAAACCTTGGTGAAACCAAGTGAATTTCCCAGTAAACCCATCTGCTCATCCTGCAGAGACTGAGAGTCTGGGTTGGATTCGTGGGAGGAAATGGTAAGACGCTTGCAAAGCCAACCTTGCATAACCTTGCTGACATCAAAGGCCTGCTAGGGTTTAAATCAGATCAAAATTTGACTGTGTAGCATTTGCACTAGAAACAATCAAAACTCAGATATCCTCAGAAGCAATTTTTGGTTCATGCTTACATTTCAACCAAGAACTTTTCTCTGCAATTCCCATTTCTTTACTCTTTCTAAAGCAGACCAATTTAAGATAAGATTATTCATATTTGGCAAATCACTTTATAGGTCTTCTAAAGCAACTGCTTAAAATGCCTGAGCCCATGCAGGGAACACCAGAATACTAAACATCTGACATATTCAGTGAAGCATTTCTATAGAGAATTAAGAATAGATAAGAAGGGTATAAGGAAAGAGGATAAAGTGTAACCAGCAGGAGGGAGGAAACCCCAACCTATTACTTGCTGGGTTTTTTGAGAGTCAAATAACTGGCCTGAATGAAACCCCAAATACCTGTTCACTGTGTTACACTTTGCATCCTGAATAATACATACACATCTCCTGTGTATCGAAAATAAAGCTCACTGGAGCTGTCAGGGTTACTGTGCAGATGGAGAGTGTCAGGATTAAATGACATCTTTAGGTTACACCTGGGAAACATGCAGAGGTGTAGCTTGTAAGGGAAATAGTTTGGTATTTTAGCTGTTGTCCCAGTTCAAGAAGAGCATGGAGTGTGTCTAGAGGATGTTTCACTGTCTGCAGAGGGAGAGAGGTCGTGGCAGAGACAGCCAACCTCATCCAAATATCACAACAGCTCCCAGCCTCTGGATTCCCAGGACAGGTTGCATTAAGGCACACACTCCAAGGAAATTCCCAGCACAAGCGTAAAGGTAAACACATACTATTACAAAATAGAAATACAAGTACTTTAAAGGAGCTGAAGTGATTGATACCCACGGGATTAAAAGAATAGTTTACTCAGGGTCACTTTCTGCACTGACAGGAATTCAAAAATGCCTTTGTTCTTAGTCAACTGGCTAAGAAAAATTTATTTAGATGGAACAGATATGAACAGCCACGAGGATTAATTACAACATAATTAATTAATGGTAACGTCTGGATGAAATGATAAACCAGTGGAAAGATTAAAAAAAAACTAAACTGTGATACAGATCCTTGGAAACCAGATCCATTTATTACCATCAGCACCGAGGGCCAGCATTGCTGTTTCTCCTTGTGCCATATAAAGTTATAATTAATTATGCAGCACAGTCGTCGACACCTGAGATCGATTCCCAATCCTGCTCTTCCAGGACCAGGCTCTGTGAGAGGACTTTGAAGACACCTGATACTGCCTCAGCATCTGCTACCTTGGCACAGTGTGCGCTGGAACACAGTGATCCTCTTCCCTGACATGGTACAGACACAGGAATAATGGTATGGGGGGAAAGGGTATTTAATTTAATTTAATTTTTTAAAAAAAATGCATCACTTCAGAGTTGATCGCGTCTATTTTATGGGTAAACCAGCAAGGCACAAGGAGCTCACAGACTTCATGGTAAACTCTTTGACTGTGCCCTACTTTTAGCAGGAGCTCTCTTTTTGGTGGCAAAGTTCCTGGAGTTTGTCAGACAGACGTGAGCAGGCTGTGCTGCACAGCACTGACATGAGGCACTTTCTGCAGTGGGAGATCCAGCTTTCACCTCAGACAGTGCCCAAAAGGAACAATAATGAAAGGGCTGCAGGATTAAACCAGCCCAAAATGATAATGGACTGCAGGTTTGTTTTGAACCAAGCACACTCTTAAATGGTGTCCCCTCAACCAAGTGACTCAGGGGATTGGTTTGGAATCAGGAATGGTTTGAATTGCTGTGCTCTGGATTTCATTATTCCCCTCTGGGCAAGTGGATGCGTTTCAGAGCCTGAAACTTCACTTGGAGAAATCCTGCTATAGCTGGAAAAGCAGGAATCAACCCAACCAGGATGGGATACATACTCTGAGTCAGCATTCAAATTCCTGTTCCACTGTAGCATTTACTGAGTCTGGAAAGGACTAAGAGGAAATAAAAAAGAGACAAGAGGCTTTCCTTACACTGCCAGGAGCACACAAGCATGTGTGTGCTATAGGAAACAGTCTTGGGCTCCACTTTTCAGAGTCTCTTTTCTACATGAAGCAGCTCATTGTATAATACCACAATTCTATTCCTGTTCCTGGTTTATTCTGTGCCTCACCTTCCTACCAGCTGGTGGCTGCAACTGCTGCTATCTCATCTGCCAGGGAGAGGTGAGTGTTTTGCCTTTTGACAGCAGACTTGTTGCTGCAAGTCTGATATATTTAACATTCTTTCTACCTGGTTCATTTACTAACACACAATAATTAGCTTCCAGAAACAACTGGCGGGGCTCAAAGGACTCCTCCACTGAGATTTGCAGCCAGAGTTTTGAGTCTGAGCAAACACAAAGGGAAGGAGGAAAAAAAAAAAAAGAAAAAAGGCAGAGCGTGTGTTCAAGATGAGACTTGAAGCAAAAGCCTCAGCCCAGTGCTGAACCCCAGGTGATAATAATGAAGGAATGCACAGAAGCAGAAGGTTAAATCTGCAGCACCAGCAGACTCAAATGTGATTGCAATTATGGGGAAGATGTGCTTCTACTTCTCACAACTCTCTTTTCTTTCTCTTGGCTCACTCCCATCATAGAGGTTTTATGGGCAACTTGTATTTGAGACCAAAAATTAATGGAGATACTGACCACACACATAGCATACATTAAAGTAATTTGATTTAAAGGACAACTATTAGTGCTTTCCTTTCTCCAGCGACCTGCCTAAGCAAGAAATACTTCGGAGACAGTAATTAAATCACAATTTGTTGATCCTTAAGGACTAAAAGTAGAGAGACATATGCCATAGAATCACAGAATTCTAGAATGGTTTGGCTGGAAGGAACCTTAAATATCACCATTGTTCCATCCTCTGCCTTGAGCAGGGACACCCTCTGCTACACCAGGCTACTCAGAGACCAACTCAGCCTGGTCCTGAACGCTTCCAGCTATAGGGATGTGTGTAATTTAAAACAGAAGGGGAAGAGTATCTGTTTTGGAAGGGGTGGGCACAGAAAGAACATTCTCAAGTGTCAAAAGGCAGAGGTGGGAAAATGAGGTGGTGAGACAACCCCCAGGTCATGTTTTATACAGTAGAAGGCCAAACTAAAACAAAAACTCTGGCTCAAAGGGATCCCCACTGGGGCAGATTCAAAGGAGAGATTTCAAAAAGCTCAGGTAAGGACAGATCTGCTCAGGTAGAGCTGTCAGTGCTGCTGGTGGAGCTTGACTTGGAAGACAAAAGTTAAGATGATCCCAAGGTTCAAAGAACAGATTAAGAAACAAGAAATCTTGGTCTTCTCCCCACCTCAGATATGGTTGCATCTCCTACTCCATCACAACTTGCTGAATTGTCAAAACTCCTTCCATACAGCACCTTACAATGAAAACAGTAAATGGCCCTTGAGAAGCAAGAAATTCAGGATCTGGCTTTGTCTTTGTCTGGCACTTCATGTTTTCATTTGTGAAGTGGAGGCAATAAACATCTCTGTTACTTCAAAGCACTGAAGTGCTTTGAGCTCCTCCTCACAGAGAAAACAGTAGGTACAGTTATGATCTGCTATGTGATCATTTCAGGAACAGCGTAAGCTTTGCTCTCCCAGATTTAGAGCTCCTTTACAGACCATTAATTTTATTGTGTTACACTGAAGGAGCTGATGACTAACTTGCTGAATATAGAAATGCTACTGTACTCCTCGGAGTATTCCTTCCTGCATCACTTTCCCCACCCAGAGACATATGTTAGTAGTTAGAATCAGCTTGCTGAAGCTCCAAATTTGACAGAGGAAGGAGTAAAATCGGAGTATTTCTGTTCAGAACAAAACAGGATTTCTAAATAGATTGCCCTTGTCTCTCTAGCTATATATATACACACACACACTTTTTCTCTCTATATGAGATTCTTAGTTAAGGCCAAGGAACTTCTAAACCAGCTGAAACAATAAATAACTGAAATGGCCTTCACTATGTATATCTGTCCCTGAATAAAAATAATGACTGAACAATGAAAGAACCCAGATTTTGGTAATGCACACACACTCATTCATACGGATCAGAGGGGGTTATCCCTTAGAACATCCCTAGCTGGGAAGGGACACACGAGGATTATCAAAGTCCAGCTCCTGATGACAACATGAGCACAGTAACAGTTTGATGCAGCGGATCATCACTGGAAGGCTGAGCCCTGTATCTGAAGCAGAGCAGCATTCCCTAGCAGAATTCCTGAGGAGGAATGGAGAACAACAGACAGAAGGAGTAAATGGAAAAGGACAACACTAGCAGCGGGTTTGCCAATGTCCAAAAAAGACAACAGAAAACCTTTTCCTGCTTCTTACTTCTCTTCTGCTGGAGAGATGAAGAGGGGAGAGGGTAGAGCAAGTAGAGGTAAGAGGCACTGACCACCCCAAGCCAAGGCCAGGGATGCAGAGCATAGGAGGCACAGGAGAAGAAAACATGGCAAACACGAATGGCAGGGAATTCCACCAGTGAAGAGCTGATTCCAGTTGTCACAGATGAAAAAACCCAGTTCCCCCGAGCAGCAGAGGGCACAGCCAGCCCTGTGTGTGTCTGCACACATCCCCTGGGAGCCGCAGGCCGGTGGGAAGCGACGCCAAAGCCGTGCCCACGGTGAGAGGGGCTCCTGTCTCAGCCCTGCCTCGGCAGCACAGAACCCCCCTGTGCAGAGCTGGCACGCTGCCCACGGAGCACTTACTCAGCCAATTCAATTCGTGTTATCACCAAGCCACAACACAGAGCCAACAGGACAGCCAAGCTGCTCTGCATTATCAGGGCATTTCTCTCTGGAGCAGTGTCGGTGACGGAGTGCAGGGCACACAGGCTGATGCGCAAACCCAAAAATACTGCAGGCTTTTCAAATTCTCAATTTTCTCTTCTTAAGTTAACCAGAACTACATCAGTATTCAGGAGGTTTTTTCACGGCATGTGTATTTTTATTTTTAAAGAATACAGCAAATACACTCAGCTCCAGCTCACGAGTTTTCCCATGTTTAGTGAAGTGCCTGGCAGCACTTAAAATTATAAAAATGCTGCTGTACGTGTTCCTGTGTTGGAGTTACCCAGCATAGGAACAGCAGGGAATTCTTGGAGTTTCAGCAACACTAAATCTCGCTGTTTTCATTCCACCAGGACTGCTTCCTAAAAACCCAGTCATCTCCAAGTTAATGCCCCAAAACAGAAGTATCCTAAGAAAGTAACCTAAGAAAAGGTTGAAATCCCACACTCACATCTCCCTGGATTTTAGACCCTCCATCTGAGATGCCCTTAAGTTTCATATTGTAAACACAATATCCTGCTAACTCCAAATCATGACCACAATGTTAAGGATTGCTCTGCCATGGCGGAGGCTTGGTCTGGCAGAAAGCTGTACACAAGCCATGAACTGCTGACACGGAAAGGGAATGGGACTGAAATTCCATTCCTGGACTATTACAGGTTGGAACAAAGCCCTGCCAGCTCTGTTCATCAGCACAGGGAATGGAGCTTGGCAGGTCTCATGTGCTTATCACAGATGTAAAAAAACTCACTTTGTGTTGATCCTTCAGACTTGTTTCCCCCAGAAACTTAAATGGTCTTAGTTAACTCACTTCAGCA
Organism: Sterrhoptilus dennistouni; assembly: GCA_013397095.1. Classification (NCBI taxonomy): domain Eukaryota; kingdom Metazoa; phylum Chordata; class Aves; order Passeriformes; family Zosteropidae; genus Sterrhoptilus; species Sterrhoptilus dennistouni. The sequence continues at coordinate 71,528 of VWZU01010757.1, forward strand.
TTTCCCACGCAATATGATTACAGCCTCATAGCTGTCATTGCTCACATGTGGTTTCCAATGTGCTGTTTTGTTTACAAAGGACAATTTGATCCAGCTTTCAGATCAAACCCAGTGTGTGGCAAGTTAAAAGCCATGAGTGTTTTAGGGTGACTTCTTCCTTATTCTACAGAACAGAGCTCAGGATTTGCCTGGTCTCAATAAAGCTCCCAGAGCGGCCTGATTTTAGGGCTGCAGCTTATTTAGCTAGCAGAAATACCGATTTTTTTGCTGATACTGTTTTCTAGAAAAAAGGCTCAGCTGACTGCTGAGCGCTGCAGAGATGCTTGTGATAAGTCTAAACAAGTTAATCACTGGGAGTGCAGTAATTGCAGTAGCACAGCACTAAATATGGGTTAATATGCCCTGCTAGGACTCCAGGATAAATCTGCCTGCAAGGAACTCCAGGGCACCCCAGCTGTCCTTCCTCAAATATTCAGGTCAACTCTGCTGTGTGCTGCACCATGGGAACACCTGGAATCTGAGAGAAACAAAAATATTTAAGAAGGGGAAAAGATGTTCAGAATTAACTGGGAAGTTAACTGAAGTAGAAAACCTCCAGGAAAATTAGTTTTTCTCTGTTGCTTCTAATAGCTTTTCTTACAATTACAGATCAGAAGGACCTTGAAAGCCTGGGACAGCACTTTTGGGTTTGTGAACTGTAGTCTATGCATGGAGAATGAGTTAAGGAGTCGTATTCCACTCCTGGGTACTCAAAAGTAGACAGGAACAGAAAAGGGAGGACTATCCAGGGCTGTGGCCTTTCAGGACTGATTTCTGAGACAGTCTAGATCCAGATTACTCTACAGATTTTATGACAGAGAGGGAAAGCTTGTTTTGTGAGGTCCTACAGCATCTCTCTGATTTGAGCTCCGGGGCATTACAGCTGCATCAATTGTCTCTCAAATTACAGTAATTGGAACAGACAAAAGTCACTGGGTTTCATCTTCATCTCAGCTCAGGATTTCTCTTCTGCTGAGGAGACTTTTATGTTTTCAACAGTGGGCCTTTCAGCGCTTTCCTGCAAGTCTGCTTGACAGAGCAAGACATCCACTGTCAGGAAATCCTTTGGTATTCAACTTGAAGTTCCCTTTTGCATCCTCTTTCCTCTGCCAATTACCTCTCCAGAGCACACTAAGCAAATCCTCCACCATTTACATCTTTCAAATAATACGGCATAATTAACTCCAGGGGAGCAGCTTTCACCAAACTACCTGTATTTATCTCTTTTAATCTTGTGCTATTAATTTAACCCCTCCAGCCAGTCCCCGAGTTGTTTGGTTTGCTCCCCTGTGAGTTCCTGCCAATTTGTGAGCTTTTTTTCTGATTACTCAAATGCATAAAGCTCACAGCAATGTGGTAGGTGTGGTCTGTGCTGAACCACAGACAGAGCTCTACATGGTTAAAGTCCATCCTGAACCATGAAGGACGACAGCACATTAAAATACTTTGGAAGTGGAAGCTAATTCCCACAGGTCTCTCTGAGAGGGGAAGTGTCTGACCTGTTCGGCACATTAGATAAACAACGAAACATTTCACCTCTGGCCACAAAGGGAGAGTCAGCACGAAAATAGTGCCTGAAATTCAGCATTTCACCATTAGTCTTTGACTTTAGACCCTTTCCATTGGTCCATAAAAGAAACTGAAAGAGCTCCAGAGAAAAAAAAATTCAGAAAGACATGAATTTAGCCCCAGTTGTCCTGTAATTCTGCTTCTGGCACTCTGGCCATGCATTATTATATTGGCTCTGCTGCCAAGTATCATTGTGCTTCCCAGGGTTCTGTTTTGATACTTGACTTGCCTCCCTCATTCTCATCCATCTGAAACTGGAGTCTGAACCTCCAATCCTCCCAAGCCCAATCCTACTCCAGCTTTGAAGCCAAATGTCAAAACACAGAACACATCAAAGCACGAGCCCAAGAACACCCCACACCTCAGCAAAGCCTCTCCTAAACTACAAGTCAGAGGTGTAGATTTGTAAGGAGAGTTGAACATAAAGCAGTTCAGTGCAGGATCCCTCTATTTGGGGGGGGGAAAACCCTGTAACATTATGAAGTGTTGGCACCATTCAACCTGTGCTTCATACATTTCATCAGCCTTGTGTTGTTGTTGGTCTTGACAGACTGAGCAATGCCAAGTCCTCGGGGAGCGCTGCAAGGAAACTGCTGCATGCCTGGCTGGAGAAGGAGCAGCTGTAGGCTGAGGCCAGAGACTAAAGAGAACATGTTTCAGCTTGATTTTTGTTTTTTAAAGCCATTTCTACACCTTCTACAAGCAGCTTGTTTCCTTTGCGCTCTCACTCACGCTCCGAGTATGGCTCTTTTTTATGCCTGTGTGTTTTTTTGGGCCATGATTACTTCTGTAATCTGTCTCTTTTCCAAAAAGTTTGGCAGAATTTTCTAAAAACAATACAAATAATCACGGTCTGTCTCACCACGTTAGTGACAGCTGCAGATGCTTCTGGTTTAATGTACCTTTGATCTGCTAAACAGATGAGCGTATCTACATGCTTGATAACTAATTTTATTCAAATTCAGTATTTGAATAACCTGAAGCAGTCCATGAGGCATGTGTGCACTTCACATCCCCTGCCTGTACAAATTTGGGAGCTCACACAAAAGTTAAGGGTTCCAAAGCCAGCACTTCTCCAGTCACACTCCTTTCTTAAACTCCTCTGAAGGTGGAGAGACACCAAAATGTGGGGCTCACACAGTGCTGACTCTGTTCTCTGCACAGTTTTGCACTGACTGTGGAAGAAGTCTGGACCTTCCTCCAGCACTACGAATAGAAAGGCGTAAGAAAATAAAGAAAATAAATGGGAGGAGGTGCTTGAGAGGTCCTGCAAGGAAATATCTCCCAGAAAGGCAGACTCTCCTGACGACACAGCATTTCCAACCCAGGCAAAAGCAAGACTCCTGTACAGAGATGTAAGTTAAAGCATAAGTGAAAATATTTTCAATTTTGCTTCCTCCCAGGTCATCACTAGGCCTGTACCCAAACAGGGGAGAACTTCTGAGGGGAGATTTCATTTCTCCTGGAGCCTAACCTTTCCCTGGGGACTCTGCTCCGCAAACTCAAATACAATCCCTCTATTCATTAACCTCCCTTACTCGCTTTCCTTGAGGGGTCCATTCCCTGCTCAGCCCTTCCCTCCAATTCCCCTCCTCTTCCCTCCACTGTCATTCCACGAGCCATGTTTCCCTCCACTCTGTGATCCCTGCAATACAGATTTGATGTGCTTGGCTTGTAGAGAGCCGGTGTCTGTTTAGATTAAAACCATGTTATAATTTCGAGGGAAAACATACAAAGCCACGGCTGAGCATGATGGGGGGGAAGCTATTCCCAGCTTTGGAAGCTGCAGGATGTCTCTCCTGGGAGCAGCCCAGCCTCGTGTTTATTACTTTAACCAAAAAGAGGGGAAATGGCTGAGGTTTTGCTGGGCTTTCTGCTCCACACTTACAGAGAGGCCAGGGCTACGCCGGGGTGAGCATTTTACAAATGCTCTCATTCCTACTTAATGGCTCTTCCATCCTTCCAAATAACCCTCTCCACTCTGGCAGGCGTATGATTTATGGGAGCCCAGCAGAAAGAAATGGATTACAGAGCCAATGAATGAATCAAATGAACCCAAGAGGGAAGATCCCGTGATCAGCTGCATGGGACTCACTTTTTGAAATGGCACTTTTATTACTCAGGTCTTCGTGCATGGTTTCGCCGAGGTTTCAAAGAGCCAGGATCCAGACAGATACTGCATTGTTTAAAAAAACCTCCCAACACCATGGAATTTTCCAACATGGATCTGCCCCCACTGATATCTTTCATCCAAATTAGGTGCAGAAACTTCTGTGACAGCCTCTAGAAAACTTGGGACAGAACAACTTTGGGCGCATTTCCCTCTCAAATACACTTATGGCACCAGGCAATCCTGACAGGACACTTCTCTTGGAAAATGTCCAGGGCTGTGAAGTTCTGTTTGCTCAAATTTTGCCCTTATAGTTGTAATATCAGCCTGAACCCCTAAGCTGGTTTGTAGCCTAAGCATGGCCTGGAGATGTTGAGATACCTGGAGACTTTGCTCCAAACTTCCATCCCAACAACTCCCTCTGATAAAAGCTTTGCCTCTCCATCAGCCCAAAGAAGCTCTTTCAATATCATGGTCTATGAGGTTTGTGTCTCAGAAGTAAAAAAAATTCCAACACGTGCATTTTTCTCATCCTACTCTGTTTTTTTCCCAGTAAACCTTTGTGGTTTTTTTCCTACAGCTTATGATGAAGCAAATCATCATTTACACACAAAGCCAGTGGTTGGGTTGGATTTGCTAAATCTTATCCTGCATGTTTTGCTTTTATGTGATCGAAAACACAGATGGACTTGATTCAGGTCAAACTTTATTTAAAATTTAAAGGTGGTTTTGCATGAGAGTGGAATTGAGGGTGGTGGTTTAAATATAGTTTAATTTATGACTATTTTTGAACACTGAATGCATATGGGAAAGAATGAAAATAAGTCTAGGTTTAACTCTATCAATTTACTTACAAATCTATGAATACAACTTCAGGCTTACCATCAGATTGTTTTTACAACATGAAAAGCTGGTTTGTTTTGATTGAAAGTTTCTTCAGCTTTCATATTAAATGCAGGCAAATTTAAAATTTTAATTCATATTGACATTAAAAATCTTTGCCTTTCAAGTCTAAAATGGAAATGTTTTAAACTTTCCAAATTTTAATTCTACTTATTTGGCCAACGCTCTGAATTTTGACGAATACCCATTTTGAGCTAAAATTAAACTGCATTTCTGGGGAATGAACTATTTGATTAATACTTCCCAGTGTTCCCTCAGTTTTTGTTTTTTCCCTTCTGCCAAAGGAAAGTCACCAGAGGGAATGAAGAGATTTAGCTGAGAATAAGTTTAAGATAATTATACAACATCTTGCAGGCTCTTTCTTCATACAGGAGAACAAATATTGTGGAAACAGAAGTTGTTTTGTGTGTATAATTTGAGAATATATTTTGTAGAGTGAATGAGTGGGATATTATTTCATTTGGATAATGCCTACAGACCTAAATTCATTAAACTGGCTTTTTTATTATTACTACTAAGAGAAATGTTCTCTTTGAGCAATGCCTTGTGTCCATCATACCTAAATACTTCCCAAGACTCACCTTTTCACTGCCCAAACTCTGAAGTTGTTTTTTATTTTAACCAGTCTTGTGAGATTCAACACTTTGCTTTCAATCAGATTTACTGCTAGCTACCAGCAGTGAGATGACAAAACCTGCTTCTATTCTTGACTAATATAATTGATTGGACCCTGCTCTGCACTTTATGCCATGTGGAAAAATAAGTGGCAAAGAGTATTTTTCCCCCTTTCTCTCCCCACAAAGCCTCACATTTCATTTCACCCAAGCCTTTTATTGGTTCTCACATCTGGATTATATAAATTTAAAGCACAATTTTCAATATCTGAGATGCTTAAGGTTACCATATTTGACAAATCCTATTCGCCAGGCTGTCAAATTAAATTAACATGGGCAATGGAGAGGGAACAAAAGAATAAAGAGGCTGAATTTGATTCCCCTGTGTTCACAAAGTGAGACAAAATTAGCCCCTCTGAAGGGGAAGCACCAGCCCTGACAGGCAAACCTGCCAGAGTGGTAACAGGCAATGTGACAGAAATCCAGGAATTTTGTTGGCTGGCATCCCAAAGACCAAGTGGCTTTTTTGTTGTGCCATCAACTCCAGTTTTCCAGCTAACACACCAGGTAGGATCCATCTCCAGTTATAAACTCACTTTAGTGGGCCACAAAGACTCAATGGTCTCATGTATTTTTAGCATCCCAAGGGTTGCTTTTCATGTCACTCCTTTAAAGATTCTTCCTCTGCAGCTGCACATACAGAATCTTTTTTTTGTGTTCCAAGGTGGGTTTGGAGAGGACGCCACACTTCAGCAGCCAAATGCTGTGAGGGGCACTTACCAACAGCCAAGAAAAAGGCACACAAAGCCCAGAAAATTAGCAAGGATAGAAGGAAAAGTCAGGGCACTGCTCTGCTTAATTCCTAACAGATGCTTAAATCCAGTATAGTGCTGCTTAGACTTACAGGTGAGACTAACTCATAACAGCAGTCCTGCATGGGACTTTTATCTGCTTTCATCCACTTCGAAAAAAAATCTCACATCCAAGGCTGGGTCAAGATGGCACTTGAAGGTCTCTGCAGGGGGCAAGAGGGAGAATTCTTTCCTCAGAATTACCTTCGGGCTCTGCAATTGCCACTGCATTTCTGAGAATAAACATGGGTAGCCACATCCCAGAGCTGAAACCTGGAGGTCTCATCTTCTCTCTGCTCTTCCCATTTTTGTCCCTGCTGGTTTCCTGCATCCCTCTCAGGTATGGATGGACAGACTCCACACACTCGTCCTCATTCACAGCTATTATGGCATTTCTTCCTACTATCTGCATGCAATTTTGGGCTGAGCAACTGTTTAATAATTCTTCAGCTCTACATAAAAGTAATTAACTTAAATAACAACTTTATATTTTAAATATCTTTGTGTTCACTTTACACAGATTACACAGACCCTCTACTGGGCAGCCCCATTACACTGGGCAGGACTCATTTTTTAGGAAATTAAGAAAACCACATGGCTTTGTTCTCATCATTTTTGCCACTGCCGTGCTGCAGGGCGATGATGATTGCTCCTTCCAGCTTCCAATTTGGAATGTGCTTTTGCTTATCTCAACTATCTGCTGACAGCAAACATGAATGTACAAATCTAAATGTACATATTGGTACATTTACTTTTTTTTTTTTTTTTAAACCACTTCTTTATGGCAAAACCAAGGAGGAGAGAAAATGTATCAGCAGCGATACTGTTCTGAGGCACCGTAAAGCCAGACACATCTGTCATGAGATAGAGGATCACAAGTGTAGTAAATATTTTTTTGCATGTACATACATGTAACTATATATTTGACAGTGATGGTGATGTCAGTACGGTACTCAGGCTGTCTGGAAAGTCCTGAGAAAAACTGGCAGCTCTTCCCATGATCAAAACCACCTCTCAGCTGAGCTCAGTCAACACTAGAGCCACTCCTTGGGGCTATTTTTAGGTTTGTCATAGTGACATGAACTGATGAATCACACTTTCTGTCCTCGCAACTCATCAAGTTTCTGCTTTTACAAATTATCTATTCACACTCCCACTGCCCCCAGAGCTGTGTACTACCCCCAGTCATCTGAAATCTCCAAATCAATACTCATTAAAGCAGTTTTAGAAACCTATTTTCTCCTTAAGAAGATGACAAGTTTCAGACAGCCTGTGGCTCAAAACTGAACCAGTCACGGGTGAAATCAGAGGCACAACCTCATCACAGGGACATGGCAGCTCCCAGAAGTTGTTCTGTGACAAACATTTACCTTTTATGGGTAAAATGTCACACCCCAAGGAAGAAAACTAAACTAAAGCTGCAATAACCCAATCTGGAGTATTTGCAGGTTTGTGGAAAGGAGCTGTGAGAAGGTAGAAAGAAATCAGTGAAGGAAGGAGAACAGAATCTGAGCAAGTCCCAAGAATATAAAGAGGATTTAGGGCAGGTCACTGAGGTTAATTCAGTGGAAGAGCACCCAGCCTGCACAAATTAAGTGTGTTTGGAGTTGTATTGAGGGAATCCACTGATGAAGGCTTTCAACTGTGGAAAAGTGAGGCTGAAGTGGAGGAGGAAGAGAAGTACAGCTATGTTTGGAGGAGGAGAACCTCAGACACAACAGGCACAATGGAAGGCATTAAGAGTGAGCTCCTGTGTCAAAAAGAGGCTTTTGGACAACTTTTCATTTGTGCTTCCTTAGATTCCAAGCTCAAATTAGCACAGGCAACATTTTGAGGCCGAGCTATCAGATCAGATTTTCCTTTCCCAGTGGGATTCTAAAGTTTCCAACTGACTTCAAAAAGAGGCAAGAAGACCCTGCTTCTTTCCTTATCAGTAGTTTCTGAAGTAGTTCCTTATCTCTGTAGGAGGGAGCACCCTGAGCTCAGCAGCCCCTGCCGTCATTGATGCTGCACTTCAGAGGGCACAGCTGAAGGACCTGGCTGTCAAGTTCTGCTCTACACCTGCTTCAACACCCCGCTCTGAACCTCTCCTAACCAGCTCTTGTGTCCAGACACACTGCTCCAGACCTCACAGAGCCTGAGAGACCCGCCTGACAGAGCTAAAGGTGCCACAAAGCAGCAGGGGAGTTGTTCAGCATTTATTTCTCCATAGGATTAATTCTGTGGAAGAATCAGAGCCACGAACAGAAACCCTCCAAGCACCCACAGTTGATCGATCGGTATCTCGGATTGCTGGGGTTGTAAAATTCCAGTGAAGGAGGAGCAGATAGAATCAGAAGCTCCTTCTATGCCCTGCTAGGATGGATAACGTTACACAAAGCTTCTTGGAAACACTAAACCCCAAAATAATGTTCATTTATCTGCCCACACCTGCAATTCTTTGGGGGGGCACTACATTCACTTGGCAAAGGAGAATCTCGACCCCCACTGCACCCTGAGGAACACGAAATAAGAACAGCAACACTCATCCTTGTTTAGAAGGAAAGGTTTAAAAAATGAGATGGTTTAATGGACTACTTATTCTAGGAAAATTATTTTTTCATTAAAATCAGTTTTATCATAGATCCCACACAGAGGAATTCAAAACAATTTGAAAGAGCAAAAGCATAGAAAGCAATATGAGTATGCAGCAAGGGACTGACCAACACAACAGAATTAGAAAGTTTCGGAACTTCAGAATGACAACAACCTCAACTGCTGGTCCTGGAAATTACCACACTTAAATCTGGGAAAACGATGGGGGAAGAAAAGCCCCACAACATCCCAAACCAAGAGCAACCTGCATTCCTACCCCTGAGCATCAATACAAAGCAGGGCCACGTGTCACCACAGCTACTCCTGCATGTTCTCTTCCACACAATTATTGGTTCTGCTGTCACAGGATCAAAGGGAAAAGGCAAGATTCCTTCTTGGGTGGCTCCCAATCCCAAATGCTGCACATATGGCAAAGCACAGCAAATAAAAACCTGATCCCATCACCCTTACTCTGGAATCAAAAGGTTTTTTTCCAAATCTGCTTTTCGTGGTTTGCTCCAGCCTGAAGAGAAAACCAGGATAATGCACATTCTGCAGGGGAAAAAAAAATATATTAAACTCTATTTGATAGGGATTGAACCAGGAGAAGGAAGGTCAAAAATGCAGGGGAACTATAGAAAATATTCCAGCTTTTGAAATGATCCACATAGCAGCTCTTTATCCTACAATGCCCAGATGTCACGGAAGCTGAGTGCAACACTGTCAGGCATTCCCCATTTCTCCTGGACATTTATTATTTAGACATCATTCCTCTTTTATGGCTTCCCTGGAAGGTCAAGACAAATTTTCTCTCATCCCCTCCAAGGCCCAGGTTGGTAATGAAACACCTACCCAACAAAATAATTGCTGCATTATAGGCTGTAATGCTCCATTGAAATGGGGGGACATGAAATAGCTATATCCTTCAGGGAGCAGGGCTTCCACTCACAACACCAAGAGCTTTCACATTTCTCTCATTTTTTCCTTCCTGTCCTGTAATACGAATTTCTGGCCAGAGGTTATGCTGAAAGAGATCAAAACAACTTTGCCACTTTCTATCCCTTTCGTTGAGCAGACCTGGGAACTGAAAATTAAAAAATCTGGTAACTGTAAGGAAAAAGGCACATTAAGGAAAATTAATTGTATACAATAATAGCAATTTTCTGAATGTAAAACTCAGTGCTAGTAAAGAATGGCTCCAACAAAGGGCCAATCAGAATTATCCATCTGAATTTCCTACTCTCTTCCCAGTTTCAAAGCACAGCCTCTGTTCTTGCTCCCAGTGTTGTGACACTAATTTCAATTTTCATTAAAAAGCCTGGAGTCTGGCCTTTAGATTTGCATTTGTTCCTTGTACATTAACAATGAGCTATATTAACATGAAAAAGCAGCTTCAGAAAATGCACTTGTGACACACGAGAGGCTGTTTATTATTGTTATCCCCAGTTCTGTACCTGAACAAAAGCAGGTGAAGCGCAAGGATTTGCACCATGGCCATAAGATATTTTTGCATATAAGCCAAACTGGGATTGTACATTTTGGATTCCAGCAGTTGGCTCAGATTTGACAGCATGATTAAAATTTTTTTTAAACCAATTTTTACCACAATATATGTGCTCAGTCCAGTTAAAATGAGTGTCTGGCAAAGGAAATTGTGAAGAGCTGGGAGGAGAGGATTTACTGGGAAAGTTGGTCCATTCAAGCTCCTTTTTGTGGGACACCTCACCACAGGCACAGCTGCAGGACTGGACTGTCCTTGCAATAAACAGGGAAATGTTTAAGAGAGACAGATGCAAAAACCAGCTACAAAGCAGAGTAACCTGATAAAGCTCTTTTTAGTAGCAACTGTAATAAAGAACCTTGATCTGCAGCACACAAAGCAAAGTGAATTTCTGTAACAGTCCCCCCAAAAATGTGCAAATATGGGCTGAGTGTGGCTCCACTCCTCTCAGTGGTAAGAACTTCCCAGGGCAGCTGCACCAGGCTGGGTCTGCTCACAGGTCTTATAGGGATATTGCTCTCTCAAAAGCAGAAAATTAATTTATTTATTCTACTTTCCCCTGGTGAGGGGTGGGAGAGTGATGCAGAGAGTTTTTTATAAGAGTTCTATGTTTGTAACTATGTGCTTTTTATAGTATTTATTCCCATTATAAATCTGGTCCAAAAAACCACAATTTCCACTGATTTAAGGTTTGATTCTGCAGAGCACACTCCCCCAGGTTACCTATAGGGACTACTTCCAGGAATAAAGGGTAATATTCCGCTTTATGAGCACCCTGACTTCAGACAGAGCTGCTCCTGATGTATATCAGAGTCAACAGAAAGGGGATGAGAATGAGATAGGATCTTCCATAAAGCTTCTAAGAGAAAAGGAAGGAGTGTGTCCATCTACTCCTTCATGTAGCACCAATCAGGAAGATGAGATTAGCTCACAGGAGATGAGAGGATAAAGCATTTGTTTTCATGCTGGAAATTGCAGCTTCCTGCTGGTTCAGTCTGTCACCAGCTCAAGAGGAGGCACTCACCCAGAACCTGACCTGGGCTGCAGCTTCCTCCTGCTCCTGACTCAAAGAAAGGTGCTTCAAGACCTGTTCCACACCCTCTGATAAGGCTGCAGGGAAGTTTCATGTTTATCTCTTCCTTCTCTAGGAAATACCCATGATGTAACAGCTGTTCAGGACTGCAGGTGATGCAGGGGTGAGTCAGTGGTACAAAGGACGGGATATTTGCCTGGGAAATTCCACCCATTCCAGTGTTTCGACATGCAGAACCATCACCACACAGGGCAGCTCACATCCAACAACACAGAAACCAGGATCTCACCTGGAGGTACCAAATGATGGCTTAAAAAGATGCAAGTTACTCTGTCAACTTCAGCTGGGTGTTATCAGAATTCAATCACATAGGCCACATTAGGCTGGCTGCTGTCAAAAAGTGAAATCCTGTTTACTTTTTCCCTTAAGGAGCAGATTCACACCTCAACCTTGCAGAGTTTTGTCTCTCAGAATCCAATCCAACAGAAAAAAAAAATTGCTTTTATAGTTTGGAAAGCCAGTTTTCCATTACGTCAGCAAAGTGATCCAGCTTGGCCACAGCCAGAGCTGCCAGAGCAAACAAACAGAGGGAGCACACGGCTGGCCCAGGCAGAAGGATCTCATTTCACTTGGGCTGAACTCAGTATAACAAACCTGCACCCTCAATTGTCTCTGACTGACTCACAGGACACTAAAGGATTCAACTACAGAAGTTGCTGTGCATGAGGCTGATTCCTCTTCTCCCCCATTTGAGAAAACCCAACAGATGTTAAGGATTTTGCTACAACAGTTTTCATGTGTGAGTGGTGACAGAGGTTGGCACAAAGCTCTGGATAAAGAGAGGAACAACAGATCCAGAAAGCAATTGTGGAAACTTTCCTGATGAAAGTCCACACTCTACGAACTCAGGAAAAACAAGATTTACCAAATTACTAATTACTATTATTATTATTATTATTATTATTAGGGCTGTGCAAGCTCTTAGCAGTTTTCAGTGTGATGCCAAGGCTCCAGAACAGTCAGGAGTTGCCACTCTATGGAAAATTTGGGTCTTTCTCCAATTCTCAAGCACAGAAAAATATTCTTTAGAAGAAGAACAGCAAAAAAGGCAAAACACTCATCCTTGTATTCTTTACGGGTAAGGACTACAATTGAAACTCTGCAGGTTAAAAGTAGCAGAAAACAACCAAAACTAAGCAACCAAAATCTGACCAAAAGTAAGGGGGTTTGTTTTGATCTGTATTAAAAAAAAAATTAGGCTCCTAACTTTTGAATAGCCAGGCTAGGATTTGGGAATACTGATGATGCTAAAAGAACCAAGCCTTGATCCTGCAAATAAGAACTCTTTAGCATTCCAGGACTATCATCAATATAAAAACAATATATAATGCATTTTCTGCTAGAAGGATCCTTCTGATTTAGTTGAAAGGCTCCTGTGATTTATATTAAGTTCCTTATATTAGTGCTCTTTTCTTCCGTGATTAGCATCTTGAATACTTAAAGGATGCCAATTGTAAGCTTTAAAACTTTTATACAATCATCTATTAATGTCTTTATTATTATTATTATTAACTTTGGTATTTGAATCTTATGCCAGCTCTGAGGAGAAAATTTGCAATTTATGAATTCACATTGTAATTATCTTATTTCTGCCACACCTGTCCAGGAAACTCACCTGGTCAACCAGAGTCTGCCCAGCTTTGAGTTAGGGGTTACTTTAAATTCAGGTTGGCCTCTTCAAAACTGAGCAAAAAGCTTAAGCTGATCAAGATGAACTCCCCAAGCAACACCAGTACCAGCACACTCTGAACCAGGGCACTTTGCAAGGGAGGAAAGAATCTCAAATGGCAACAGATGCTCATTGTTCAGATGTATAATTCTGCTGCAGAATATTAAAGTTCTTTTTCAAACTCAAGTTTCTAAAGATGAAAAGAACTGTTAAGATTAGAAACAAGCTAGTCAATCTGACAAGAGAGTCAGATTTGGGGTCTAATTCTAGAGGACAACATCCTTTAGCACACAGGCACATTCTACACGGGCTTTTTAAATGGCTTTCACATTTATTTTGCCTCTCCATCACTTGACAACACAATACAAAACTGCCTGAACTTAAAATATGCATTTCATTTCCACTACAATGGATTTATCTTTCCAGCAGATGTTGTGTGGAATTTCCAGTGATTGCAAGATGTTTTGATCTAAAGTGATGACTAAAATGTGCACCAATAACCCCCTTTCTTCAAGGGAGATTGCTTTTTTGCAAATCTAGCTCCTATAATTTGTGGGACAGCCTTAAAACTCCAGGCTCCAAGATGAAGTGTCCAGAGCATTACAGTCTAAAGAAATACTGATTAAAGAATGCTCTTTCTGGTCTCTAGGCCAAGACTTCTCAGCAGATCAGGTTTCCTTGTTTTGAGGAATGGCTTATTTGGAAACCTGGAGCAATATTCCACCTGGGGGACAATGAAGGCAGTTGAAAAGCAGAAGCCAACCTAGATTGTCAATGTCAGGGCAAGAACTTCATCTGCTTGACGCAATTTTCAGTAAGCAGGCGAGGGAAAGTGCAGAGCATTTGCAACAATAATCACACAAAACTCTCCTCTAAATTCTTGTCTCCTTCCACTTCTGCAGCTTTGAAAACCTCTGCTGCAGGAGCGGAATGTCTGGAGGTGTCATGGAGGTATTTGTGCGAGCAAAGCCCACAGTAATATGATCTCTTATTAATACAATGTCTTCCATTCACTGTCCCAAGAGCTTTGGACAATCCTATATCCAGGATTGTTATTTCACTCTCCATAATTTTTCTTCCAAACCCTCCAACCCATTTTCTTAACCAAGAGATGGTTATTTGACTTCTGGAACTCTCACTCTGGTCTCTACCATGACAGTGTCCAGAAAATGGTGTCTGTTCTTCATAAACATACATATATGTAAAAAAAACTAAAAACAACTTAAAAACTTGAGCAGTTTGCCTCTTATTGCTAATTTGGAGATTATCTGAGGGGTTTAAATTGCTTTTGCTGGCAGTGATTTGATGCTTCTGTGATAACTTGTCTTTGTTCAATGTTTGTTTAACAAGCCTCCATCGACAGACTGCACATGTCAAGAAATGAATTTCTGAAAAATTGTGAAACAAATTGATTTGCAAGCTCCAACCTACTTTAAAAAAATCAGGCTGAAATCAGCTCTAAGCATAGAGAACAGAATTAAATTAACTTCCATCAAAAATTTTACATCTGGATTTCAATTAAGCTCAGAGTTAATTGTTAACTGCCTTAACTCCTGACCCATCAAAGAGTTAAAAAAAATAAAAAAGGAAAAAAAAAAAAAGAGAGAGATCAGGCTTTGATGCCAGTCTGGAAGTTGCTGAGCTATTAATCAGTGGTTATCAGTTTGCCTTAGATGACTAGAACTCATTAATATAAACGAGAAGCCTGAAAGGATCACATTAGTGTGTTATCAGTTTCATCATTTACAACCCTGGAACAGCTAAAAGAGTTAAGCTATCACACACTGCACTGAAGGATAATTTGGCATCATTTATTTTGTTCTGCCATTTGCCAAACCTAATTGGGAATGATAGGGGCTTGGAAATCTGAATTCATAGCTTTCACCTACATCCTTTTATTTTGTCCCCAGAGTCCTGGCATTTAATGAATGAAAAAGCACCAAAACCATTCAAAGGTTTTAATAACTTGAATTTTGGTGAATAAATTTCACATTGCTTTTGATTTCAGAGATATATCCATTATAAAAGAACAGTGCTGCAGCAATTATTTCCAAAGTTGTTCATTCTTAAAGGGGCTTTTACACTTTTGGCATAAAAGGAATGTGATGAAATAGAAACAGTTCCTTCTTTGCTAGTTAAATAAAAAAATTGTGTATATGGCCAATAGTGAGTAAAATGCCCTCTCTTCTCAGCCTCACTCCCACTGCCTTTGAGTAAAAGCTTAGTATTTTGATAGTTTATGAAAAAAAATCATAAAAATTAATGCATAGACATTAAATATGACTCGTCAGATCTAATCCAGTCTCCGATTTCAGACTTGCAAACAAGTCAGGGAGAGCAATTCTTAAGTAAATTCATTTGTGGAAAATGCCTGCTCTTGATCACTATAATTCACTTATAGGTATAGGGAAAACTAAAAGAAAGAAGGTGTTGCAATGGCAGAGGTGCATAAATGTGCTGGATCAGGATTATGGTTATTTATTTACACTCCAGACCTACATTCAAGATAAGGTGAATTAGCTCCACAGTAGCTGCATCCCTTGGATCTGAGAGGCTCTGCTAATTTCAAGGAATCATCCCCAATGAGACAAGAACAAATCATACCTGTGCGTTCTAAAGAGATGCCATTCACTGCACAGAAGGAAAGCATTCATCTTTCACATTCTGGCACTCCTCAGATAATCCCTTTAGCCTTTGGGTTGATGCACTTTATAGAAATTCAAAATAACCATCCACCAGACTTATTTCATAGTGCAGCCTTTTATGATGCTCTTCAGAGAGCATTCTTATTCCAAAGAGATAAGGGAGTTCTTTTGTCACACTGACAGAGAGACTTTATTATCCTTTAATGGAAACTTCATCATCAGTGGCAGTTTTGAACCTTAAGGAGGTTGTGCTATTAAGACACAACAGACATGCTACCTTTAACCATTAAAAGTTATCATTCAAGGAAAGTGTTTCCCACTTTTCTTGATATATTTTGATGCTATTCAAGACATTTACTCTTTTCTTGCCTGACAAGAACACACAAATTACAGTCCTCATCCCAAAACTCAAAAGTTGGTGATTTTTTCAGTGTTTTTTGGGGTTTTTTTTTAAATATACATTGTTTTGAAGGCCATTTTTCAAGACAAAGGATAAACAAGGGCTTCTCGCAATTCTGGGTCCTGAAATTCTGTACCACTAGCTCACCTCACAATCTGAGAAATAACCTTCTGCAAGCCAATAAAGGATTAAATCCACGGAAATATATTTCAGAACATCTAAACTATACCTCCTTTGGTACAGCTTGTGGCTCTTTCCCCTTGTCCTGCTGCTGTTCCCTGGGAGCAGAGCCTGACCTGGCTGCCTGCACCTTCTGTACCCAGGAGTTGTGCAGAGCCAAAAGGTCCCTCCTGAGCCTCCTTTTCTCCACGCTGAGAACTCCCAGCCATTCCAGACCCTTTCCCAGCTCCATCCCCTTCTCTGGACTCCCTCCAACCCCTCCACGTCCTTCCTGAACAGAGGGGCCCAGAACTGAGCACAGTATGATTCCTTTTACGTTGGCAGAGATTATTAGTCAGGTAAAGAAAATTCCCATTTTCTCCGCAGCCCATTCACAGCTCACACAGAACACAAGATGTTAAGGAGGAAGAAAATTCTTTCCCAGGAATTCACCAACACTGAAGCTTTGTTAACCACCACAACTCCTTGGATTTACATAATCCCAGAGTCTGAAAAACTCTGAAAAAGCATCCACTACCAGGGTTTGTGAAAGCATCTCAGGGGAATAATTTTGCAACCTGCAAACACTCGAGTCTTGGGGGAACCTTTTCAAAAAACTTGTGGAGCATTTTCACTCTGGGGCAAGTAATGCAGCTCACACCAAATCACCCCAAGGAGGGGTTAACAAACACCCCTTATTGTTCTGTTTGTTAAAAACCCAGGCTCAGTAAACAGTAGGTACAGGATGTTCCTTGTGGCACTAGGAAAGAATAAAACCAGTAACGTTCCCACGGTAGCAGTAAGTTCATTTTGCTTGTTTGTTTTAGAAGTGAGGACAAATTTCATGTAACTGAGATTCTAGAAGACTCACAAAGTATTTTATTTTATTTTCATTGATGTAACTGGCTGAAGATGAGTTGTTCCCAGACCTTCAGAGCACTTGCTGCTCAACAAGGAAAAGCTCAACTTCATCTCCCACTGAGTTCCTGGGATACCTCTGCTCCAACACTGCATCTTTACCTGCAGCAGATATTAGGGATGCCTTTCCAAGGATGAAAACAAACCTCACCAAACCTGCTTTTGAACCCAGCCATGCCTTACAACCACACATGCACCTCAAACCGCAGTGCTGCCACCAGGGGTTAGTGAAGAGGCTGAGAGAGAAGTGCTCACTACCAAGGTCAGAACGGCATCAACACCCATTATTATTTTATACAGCAGAGCAATTCCTTACTTCTATTATTTCCAACACGGGACACTAAGTAGTTTCTTCAAGAATGAAATAAATCAAGCTGGCCCAGTGCAAGGTGTCCCTGCCCACCATGGCAGAAGGCTGGGGACAAGATGGTCCTTAAGGCTTCTTCCAATCCAAACCACCATAAGAATCTATTATGACCTTTATATTTTTAAATCTTTTTCTTCCCCCACTGCACTTGCACAGTAGATTTAACAGAATCCAGACTTCTTGGCCCACATTGCTACAAAACTCCCACTACTTCAGAGAGTCCAAGTCTTGCAGAAACAGAACAGGCAATATAAAATGTAGGATTAAACCCTGGACAAGCCATGGAAGCAAACAGGTTTTGACATACAGAGGGCAACTAGGGAGTATGTAAGCAGAAAAATGAATAAAAACGGAAGACTGCAAAGCACAAGGTTCAAAGGGAAGCAGGCTCTGCTTCCAACACAGCCAAGCAAGTGGAGTAGTTTAGTACATGCAAAGCCACTTAGGTTTGGGCTAAAACTCAGATTCAATCCAGAGATTAGATTCAGAACCCAAATTTCACTACTGCATTTCTCAGGGGTGTCAGTGACTCCCACCGCTCCAGCAGCTCTGCCAGACACATCAGCTCAGCACCGATTCAAGTCAAGAGATGGCATTTCAAAACTGCTCAAGTGATGTCTCCAATTCTACTCTGATACCATAAATATAAGCCTGTTTGGAGTATAACTCCATTCTGGAAATGTACCTGATGATAAAAGATGACAGCATCTATTTTAAATGCAATTTTTATTTGAAAGGTGCTCGTTACTGCTAAATGATTCCTCTCTGATAGAGCTCAGTACCTGCAACACACACTGGTATTCCACTGGAATTCCAGGCTCCCAGGAGGGAGCAGTTCCCTAAACTGCTAATTAACATGATAACACGGGGGCTCCACTCAGATACACTGTAATTAAACTTAGGGTAGTGAAAGAATAAGCCTGCCATCTGTATCTGTGCAGAGGGAAGTGCTCGATTTGGACAGGGATTTTTTTATTTTTTTTGGTCTCTCTTTAGCCAAAGGGGAACCCTCTCACTGACTGCTGAGAACTTGAACTCAACATGTTTGTGCTGATTGTGTGACAGCCCCTGGTGCGCTTCGTGGGAAGTCTGTCAAGCTTTGTTTGCAAATTTTCTACATATTTTTTAAAAGCGTTTGTGCCACTGCTCACTCCCCCCTGCCCCCTCCCCCCAAGCAGTTCTGAATAATTAAAGCATTTTTTACAAATTTTGTAATTAAAAGACCTCCTGTAGTTACTATAGTAACGGGGCCTTTAGAAATCAATTCAATAAAACAAAAAAAATGGGGTTGATTGGTTGGCTTTGATCTTCTCTCTTTGTTCATTGGCATTAAGAATATTCTGAAAGATCATATTTTTTTTTTCCCCCTTCAACTGCAGAGTTGTTCTATTCCAGGACGTGAAGTGTGTAAGCTTTAGTATTCATCATCAAACCATGGCATAAATGAGGCCAACTCTTTGGGTGCTGTTTTCTCTCTGGGACCAACCCTGACAAATACAGAGCAACCCCATTTATTTTCAGTTTTGAGACAGCCTTATCAAATGTTTACCACTGCTTATTTTGCATTGGAAAGACTCTCAACCATGATATTCATTTTAGTGAATC
The DNA here is from genome assembly GCA_013397095.1 of Sterrhoptilus dennistouni. Taxonomy (NCBI): domain Eukaryota; kingdom Metazoa; phylum Chordata; class Aves; order Passeriformes; family Zosteropidae; genus Sterrhoptilus; species Sterrhoptilus dennistouni. The sequence goes on from VWZU01010757.1 coordinate 90,545, forward strand.
TTCCTCCAAAAACACAGCCCAGTTCAAGTTCCAAGAACAAAACTCAGAGCTCATGAATTTCAAAGCAGGATCTGACTGGATGGTGCAGTTAACCTGCTTTAGTGCAAGTGTTCTGTTCCTTTTACTTCCACCAGCACCTGACTCTTCAGGTTTCTGTTTAAGGAACATTTCCACTTGGAAAAATCACTTTAAAGCAGTGATGAGCTCTTCTTCAACAGCACTGCCCCCTCTCACACTGGGTGCAGAACCAGATCACTGCTCTCAGGGCACAGATCACTCCTTCTGCACTTTTCTCTTCTTTTACTTCCATATCTAGCCAATGGAAAAAAAAAAATCACACCAGCAATTTTCACTAGGGAAAATATTCGACAGGGAGACAACAATTAAAAGACCACAACAGTCTGGATCTCAGGGCATGGGGAGGATGAGATCCTATTTACCTGCAGCCTAAACACAGGTGCCGCTTTTGCTTTGGGATCCCAACCCATCAAGAGCACAAATACAGCTCAAGGCAGCTGCCACCCATGCTGGAAGGGCAGGATTTGCACTCCAGAGCCGTTCCTGGGAAAAGACAAGCTCAGTGCTCAGTTCTCAGAGCCAAGCCTGGCCTCTGTTGCAAGCAGCCACCTCCAACACAGTTTCAACCTGCAGTGATGAAAATGAAACTTTTCCCTCACCAGGCACAATTAGCCCTCATTAAGGTATTTATATTATTTACTGGGATCTGCTTGGAAAAGGCTTTCATGAACATCCCATTGCCTCACAGAAGATGAAACTACAAATCTGAATGTCCAAATCCTGTCAACAGATACGGAATGCTCTGCCTATGTCTGGTGCCACCCCTGTTCTGGGATACTGCTGTGGCCCCACTTGGTCCTCTCACCAACCAACACCATTCCAGGGACTCCCTGCACCCCCATTTTCCCAATTCCGTTGCTGTAACTCTACTGGAAACTCCTGTTTTCCTGTGAAGAACCTTTAGGTGCACAGGGCAGACTGGGGAAGAGGAGGTGGAGAGATCCACAGTCAAGTCCTGTCCTGCCTTGTGGTAGGAACACCAGAAGGTGTTAGACCAGCTCTGCAAGGCACATCAGGACAAATCCACCCCACAGCTTACGTAGAACCAGCAAGAACACCACTCAAAATTTATTTTTTTTTCCCCAGAGGAAGAGACATTTTAGAACAAATTTAGCAACGAGGAAATTCAGCCGCTCATAAATCAATAACATTTCCAGAGGTTTAACATGACTTATGTAAAAGCTGTTCTTTATGTCTAATTTAGGACTGTCATTACAAGTTTGGTCAACTAGATAAATTTATGGTCACACGCATTTATGGAAGGAGCCTAAATTTCCATGCAGAACTTGATTTTACCTTAAATAACCAAGCTTACTGAGTAACTAATTTTTATTGGTCTGAAGGGCCATTGTTTAAAACAGGTTTCTTTGTAGATAAGAGATAGGAGCCCAGATGCTAATTTCAGATACACAACTGGAGCTCAGATGAACACCAGATCCACTTGGTAAAGTCAGAGCCTGATGTGAAAGCAATAAATCACAACTTTTTGTTTTATATTTAAGTTATGCTAGTGAACTTCCTCAGGCCTTTGGAATTTTCTATTTGTAATTAAAAAAAGAGATCATATTCTTAGCTGATTAATCACAGAAGCTGCTTTTATCTGTGCTAAACCAGTTCTTATTTAATGTAACACTGAATTGAGCTGGAGTTCTAAAAGGAGCCATAAAAACAATGAGGGATTGATATTTTTTTTTGCAAAGTTTTATAAAATAGACAGTAATGAACTCTCTATACAGCTGCCATAAAGAAAAACACAGCAGCAGATGCATCCTCCTTTAGCATCTACCAGAGGGCTGGAAAATAAAGAAAAACTTGTCCTGGGAAGGACCCAATGGAAACAGACTTTTCTGTTTCCAGAAAAGAGATTTCACTTTCAACATGGAAAGAAGTTTTGTAATCAAATCCTGTGTAATGCACTGAGAGTTGGCTCAATCCAAGGAGGCAGTTCCCATTCTCAACTCGCTGCAGGAGCATCTCTCACTAGCAAAAATCTCTCACCAGAATAATTCTTTAAAATGAACAGTCAACACTCCATGGCCTAAGCATGGCACAAGCTTTTGTTTCCTGAGTCTCAATAACTTCTGATAACTTCTCAGTACCCAAAGGAATTTCAGGAAGACAGCACCCCATTTCTGGTCTGGGGATAGAACAGGATGCTGAAGAAGCTTTGCCATGTCATGTCCCCCCTCCACTGTTTGTGGGCTGTAAATTCATGTGGTCCTGGGCTTGTTCTGAAAACTCCGGAATTCTGCAGCTCCACAGCACATTCAGGACACCTCTGTTTCAACTCCTGAAGAACTGGTAGAAGTCCTGAACTTACAGCACTTCTGGCTGTTAGTAGCCCCACAGCATCAACTTGGATTCAAGGATTCTTTCCCCTTTTTGGTATATTTTTAAGCAAATTACTTCTGCATCCATTCCACATTTTCCTATTTGTTTTAAACTCTCAATGCCTTCTACTTTCATAAGCACTACAAAGCTTATTTAATACTTGCAAAACACCACCAAGAAATACTTTATAAAAATTCCAAGTTGCTTATTATAATAGTAAGTTTTACAGGCTTATTTATGTAAGGCTTGAGCCCATGCAGGGTTTTGTAAGCAGGGTGTGAGGCAGGAGCAGCACACAAATTCTTGTGTGTCATCTCCACCTCTACGCTGCCTACAACGCCTGGGAGTCTGCACAAACACCCAGAGAACCCAAACAGCTTTTCCATATAGCTGAAAGGGGGAAAAGAGGCTTTCCTCATGTGCCTGGTATGCCCTAATTCTGCTCAGCTGGGGGATGTTTTAAAAAAGAACGATGACAGCCTCTGACGTACCCAGCAGAGTCATCGCCAACGCCATGCAAACTGAATCCAAAAATAGATGGCTGAGCTTCAGGGAGAGAAAGAGAAAGAGACCTTCCCGTCATTTGCAACAAGAAAACCACCTTGGCTTATCAGAAAGCAGAAGTTGCTGGGCTGAGCCAGCGTGTGTCACCAGGCAAATTTGGGGAGGTTGCTGCTGCTGGGGAGCTGCACCAACATGTTCTGTAATGAGGCTCCATGGTGCTCTGCTCTTCCACAACATGGAAATGTTACCCAAATGTGGCTGACAGGGTACACAGGGTATTCCTTAGAATATTCCATCGTGATACAGTGACTTTCAATCTGACAGAAGGCCACAGCTGAGCTGAATGGAAATCCCCAGAGTTATTTGGCTATTTAGATTTTCACTGCTCTTCTTCACAACTGCCCCAGCCTGCCAGGCTGGAGAGAAAACATCAGATGAGCAAGCAGCTCAAAGCAGTTGTGGAATTTATTGCAAACATCAGTGATTTCACTGCAGTAAGGTCCTGCAGTTACTAACACTGAAGGCTTGATGCTCATGGTATAAAATCACTGCTAAAGATCATCATCAACTGGTGCTGCGCCAAGTGCAACTTGTCCTCTGGAATCTTAAGCTCTTAACTTTCAAACACAAAACCTCAAAACTTTAAACCAGCCAGGACATCTAGAATTCAATCCCAATTTTAACACTGACTTAAAAGGTGGTGTTGGACAGTTAATTGAATTTTCAGTGCCACATCAATATAATGGGTATGGTGCCATACTAATTAGCATCAATATTCAACTTAAATAAAGTCAGGCCTTGCTGAAAAAATAAAAAACTACTCAAAACACAAGAAAAATCTATCCCATACGTGTTTTTATTTTCATAAAGGGATCTGCTTTCCTTATCCTTTTTTCCCCCAAAGGGATTAGTTTTCCTTTTCCCAGAGAACAACTCCAGCAGTAAATGCAAATCCCATTTTTCAAACCTTGTCACGTTTATTCACCCACAATCTTCCATCCACTGCTACATTCCCTAGAAATAACATGGACAAACCTGGAGAAGTTTGCAAATACTTTGACTGCATCCAGGCCAATCAGGCAACATAAAAGCAGGAATAATATCTGATCCCTCAGGAAAGCAGGGGACACCCCAAGTCCTCCACTCACCTACATGCTCTTCACAGGATGCTACTACAGAACTAACTACAGTGCACTACTATTACAGTAAATCCATTCAGTGCTGGGTTCCCTGCTGTTTGCTCATAATAATTCTCATTCTTGGTCATCCTTCCTTTTTTTTTTTTTTT
>VWZU01010757.1:97273-114906 GCA_013397095.1 Sterrhoptilus dennistouni
TTGCTGCTTTCTGGCTACTGTATTAAGTATTCAAAACTGATTGCCAAGAGCTTGAGCAAACAGCCTTGGTGAGGTCATTTCTGGGTAGCAATTTCACAGGGGGGTTTACTTCAATTAGAGCAAGACAGACATGAATTTGTGTGTGGGGAACAAGTTCCCTCTTGCTAGTACCAAACCAAATTTAGTTCCACTGCCCCAGACAGGAGAACACCATTTTCTGGGATATACCAATATTTGCACTCTATACCTCATTAGTCAGCATTATCTCTACTGACATTTTCCAGAGTTTTTAATTACGTCAAAAAGAAGTCTCTACTCTTTTTTAATCTTTTTCCATTCCTCTGAGGGAACCCGGCATATCCAGGAATGGCATTGCTAATGGCTAATGGGATCCAGCCTCTCCAAGGAAGGGTTCAGCACAAGCTCAACATTTCCACAGGAGAGAAAGCTTACAACTCTTATCAGTTATTTCTACTAATTATTTCAAAAGCTCAAGATTTAGGAGCTTTGTTCAAGAGCTGAACAAGTTAAGACAGAATAACTTTCAATGGGTCTCCATCCCTCTCTCTCTCTCCCAAAGTTTATAACCTTAGAAGCAAAATAAATGAAAGTTGGAAGAAAAGCAGTGTGGCTACACTGAAACCTGCACAGTCACCAGCACTGCTATTTTAATTGGTAGAAAATCCTTTTCAACTGCTTGCTTTTATGTTATTGCTCTGTAATTTTTGATGGTGACATTATGTTTTTAAGGGTTATGTAAGACTAAAACATAATCCCATACCTGTTTTCCTGGGCATGCAGTGGTTCAAGCTCCATTTTCGCAAAGAAATGTTGAATGAGCCTTTGGTTTTTCTGAAAGCTCCACAATGCAGTGGGCAAAGAAACCAAAATATTTGCTCCTCACTTCTCCCACTGCACCAAGTGCCTCAATTCTCCAAGTACATGGAGACAGCATTCATGTAAGTGACTGTAAATTTAGAAAGGGCAGTCAGTGATGAAGAATTACAAAAGAGAGTCTTCTGTAACCTTCTCTTCCATCTTCTGAGCTTAAAATTATCAGGCAGGTTGTGCCTTCAACTCTGGCTGGGGGGGACAGGAAAGGAAAGGAATGGGGAAAGAAAACAAGCACTGAAACCTGAGACCAGATCTCAGGCAGAAGCAGACTCACAGCCAGACTTCAAAACCTTGGTTTTGAAGATGTCTGGACAGTGAAAACACTGCTATTCTCACACACCGCAATAGCTGTAACTCAGGTGAGTTCGCAAAAAAACCCCAAAATATTCAACTGCCACACAGAAGACTTCAAGGATTTTTGTTGGTTTGATTTTGCTGGGTTTTTCGGGGAGTTTTTTGATGGTTGGGACAAGCAGTGGCTTTTTCATTTTTGTTTCATTTCTTTTTTTTAAACACCGGAAATAGTTTTGACTGTACCAAAGGGTATAAAGGACCTCAAGAACCCCCTGCTTGTGGCAGCAAGCATCCCAGTCATGAAATGAAGTCATTTCTCTATGGAAACTCCAAAGGGCTCTCTGTTCTGTGCTCTGACAGAATGAAAATTTTACATTCAAAACTTCTCTTTTTCCACCTCATAAAGTCACAGCCTCAACCACATAATTCAGCAGCACTTTCCAACCTGAAAGGTCTCCTGCACTCATGGTGAGGCAGAGATGAGGGCAAACCACACAATACAATGTAATGATAATGATCAGAGATGTAATGGTCATGATCCCGAGGTCCAGCTTGCTCAATCCCGCCACGAGCAGCCTCAGCAGGTTTGTGGGGAACATTATTTTAGGCTCCCCTCTTCAAGTGGGATGTGGATAAACTGCAGAGAGACCAGATGCTCTCTGCCTGGAGATGGTGAGGGTACAGGAGCTTGAGGCCTGTAGACTCTGCCTTCGATGACGCTCAAGACCAATTTAAAAAGCACCTACAACTCTCCCAAGGGTGGCTACAAAATTTACAGAGTCAAATTCTTCTCAGAAGCAGCACGCAATGGGATGGGCACTGACACAGCGACTTAAGAGCCTCATGCTGGACATGAGGATAAACTTCACTAAAATGTGAGCAGGTTGCTGAACAAGGCTGTGGGATCTACCACAGGGGTGTTTCCAAGATTTAGAGATGTAAAGCCATCGCCCAGCTGATGTTGATCTAGTTCTGGCAGGAGCCCAACCAGAAATGGAAATGGACTAAAAACCTCCAGGAGCAAATCCTCACCAGCATTTCAGTGATTCTAAAGTGCACTACATTTCCAGCTTGCAAAGTATTAATTTCTATCCCTCCCCACCCTTTCTTGGGTTAGTTCACCAGCTCACAGTATTTTCACAAGGAATGAATCAAAAATACTTGAAAAATCCCCCCAAAACCACAAATAAACCCCAAAACACATTCAATTGCTAGTGCATCCAACTTCCCAGATGCTGAATGTAACAGAGTACATATCCATGACATTACTGGGAAAAAAACCGAGATATTTCTATTTGAAACACCTCACTCCTTTATTAAATGCTGCTTTTCTCTTAGCTTGTCTTGAGCTGAAGAAAAGAGAAGGGGCAAAGGAAGCACATAACACCTCACCAATAAAAATAAACCTAATATTCATTCAACATTTTAAACAGGCCCAAACACTTCAGCAATACTTAAAGCCTTCAACACCACTGCCTGTACTGCCTGAATGCTGTTACCAAAGAGGGGCTGATGACTTGCATCAGGAAGTTGGGGCCAAAGAATAATGTGTCCCAAAGAAGCCAACTAGGAAAAAAAGAAAATAATAATCAGTGAACAGCTGCATGATTGCTGCACAACAGTTGTGGGAAAAGCAGTGCAGTAAGGTCAGGTTCTGATCCATTACATCACTGGGAATCAAGACAGGCTCTGTTGCAGAAGGAAGCCATTAAGGGTGTGAGATAAGCACTGGAGACGTGAAACAAGCTCAGAGGCCAGTCCACAATCTGCAGGACAGGCAGCAGAACACACTCATTTAGCACAGGCACATGAATGCCATTATTCAAACAAAATTAATACTACACTGCCCTCAGCCCCAGCTACTCACTGTGCCAAGCCATGCGTATTTTAAAAGGAGGCACAACTCAGACCCCAAGAGATCTCATTCTGGTTCACCTCATGCTTTACTAACTCTTATATCCAATTAAGGCTGCCAGTTTTATGAAGTCCTATATGTTAACGACCACACAAACCTGACTGTACCCTCCCAATAAAATGAAAATGCTGCTTGAGTACCCTCTTTAAAGGCTGAATAGAAGCTTGGTCCTGTGCTTATGATCCCATTTTGGCTTGCAGGAATAGACAATTGTATTATTAGACAATTAGAGAGCAGGTTTCTGACCAAATCTACTGATCCCTTCTCTGTCTCAAAACTAATTGAGGTTTTAATGGTTGATCTGTTTACTCACACTCCTCGAAAAATCCCAACTCTGTACCAAGTTAACGTGATTATAATGTAGTAAGTAAGCTCTTCTCATACCATTAGGACTGCACAGGGGATATATATAAGAAAGACATCCCCAAGGAACTCGGGGTTTAACTACTGAGTAAATCCTGCTGTCAAATAAGCACTGGGATTTCTGAGGGGAGAGGAGATGCAGAAGCTGGTTAAGGTATTGAAAGACTTTTAGGAAAGTGATGGCTTTTGTTTCAGAAAAACTGAACAAAGGGAAGAAGCCACTATCCCAGGACACAAATTTACACAAGAGGAGAGTTCAGAGCAGTTCTTTGTGCAGGTATTTATACAGCCACCTCCCACTCCTAAAAATGAGTAAAAGGACAGCCAATATCTCAACAGGAATCTGTTTTGGTTTTACTCCCTATCATAAGTCTATTTGATGCACTTAACCTGTAGATCTGAATATACAACATATGTCTTAGGATCCCCGGCATTTCAAAATGAACAAGAGATGCAATAAGTTTTTTTAAATAATAAATTAAGGTTGAGCAAAGTGATTAATGAGTTCTTTAATGTGTTATGCTGATTTTGTTCCAAAATAAGCAGCTGCTTTATATGACCTGCCTCATTTCAACAGCAAATCACAAAAAAAGTAGAAGAAATCACTCCCACACGAGTCTCCTAAAGCTTGTGCTGTTCATCACAGAACAAGCCCAGAAAATAACCTGCTGTCCCTCCCTGAACAGAAAAGTGTCCTCAGATGAACCAGTCCTGCACAACAAATACTACACGTTTTCCCAGCTATTCCCTGAGCAAACTCCTCAGTCACAGCTGAGAACAAAAAGCAAGGTTAGAAGAGCAGTTGATAATTAATGCAGATCCATATTCAGACCCAGAAGTCAAATTAGAATGTGTCTATCAAGCCCTAATTAAGACGAATCAAATACAACTTCTCTGTCGCCTTCTAGAAATCACTCTGGGTGACAAAGTCAGCTGAAGCCAGCCCATGCGAGCTCCATGAATATTTTAGAGCAAGAAATATTGTCTCTCCCCCCCACAACTGGCTCAAGGGACCTGACAACAAAAGGTCTTGTACTTCTAAGCAAAATACAGATTGAAAATACAAGTGACAGTAGCTTCTCACCATTGTGGAATACCAGAAAGAGCTGCAGCCCACAACAGATTGTTCCAATCAGCCTTACTCAACCCACTCGAGCACTCCTTTGTTAGGCACTCTCATCAGAGAAATACTTGGCAGCGTTCACATGTAAATCACCAGCAGCTTTTTTGGATCACTTCTTTTAATGTAGAATCAGCTCAAACTTTTCAGAATTGGGATGTTTCACCAGAATGCTCTTTCAGGAATACAATGCGCTGCGGAGGGTTTAGGCAGATGGCTTGGCTGAGACTGGCTGCCATTTGAACGCCGTCTCCCGTCAGATTTAAATAAAATCAAAAAGGAAAAGCAGCAAATCTTTCTGATGTTATATTGCACATAAAAAGGCAGCAGTTACTGGAAGATACATGAAATAAACTGCCTCAGACGCTGATCCTAGGCCCAGGGTTAAACCCTACCCAAGTTTTTAATTTCTAATGAGATTAATTGGTAGCCCCAGTCTCATTCTTGACAGATACATCACCAGTGCATCCAGCAATATTTGGCAGTGTAACATACAGACCTCACCTTACTCCTGTGTTCACAGTTCCATTCCATTCTTCCAAGCAGCTGGAGAGGCACTACAGACACAAGCCAAATTGGAAAATGCCCGGAGAATAATCCGGCCGCTTATGTAGCTCCCTTCAGTCAGAATTAAAAACCACAGATGGGGCTGGGAGAGAAAGTTTTCAAGCAGGTTTTTACCACAAGAAGTTTGCTGTGATCCTGTTCTGTCTGTCAAGAATGCCTCCCAAGCACGATGCTCAGTGTGGATTTGCTGTAAATTTTAGTTAAGGAGCATCTCCTTTACTAAAATTAAATTAGGAACTGCTGGAGAAATCATCCTCTCCCTCCATCTGTCAAGGCAGAATAAGCTGACCTGTCCTACACTATTCCTCAGACACGCTGGAAGCTCCACAGACTGTGCAGTTCATTACACACAGATTATTGTGCTTATCTCTCATAGGCAGATAAGAAAACTGTTTGCTCTCCAAAGCAATCACTCCAGTATTCCCTATTTTAACCTACAGCTCAAGGAAAATGCATTAATAACTCCAACCCTGTGACCTACCCAGGGCTAGAAAGAGACCCAGCTCCACTAACCAAACACCTTCTGCATCCTTGTCACTTCATGGGCCATGCACCACAGCCTCCCATAGAGGAGGGAGCTCTATAGAGCACAGAACCCAGGCCTTGAGCACTGAAAATAGAACTAAACCCCCAAAATGAGCCCATGGGAAGGGGAGGCAGGGGAAGCTTTTTGGCCTGATGTGCCCCAAGCTCCATGTGGTTACTCTGCTTTCAGCCCAGTACAACCAATTAAGAGAGGGCTGAATCAGGCCCCTCGTATATAAATGGCCCATTTGAAGTTATGTGCGTTACTCTACGTGGAAAAAATTCGAGCCCTTAAAAAAATGAGCGTGTAAAATATAAAAAGACATTTAAAGCGTGTGGGCGCGCACACACACACACACACACACACAGCAGCTTTGCTTTGCCCTGCCTGGTGAGCAGAACAGATAGCCTGTTCTCTGAAACTCCCTTTCAACTGCAAACCTTATACCGGCTGTGTGTGTTTTGGACCCCTTCCCATCCTACCATGATTTCCTGTCTGAGTCTGCAGCCCATGGCAACAGCAGAAAATTGGAGTGCGGGCTCTGCAGATGGTGCAAGGCCAAACGCCCCGTGTGCCAGCTCGGTATCTTCTGCCATTGCTTAAGAATTATCTAAGTCTTGGCTGCGTGGCAAGGCTTACCTGCATGCTAATAAATTATATTCACTCTCATTTATAAATTGTGCTTGCCTTAGGGGAGCTCTGGCCCTCTACAGTGAACGTGAAAAACCACAATCACACAGCCTTGCATATACATCATCACACTGTAACAGCAAAGTTTTATATATTCTGTGGAACTGCTGTGGAAGTACAAGAAAATTCACAGAGTTTTATTCAGCAGGTCACAGGTCACCTCAACTGTTTGAAAACAAAGCAAGACGGCCCACTCACCCCCAAATTTACAGATTTGTACATCATCCCACAAAATAACTTAGGGTGAAAGCTGCATTTCCACATGTCTGCTGCAAAAACATGAGCCACGGAATTACACATGCAGGGAAAAAGTGCCAAAAACAATTCCAGGGTTGCTCTCCATGGAGAAACCTTGAGCATTAATCTTCCTTGAGTGGCTTTAATAAGAGACTCTGCATCTGGCATTGACCTTAGAGAACGGAGCTGGAGGATGGATACGCTTTTCCAAAGGAATAATATTAACAAAAACACACCAGTCACCCACATCGCACTCACCAGCACAGCTACAAAACTACCTCAGGGCGCGGATGCTTTAAATCCCCCCATCCAGGTTTTCCAAGGAAGGAATGGTCACCAAAGCCAAAGCTTTTCCCACCTCAAGGTGTAAATCCCTTAAGTTTATTACAAAGTACTAAAACAAAACCACCTCAGACAAACATGTGGCCTCAATCTGAGCGATTTCGAACTCAAGCAACTGCTTCAAAAAGGATCCAGTCTTTTCTGATAAGCAAAACCTGATCAAATATCTATGGAATCAAGTGGAAATTATTCCCTTGGCTGCTGCAAGGTTAAACTTTGAAATGAGCAGCACTTCTTGCATGGACTCTGAGCTTCTTTCAGTAGCAAGTCATTGACAACAACACTGACAGATCTCCTGATCTTACTTCAGGCTTGAACAGAACTGACACTCATTCAAAAGCCAAAGTTTCAACATATACTGACAAAGCATAACAAATTTTTATAATACTTCCTGGGGGAAAAAAAACAAGCCTTAAAAGTCTTTACATATTGGCAATAGAGTGAGACAGTTTATTAATCAATAAAGATTATGAATTGGTTACTTCCAGTATAGGTTTTCGCCTTCTTCCCTCCCCTCTAAGTCCAATTGTCCCTACAGTGCAACTATCCACAGGCACATTATAAAACTGATATAACAGCACAGAAGTACCAGAAACCACACTAAGATCGTAATAAAATTGTATCAGTGCAGCTCGGGAGAAACTTTTATGATCTGTAGACTAAACAAAGTCGCCAATGCAAGCTGAGCACAAAAGCGGGCGGGGGGCTGGAATGAAGATAAAGTTCAACAAAGAGCAGAAATTCAATGTGCAATTAAAGAGAACTTATATCCACCCCCACAGAGGAAACACATTGCATTATATGTTATTTCTCATATTATTACAACGAGTACCCATCCCTAAGGTTTTGGTCAAGCCTGTGGTGTTATCTCAGGAAATTGCACTGCAACTGGGAAAAGAAATAAAAAAAGGAACCTCACAATTATTTGTAAGAGGAATCCAAGATAAAGGTGAGTGAACTGCCTAAAAGCAGCTCGAAACCCTGGTTTTTGCTTTCACCTGACATGAGTCAGTGGTGCTGGACTACTGAGTAGTCATTTAAACAAAACAAACAAGAAAGTGATTTCTAATAAATTCTAGTAAAACATCAAAAACCTAAACAGTTTGTAGAATGACTATGAGGCAAAACTGGCCTAACTCCCTACTTTAACTGTCTGCCAGTATTCAACTCTTGTCCTTCAGCTCCAATAGTAGCGTGCTTTATTCTCAAACAATAAAGCATAAATATTAGAAGAAAATCTATTCACTGTCATCTTGGAATTAATCAGGAAAAAATCCAGAGCTATATAGGATCAAAAAATAATATAGATGATTATGCCTCTATGGGCTTATCTTTTTAATGTATAAGTCCCAGTGTAAACAGAGTTGTGTTTTCTTCTTTATTCTCCAGGTCCCAGGCAACAGACTCCAGATTGGGACAGAAATTAAAGCGACAGAAGTTTCCAGCATGGACTGTGATGTTATAAACACTGAAGAATGGGACAAGCAGATTACGTCTTCTGTAGTGTTCCTTTCCTCTCATCCCCAAAATACCATAAACAGCTTCTACTTTGATCTTGCACAGCCCCACAGCAAATTTATCAGTTGTTATAAATCTACATCCACAGACTGAAAAGCTGCTCTGAAATGTTTATTTGGCTTCAGTTCTTCGTCTCTATCCCAGGATTCTACCACACACACTCTTCATAATCTCAAGCATTTCAGTGTCACTACACAAAAACTACAGGAATTGTTTAAGCACATTTTTCTCTTTTATTTGCCTACATCAAGGCTTTTTAATTTTTGGACAGGGAGAGCCAAATGCATCCTCATGACAGATTGCTCTGGCATTTTGCTCAATTCAAACCTGAAGCAGGTCAAGCACAACAGGATGTGAACATCAAAAAAGTTTTAAGAAAGAGATGGTCCAGGTGTAATAATTAAACAACCAGAACAAGACTGGCAAGTGCTCAGGTGTACAACTGACCTCTGAGTGTCTGGGTCAGAGCCACACAAAGAGCACCCAACAAGCCCTGGGACCAGGTTGCAGCCCAGCACCTCAGCTTTGCAGAGGGGCAATTTCAGAGAAATGTTTCACGTAAAATCACAGCCAAGACTCATCCAAACTGCTGCCCCACAAAGGAGCTCATCTAGGAATCACATCACTAAGGAGCAAGGTTTGAGCAGATGAGGAGGAGGAAGTCTGCAATTCTAAGGGGCTTTCACCTGCAAGTACCACAAAACAAGCAGCTTTTAATAGACAAGGGCTTTATAGCTCAGAATTCCATTTAACTTTAATCCTTCATGTCCCATCCTGAAGAGAGCAGCAACCACATCACCCCCTTTCCTCAGAAGCCACTTCCACTCTATTAATTGTACCCCACATCTCCCAAGCTCACAGAAGGGCAGCCACCACCCTGGCAGGGCTGCAGGCAGACACTTCAATCAGGGCTTGACAAAACCACCCCAGCTATGCCCTGCCCATCGCTGGCCTCTCCTCGCTGCCCTGCTGAGCTCACCAGGTCACCTGCTGCACCCAAACCCTTCCCAAGGACCAGGCTGAGCTCACAGATCCTGCCTGGCCTCTGACCCAAGGCCAAAGGCAAGTCTGGAAGTGCTGGGGGTGAAGGGAACAAACCTTTCCCCTTTCTAGGGTTGCTTTCCTGGCACAAGTCCTGCGATGCAAACAAGGCAACTCCACTTTCAAAGGCTCTCCTCACTCATGTGGTCAAAAGGTGATCCTTCACGTCCCTTCCAACCTGGTATTCCATAAAAATCCACAACTTGGAACCCTTAAATTGACTCATGCTCTCAACAAAGTCCACCAGCTTTTATATATATATATATGTATGTATGTATGTATGTATGTATGTATGTATGTATGTATGTATATTTGGTTGTTTGGGTTGTTTTTTTTTTTTTAATGTAGCTGCTCTCCTGTATGGAAAAGAATCAAGGGTTCTGTTGGAGTACTTTGGCCCTAATTTGTAAATGAAGAAAGCACGAAGCCACCACTGTCCTTGAATTTACTATGGCCTCAGGCTTGTTTGGATTTAATCAAATGTCATGTTAGGCACTTAGGTTCAAAATACCACGTAAATCAATCCCATTAAAACAAGAGGAGCACCAGAAATTACTGGTTTTATTCTTTTGTTCATCAGCCTGAATTCTCATAGCTCAACATGAACAAATGGACATTTCCTCCTGCTGTCTACTGCTGGGGCAGAACTTCATCAGGGAGAGAGGTTTTCCTTAATGTCCAGCTGGCAAAATCCTCAGCTTCCAACAATGGGAAATGTTTATAAATAAGGACCACATACACTGACCTGAAAGCTCAGCCGTGACCAAATGCAAAGTAAGAGTTCAAATGTAAACAGAGAATTATTTTCATCTTGTTTCCAAGGGTTCAGGAGAATTAAGACAGCTGAGAGATTAACTGGGCACTGCAGAGTATCCAGTGGGTTTATTGTGCTTACAAGCCTCTGTTCCTCTTCTGTTGAATTCTGCTGGCACAAGTGACAAATCACTCAAGAAAAAGTAAAATGTAAAATACATTAGCCTTTAAGAAAAGACAACCGGCTAATTTAGTGAAGATCAAAGCATTAATACCAATTCTGGCCTTATTCCATTTTTTTTGCACTGCTGTAAAATTTTAACAACTTACTCCTACTTCAGCACCAAGATTTTGGGTTTAAGCTCCCAAGTACAAGCAGGCACTTTGGAGCTTCAGCTTTCTCTGAAGTCAATTAAGTGTTTGAGTCCTCACCCATCCTTCTCTGCAACTTGGAATTGTTTATTGTAAATATATGTTTCCAGAACTTTACTTATGTTTCCTGCAACAGAGGACTTCACAAACGGAAACATTTCCTTTGAGTTGTTGCAGATCCATCCATTACAAAACCGAGCTGGGGAAAGGGACAGAAAAATCAAACAGATGAAGAAAGCTCTAAATGGACTATTAACTGGAGTAATTGAATCACATTATGTATCTCAGCAGAAACAAATTATTACAACATGAAAATATTGCCATAACATTACTACCCAAACAAGATTTTTCAGTGCAAAAAGATGTTTCATCTAAACCCCATTAGCAAAACAAAATTTATTCAAAATTCACCACTACCCTTTGTTGCTACTGCAGTTAGTTTTGGAATAACCCCAAACTGGGGAGGATTAAGATGGCAAAATAGCTAATACATATATATATAAAATGTCCATACTCTGGATGAGTGCTGATCCCAAGGAAGAGGAGGACAGCCATAATCCTATAGATGAGTTATGGAAGTTGACTGACGACCAGCAACTCTCCCTTGATCAGGTGAGTTGCAGTTTGAAATCACATAAGAAATTAGATGGGGCACATGAGGAAAAAAAAAAAACCTCACTCTGGTGGCCCAGTTCAGCAAAATCAGCTGCAAGAGCTCCAGTTTAATTCCAGTTGTTCTGGTATCAGGAGACATGGGCATCAAACACACTGCATTTTATTACTAATAATATGAACACTCAGAGCTCGTGCCTCATTTTCTGCTGAGATACACACACAAAATAACATGCAGTGGCACCCCAGATATTGCACCGGTGTTTGCTACTAAATCTTTGAGCTAAGCCCGCTTTTTTTTTCACCTGGAAAATCAACTAATTAATGAACCAAACACCAGAACTCTGTTGTCACTTAGGGATAAAATTCTGTCCTGACCCCAACAATATTCACTCGGTTCAAGTAACAAGAGACTTCAGCCTTTACAAAAGAGGTCACAGAGTTTTCCCTCCAAGAGAAACAACTCCTCTGCCTCACAGGGGTAAGTTGCCACCAACACTGATTCCACTAAAACTCTAAACATCAGCAGCATTTGCTGCTGGTAGTTATAGACAGAGAGATTTCAACACTTGCTCTTTAACCAGTTTTACTCAAAGGACGCAAATTTTTATTTCCATGGGGCAATATCAGCAATGTGAAGGATTAATTTAAGAACAGCATCATTACATCATTATTCTCCTTTACCATAACTAAAATATATCAATAGACACACAGTAATGTGGAAAAAAATAGGCAGGTTAGCCTCACTTACTCTGTACTTTACCATAAGCTGCACAATTAAAAACACAAACATCTGCAGATATGCACCTGGTGGTTTGTTTTTGGAGGAGAGGTGAACATGTGTGTACAAGCACTAATATTTAGGCTTAAAGAGTTGGTCCCTGTGGGTTTGTGGACAGAAATCCAAGCTCTGGGCTGTGTAGGAGCAGAAGCACACAAAGGTGGGTTGGGAGTCCAGAGGTGAATCAAGCCAAAGTTGGAATAGGATCATAGCTACAACCAGCTCACCCAAAATGGAAATGTGTACATAAGGTACCAAATTCCTGCCCAGGAATCCCCAAAATTGCTTCAAACTCCTGCTTCAGACAAAGAAACACAGAAGACAGAGTTATCTGATTATTTTTTCTGAAACAATTTGCAAGCCACCTGCTGTACCACCATATGAGACTTGTATTTCTCCTCAGTTTCCTTTATTGATTGCATTTGCAGCTCTCTTCCCCAAAATACCCCCCTCCCTTCCACCATGCAATGCTTTCCCGAAGACTTGTGGAGCTGATAGCTTATTAAAATTGATGAGGCTCTTGATGAGCACACCAGTTTGTTCAGCTCAGATAACAAAAGGACATTCTGCTTATTGAAATGTCACTATTTTTTCCCCCCATGCTGCATTTCAATACAGTACCATGACTATGCAGAAATAAAAGAGTTACTCCAGACCATGGGATAGGTATAAAAAGGAATTTTCACCACAGCGTAACTCTAAAAAATCCTCTGCTAAAATTTGGTATGATTTTTAACCTGTGCTAGTGCAGTGAACTAACACAGGTTAAAAATTATAGCCAAAAGAACACAAGGTTGGTGACAGTAAATGCTAAGCCCATGTTTGATAAGGTTTGTCAGTATTTAGTAACAGAGAGAAGAAAATTCATGCCTTATTTAATTTTATAGAGTCCAAACCATTCCCTCACACAGTGAGGAAAGGTTATACGTTTCCCTCCTTAACCCTTTCTAAGAAAAATATCTCAAAATGCAAGCAGAATTAATTCAGACCCTATTTTTCTTCATCTTCAGCAGAGCAAACCACAGGACTCATTTGTGGATTAGTTCATCCAGGGAGAACTTCAAGTGTTTGGGCTAAGAGGTACATGAAGAAACAGCATTATCAAGTTAAATTCCAGCCCTTCCCCCTCTCCTTTTTTTTTTTTTTTTTTCCTTTGGCAAAACATCTGTCAACACTTCTATCTCCAGAGCACCAGGATGTGCTGATGCATTAAACAGCACAGCAGGTGGACTGGCAGACAGGGGAGTGCCTGACCATAACCAGAGTTCAGCACAACCCAAGTGCTGTAATTAACAGGGCAATAATATCAAAATGTATTTGCAGCACTGACAGCTCACAGTCTAAAGAACCATGCACCAAACATAAGCAGATCAAATGAAAGAAACACATTCCCAAGGTAAGCTCAGATTTCAACTTCTTTTTCAAGCATCTGAAATGAATAGACTCTAATTTTCCAAATTAGTGTGTCTCAAAATCCCTGTGAAACCACTGGGTGCATTCTCTACCACTGCATATATATATATATATATATATACACCTTCATTTAAATAAAACATGTATTCCAATTTACACTTGTTTCACCTTTTATTAGCTACACTGTTCAGTAGCTGCTTTGCATTCTTGCTGCTTTTGTTTCATTCTCTTCCCAGCATTGCATTGTTTCTTTTGCAACATCCCACCTGAACTCTGTCTAAAAAGACCTTACCCTGGGAGGCATTAACACACCCAGAGCCTGGCAGAACTCGGGGCCACAGGCTCAGGTCATTCCTCCTCCTCCTGCCAAGGCAGAGCCACCAAGTCCCAAGCACAGAGCCAGAACTCGCACTGGGGGCAGAGAAATGGCTCACAGAACAGGCAAAAAAGTTGATTAAAGAACAGCTCCACAGAAAGGGCAAATAAACAAGCAAGCCACAGATTGTTATTTATTTTAAAATAATATTAAAATTCCCCCTTAAGCATTGACAGAGTTTTAAACTCTACCCTTCACACAGCAGGTGTTGATTAAAACACATTCGATGTAATACACAGTTATTGCTCTTTCAGCCTCCAGAGCTTCAAGACCAGTGACTGGACTGTGGTCTTTGATGGAAGATTAGTCACCGAAGAAATACAGGTCTAAAACCTCAGTCTCATGAGAATTTAGGAAGATTTATGTATTTACTTACTGTTTCTTTGACTCCAAAGCAGCAGGCTGTCCTGATCTAATAATGAAAATGGTATTCAATAGATCATAATGCCAGAAATGTCCATTATGATAATCCCGAGCAATTTTCTGCATAGGACAGCGCCATGGATTTCACCCAGGGATTAGAATGCTTGACTGGAGCTAGAACTGAACCTCTAAGTGCTTTTTATCTCTGACATCAAACTCAGGGCTATAAAACAAAACCCAACACACACACACACCCCTGAGTTTGCAATTTACCAGTGCTCCACTAAATGCTTTTTCTAGAAAAGAAACAGAAGTGACAGTAAAGCAAGTTCCCCTGTTCCTTGAACAGGAATAAATCCAGTTATTTCACTGCCAGATCTACTTCAGATTTAAATTAATGTAAAAGACAAGATCATCTGAAAGCACTGTGCAGAATGATGTGAATACTACTCATTTACAATTCCTACAGGGAGAAGAATAGAGAAGTTATTTCAAGCTTTTTTGCATCCATATAAAACCATTTGTGGCCTTCCAACTGCAAGAAAAGCCATTTAGAGGATTCACTGACTTGTGTCAGGTAAAACACTGGTGACAGACTGTCACAGGGAATCACAGGATGCCTTCATGTGCGCTTTTATTCAATTTCTAGACTTAAAAAATGCATCCAATTATTGACAGGATTGATCTGAAAGGCAGGAACAACAAAAGAGGCACCAGAAGCCAATCCTTCTGTGGCCACTGACTGCCTGGCTTTGCACTGTGCGGGATGTTATCATAACTGACCATTTGGTGCTCTGAATATTTATCATTTCCCTGCACACTCGCCCTCCTCCTCCCATTCAACACCAGCATCCATTCACTCACTGCAGTTTTCCCAAGGAAATTTCTCTTAAGAAAAAAAAAAAAAAGCCGAGTGAGGGTCCAACTCTTCACTTTACACACAAAACCTGAGTGGCAAATGTACTGAGAAGAACTGAAATGTACATTTCGGTCCCCAGAACCAAAATATTTCACTCCAGGTTCCCTAAATAAGGAACAAGGGAGGGGAAGCAAGTCCTCCTCTCGCGGCTGGTGGCAAACAAACACTCCCACGATAAACCAAAGAACGGCAAGTGTTCTGGCAGACTCGGCATCCTCATACCTCTCTAATCACACAAGCGCTGCTAGTCAGAACCGTAGATGCCTCTGTTTGACCTTGAAACTCACAGCTACGCCTTGAACTGGAGCCAGCAGGACATCCAAAAGGCTCTTCACGTTTATTTCGCAGATGTTTATTACTGCTGACCCACTGGGGACAACTCCCTGCAGTCACCTACCTACTCCTGATCTGAGCCACAGAATCGCTCGGGAACAGGAAAACTGCAGGAAATCAATGCACCCAGGGCGGGGAAGGTGACTCAGCCCATCTCTGACACAATTTCAAAAGTTTTTTTTTTCCCCTCAAATTAAAAAAAGCTCCTTTACTTCTCTCGCTCTGAGAGAAAAGACCGAGCCCCGTGGTTTTATAGAGTTAAATCACAGAGGCCAGCAAAGGTCACGGAACCGTGGGTGGTACACAAAACACTTCTCTAAACTGGACGTTTCCCTGAATTTTTTTTCCATGGAAAAATGTGGTATTCCTCAGTGTGACAATGCAAAATAAACAGCGCAGCTCCTTAACACCAAGCGTCACGGCTTAAGGCTCCCAAACTGCTCCTCGCTCCAGGGGGGAGATGCCAAAATTCCTTTATCTGCCCAAGTGTTCGGAAACTTCGCTTTCCAAAGAAATGACAGCGGAAAGCACCTTAGCACTGTGTTACTCATTGCTGGGGCACCGTCCTACACTCACACACACCCTCTTGTTTATGCCAGGAAGGGACACCGCAAGCTTATGCTGAATTACAAGGAATTCAGAAGTATACAAAGCTCAAAGTTTCTGCTCAAAATGTGGATTTCACTACCGCAAAGGAAAAAAAAAAATTAATAAACTAATGTTGTTTTCCCTCTCCAGGCTGGTACGTGGTAACAGGATCTTTGAGACGAAACTACAAGATACTCGCTGTAAGATAAATTTTGTCTAAAAGAGACACAGTGGTACTTTCCGGACAGCAGCTTGTAAAGCACATTTCATCTTAGAGCTACAGAGAACAGCCCTGCACGCCTTTTAGAGCGAAAATGCCCCAAAACAGCAGCTGCTGGAGAGTCAGATGTTTGTCAGGACGGCAGGGCTCGGTTTCCCACAGCCCTTTATGCCCTGGTAGGTCCCGGGAGCGGAGCAGGACCATTCCTGCCTGGCAGGACCGCGTCATGCCCGCTTTACGCACACACAAACCACGGCCGAGATGCAAAGACAACCCAGAAAAACCCCAAGCCCACAGAGAGACAGGACTTCACCGTAAAGCTCGCCGGTACCAAGTCAACACACTGTAAAACCCGGCTCTTACCATTCGCGTTTTTCCCACAGATGAGGTGCTCGTAAGGCTGCAGCACTCCCCAAAGTTCTGCGTCGTTGTTGATAACCATCTCCAGGACCTCGGCCGAGATCTCCCCTCCGCCCTCGGGGCTCTGACTGGCCAAAACCCTCGCCTTAATCTCCTCCACCAGGTTCTCCATGCAGGCCGTCAGGGAGATGGCCGCGTACTCGTGGATCCTCACCGAGATCCTGGTGTCCACCATCCACCTGAAGAACCTGCCCACCGAGAAGGTGAGGCCGCAGCGGGCGGACTTGCCTTTCCGCAGCCCGTCGCCGGCGCTCATGCTGTACAGGGAGAGCGCCTTGACCGCGGCCAGCACGCAGCTCTCGGCCAGGGCCCAGCTCTGGATGAGTTTGACGGCGCTCTGCACCTCGAAGCGGGTGCACTTGGAGTGCATGACGCTGAGGCGCTGAGCCTCCCTGGACACCCTGATCAGGGCGCGCCGCAGCAGCTGCGAGAGCCGCCGGACGGCCTCCTGCGAGAAGCTCCTGCCCTGACCGGCCCCCTTCCCTTTGCGCAGGATTCTGCCGATGTCCTCATCGGTCCAAGGGTACTCCTCGAGATCCGGCAGCTTAGGGCACTTGGAGAAGATGTCGGCGACCTCGGGGTCTTCCGGCAGCACGGTGTTCACGGTGTCCCAGCTGTTGTTCCGACTGTTCATGGAGCCCGAGTAGTACCACCAGTTGCCTCTGTGCTGAGAAGAGGTGAAGGCTTGCGAGTTGGACTTGGAAGAAGAGAGACTGAGGGACCTGCAGGAATCCCCTGCCCCATAACCAGAGTCCAAAGTTAAATCCTCCAGGGTCTTCAGAGTCGAGCTGTAAATCCCAGCCATAGGAAAGACGGGTTAAGCCAAGCGGCAGGACAAGCGCGAAAGGTGAGGCTGGGGGCAGATCCCTAGCGAGCCCCGAGCGGCGCGGCAGGACGGGCAGCGCAGAGGGCGGGAGCCCTCCCCGAGGGCTCGGCTACCTCCATCCCGGCGGGAGGCTGCGCTCGGCCATGCCCC
>VWZU01010761.1:0-17813 GCA_013397095.1 Sterrhoptilus dennistouni
CTGGGGGAACACACACTCACCTGCCCTGGCCAGGGAGGGGATGGTGCCCAGGGACAGAGCCCTGTTGAGCCGGCTGGGGAGGGAGGATGAGGAGGTTCTGCGTGGGGACCTGAAGAGCTGCTGGTTTGTCAGGTGCAGGATGCTGGGTGGTGTTGGGACAAACAGAGACGTGGCAGGTGAAGGGAAGGCTGTGCCAGGCCCGCTGGGAAAGACGCTGATGGAGTCCCCAGAGAGGAACCTGCAAAGGACACGCAGGACAGACACTGAGTAAGGAGAAATCCCAGCACCTGCCTCTCTCGTTGTGCTTGCAGGGACACTTGTTTTGTCACCAGGTCTGGACTAACTGTTCAGTGCAGGGGTGCTGAAGAGTTTATAGGAATGTTGCTACGCTTGGGGAAAATAAGAACTGCTCAACCTTACTGAAATTATTGTGCACAAACCTGTCCCACAATACAGGGTGGAATAGTTTAGGAATGCCAGTGAAAATACCTTGGATGAGAAAATTACCCAGGGACTGCTTTATAAAGTCCAGATGTTAAAATACAGGAATTTTGTATTATTTTTAACAGTTGGGATGGAAATACATGAAAGAAAGTCTAGAATATGAACCAGAATCTCTGAATGTTGTTCTGTAAGATTTTTTAGTTAGAAACAGGTAATAGAACTGTCAAATATATCATGATGAAGAACTGAGTATGAAGTGCATATGTTATTAAATGGAGATAGCTTTGCATATGTTTTTAAATGGAGATAGCTGACTTTGCAGGCACAATTTAGCAGATACAATATTTGAAGGCCTAATCTCACTTCTGGTGGAAACAGAGGCAGATGAGAGCAGCAACATGGTAACATTGGCTTTTCTTCTGTCAGAGGAAAGCCAGGAGTAAATCAGAGCGTGAGGAAAATCCCAGCCTTGCACTGTGGGGTGATTTCTGTCATTCTGTCCTGGAGATTAAAGAGCTGGTGCAGCAATATTGTGCTGTGCTAACTCTAGAGTTAAGATTACAACATAAACCATATTCTAAACTACTTATCTGCTAGTAGGAGGCAGCCATGACCAATCCTGACCATCTCAATGAGGTTGAACCTGTGAGCCAAGCAGGGTGCAGGTGCAGGACATGCCTCTCACAGCAGCCAGGGATGTGCTGCTCCTGCAGCCACAACAGCCCAGCCCCTCCAGGCTGCACAGAACCTGCAAAGAGCTCCTGCTTTGCATCCATGGGGAGTCCTTTAGAGCCCCCTCACACACATCTAACCCCACCACACACACAGATGGATACCCAGCTCAGCTTTGTAAGGGGAAATAAATGGGAAAGGGAATTAAAAGTGCAGCTCGGGGCTGATAGGAATGGTAGGAGGAAGGGTGGTACCCACCCCTCACTGTGCCAGAGCAGCACCTGTGAGCAACGTGGCTCTTCTGTCCTAACTTTGCACCTTCTGTGGCTTTGGGCTAAAGGATCCAGCTTTACACAGCTCCTTGTTGCAGCAGAAAACAACTTAAGTGGTTTATTGGCTTTTGGAAGTCTTTAATTTAAGGAGCTGGAAGATATTCTAGTAATTTATCACTCATGACCACAGTCCTGGGACTGTAAGTGTTTTGGATCAGGCTTCCAATGGCTCTGCTGCTCAACCTCAGCAAGTTACTGCAGCCACATCCTCAGGGCAGTGAAGAAACATTTGTCTTGAACCATCCAGAAAAGGAATTTTTCTGATTAGCAAAGAGGAGCTGAAGAATTTTAAGTATAGCTTATATTATAATGCCTTAGAACTGAATTCTGACCAAAGTAAGTCTTAAACACGGATCTGTTCTGAACAAATTCCTGCTAAGTGCGAAAATTCCTGTTCTCTGCACTCTTTAGTGTTTGCCACTGCCCTGTCAAGAGGGCTTGATTCCCTCATGGGAATGGGCTTCTTGCCTGAGAATGGGCAGCTGAACTAAAACTGCTTCCAGAAGCAGATAAAAAAGGGTGGGGAGATCAAGAGGATGATAAGGCAGGAAGGAACCACATCCCAGCCCTGGGATGGAGCACTGCAGCTGGGTCTGCTCCAAGCCACTTGTTACAGAGTGATAGCGGCTCTGGCAACAGTAAAAAAAGTAAAATAAAAAAAAAGAAGGGAAAAAAAAGGCTCTGGAGTCAGTTTGTGGAAATAGTCAAGGCCCGGAAGCCGTTTATTTCAGAACTTGATACTGTGAACATCAAAAATTGGGTATCTTAATTAGTGTTTACAATGATCACAATGGTACTAAACAGCTGGGCACAAGTCTGCTACACGTATACTTTAAAAATAAATAAATAGAAGGTTAAAGAAGGCCATTACATAGTGTGGGACTGTACACGGTCCTGAAGAAACATCTCCTGCCAGGAGAGCCTCCCCTCCTCTGCCTCCCACAGACCCCACCAGAGGTGTGGGCCTCTCTCTAATTCACATTTTACCAGAGATGTTGCATCATCCCTGGGACAGAGAGGGACATGGGAGGGCACAGGGCAGGCCAGGCTGCAGATGGAGCCACTCCTCTGTCAGATAATGAAGGTGAGATGCACTCACAGGCAGCTCGGGGGAGGTTCATCTGCCCTGGGGGGCTTGGGGTGAAATATTTCCTCTGGACTTAATGTCCCCTCAGAACTGAGCTACCCCTGTCCTGGGCAGTGGGTGCAGGACAGTCCCTGCCATCCCAGGAACTGCAGCACAGTGTAACACTGCTCTGCCCTGCTGCACCTCCTCACCCAGGGCCACAGCCTGTGCCTCCTGCCACATTCACAACCAGGAGTAAAGAGCACTACAGGAACAAAAAACAGGCACAAGAACAAGGGAGAGTAATGCTAAAATGGGCACAGCTCTCAGATACATTAATATTTTCATATGTGGCTTAGAAAGCCAGAAACTTCAGCTGCCAAGAGTAAGAATTCTTGTCCCTTGCCTGTTGTCCTGCTTTGGATGAAACAGGAGGGATGAATTAGAGCTGCCATGTCCTGCACTAAGACCTTCCAGAGTAGAGATTCTTGGCACCAACTGTGCCTTTGCCCCCAGCTGGTGGCACAAAGTGGGGAGGGGTGTGTGTGCACATCCTCTTCCTACACAAATCCAGGGATAAAAACATTCAGGGAACCTCTTCCTGCCTGTCCACTCCAGAGCTTTGGTCCCAAATGAGGCTTTACAGGGGATGACTTCAGGACTGAGTACTGTCTCTCTCCCTGGAGGGCACCTGCCCTGGCTCAGAGAGCCGAGTGTGCCGTGCCCAGGTGACAGAAAACACCTGGAGGGAACTGGCAGGTTGTGTGTGACGGCACACAATGTCAACAGCACCTCTGAGAACCAAAGCAAAGCCACACACCACAGCTCCCTTCAACCTTCATGAGTACAGTCAGTCTGGAGCAATTAATCTGGCTATTAATTATATTAATTTTTATAAGAGCATAAATACTTTTTGTTCACATTACATCGATACATGCTTCCTATAGTATCTAAGCATGATTATTAGCGTCACATAATTTCAGCACACACTTGAAAAATATTCATAAAGCCAAAATAATAATAAGCCACTACACCATTTTTATACTCCCATATGTTCTCACCCTTTGACACACCCAAGCTCAGGAGGACATGCAAAGCATGGATGTGGGAAAGGAGGAGTTGAGAGAAAGAAAAGCACTGGATATAAATACAGAATATTCAGGATGGTAAAGGGTC
Organism: Sterrhoptilus dennistouni; assembly: GCA_013397095.1. Classification (NCBI taxonomy): domain Eukaryota; kingdom Metazoa; phylum Chordata; class Aves; order Passeriformes; family Zosteropidae; genus Sterrhoptilus; species Sterrhoptilus dennistouni. Next base: position 3,691 of record VWZU01010761.1, read on the forward strand.
ACAAAGGTGTCACTTTGCATGCACTGATGTCACTGAGGGCCTCAGGGAGAAGAGAAGCAGCAGCAGAGATACTGACTTGTTTGCTGCCTCTGGGCTCTCCCTGACCCCCCTGCAGAGTCACCCAGAAACGTTAGCCCAGGTGTCCCCCTGTGCCCTGCCAGGCTCAGTGGTGGCACAGGAAGGACAGGAGTGCTGGCCTGGCAGACACATGGGCACTGCTGCAGCCATGGCCCCGCCAAGCAAAGCAACACAGTGTTGTCCCAAATCCTGTCCAGGGAAAGGCACTTAATGAACCCACGTTGGCCCCTTTGTAAATCTGGCTCTGCTGGGCAGGGTACAAGATTTTGTGCTGGCAGATCAGCCACGGCCACTGAGGGCCAGAGACAGGCACTTGGGGATGGAGCAGATTTGATTTCAAGTGACACAAACCCACCGACAACCCCTCAGCACCTCAACTCTGATCTGCTGTTACCATCCCCTGGCCCAGACACAAGGTTAGTGTAAAAAAGCAGCACCTTGAATTGGAGGCTTTTGGGGTAAAAGACCCCTCTAATATTGTTAAGATGTTTACATGCTCTGGCCTGCACGGCTGAGAGAACCCTCAGGCAACAAAACAGCACCTGGAGACCACAGGTTACCCTGTGCTCCTCTGTGGCCTGAAGTAAGAGTCCAGCTAAGGGAAAACAAGAAGCTCAGAGCACTGATTAAGTGGATCTGGATGATTTTGTGTCAGTTATCAAGCCTTTGTCAGCTCTTATCCCACCCAGCAGGAGGAAATGTGTCACACAGAACAGCACCTCAGGTGCACAGGGCCCCTGTGCACCAAAACACACATTTTCTCCTGCTGGCCTCACTGTGGGGCAAGTTAGATGCAGTTAGATGATGCACCTCAGGTATCCCCATCTGGATGGCACAGATGATTTATCTAACTGCTGAGTGAAAAATGCAAAGCACCTTCCCTACAGAACCTATGGCAAGGCAGTGTCTGGAACAGCCTATTTGGCTTTGAAATCAGGTGTGGCAAGAACAGCCTCAGCAAAGGCAGTAGTGGTTTGACTATTTAGTTTTCACAGTCAACAGCAGAATGCTGCCAACTTACAGCTTATCTGCAGGGCTCCTTGTCTGAGACACAACTGGTACAGACTGAAATGCTACAGTTTATAAATCAGAACATCCCTGGACAAATCCCACCCTTCTCCTCCTTTCTTCCCTTCCATCATCCTCCACCATCAGCAAAAGTGTGTGAGACAAGGAGAAAGAAAGGAGGCTGTCAGCATCAGAGCCTCTAAACCACCAAAAACTCAATTGAGAGTTTGGTTTTGAGGTTCTGAGGTTTTTGTTGGGTTTAGAAGCAGCAGCACAGACGTGCTGAGGCGCTGAGAAGTGGGGGAAATCAGCTGACACCTGAGCAAAAAGAAAAGCTTCTTTGGCATTAAATGAACCCCACTTCAATATGGACTTTGTTATTCTGTTTCACCTTTGAAATTTTCCCAATGACATGCACAGAATTTCTCCAACTGTGAGTTGTGAACGAAGCACCATAGAGATCAGTTGTACAGCTTGGCCATAAAACAAAGTGGCTTTCTGATGTTCTGAGATATAAATTAGTGCAACTGGTAAATATACTTCATTTGTATTAATCTGCATAAAGCAAAGACAAACGGATGTCACTTGCAGTTAACACATCTCCCACATTAAAGGACTTTAAACTCACTACAGATTTGCACTTGCTGTGCAAACAGAGCTACAATACTCCTTAACAGGATTATTCAGGCTTCACAGTGTAAATCCTCTCCTCCCCACAGTTGTACCAACTGCCTGTTCCCAACACTCAGCGTGCATCCCCCACATCCCATCCCAGCACTGCACAGGGAAAAAGGCAGGAAGAGAAGAGAACAGGCATGGTAAACCAAGGTAACATTTAAGGGCAAAACATCACAAAAGGTGCCTGACCCCAGGGAGCTTGAGGATGAGTCGAGTTTAAATAGAAAGAAAAAAATCAAAGTGCTCCTAAAAAGGGAGGAAAACAGCTACTTAGAGGAGATAGGAGATGATACGAAACAGTAAAATGTAGTTTAATACAGCCTTGACTAAAACATCTGAAGAGGCTGCCAGCCATCTCTGAAGCTGCCACCAAGAGTCTCCTTACTACTGGGCAAGAAAATTTGGACAGATTGATTTCATTCTTATTAATAAAAGGAAATTGCTGACAGAAATCAGGCATGACATTACCATGACCAGTCCCACTGAGTCTGTCAGCTTCTCATCCCCCTCCTCTGAGCCTTCTCAATATATCCTACAAACATGAGATTCCTCCCATTCCTGGGACACACTTCACAGGAGAACAGCAGGAGGAACTTTCAATCCAAATTGTACAGGTTTGGGCAGAAAAAAAATCACAGATAAAAGTCTTTTCTTACATGTATGTTAGAAGGAAAATTTGGAAGTCTTGAAGCAGGAAGAAGGGAGGGATTAAAAAAAAAATAGTCCAGATGCCTAATTTCACTTAAAGGCCATAATAGCTCAAGGTTTTTCATGCCTGGGGGCTGGAAGACAAATGCTTTGGGTCAGGACTGGTAAGTGATGGGAAGGTGGAGGATGGAACCAGACCCTGCAGGTGCTGGATTCCTCTTGTGGTAAATAAGTAACCAACCCTCAGATCATTCACAAGCACCAGAATGGAGCCAGGTCCTGGTAGCTCAGAGGTGGATCCTGCAGCTCTCTGAAGGCACCAGGAAAAGATCCCAAAGGAGAGCCCAGGTGGGCAGCAGGTCTGTGTGGCCATTCCCTGGCTGAGTTACAGCACACACCAGGAGCTGCACCTTCCCACAGCTCAGCCTGGCTTGATGAATTTCACAGCTTTTGGCAGTGCTACCTTTGTGCTTTCACAATCAACACCAGTTCAAGGAACTGTAAGTATCAACAGCTAGGAAATAGTTTTGGTTTCCTTTAAAAAAAGCTCCTCTAATTTCACCAGCATCTGCAGCACCCAGTAGTGTCTGCATTTTTCAGCAGGAGCTGCAGATACTTCACAGTGAGAGCTCCATTCTGATTATTTTACTGTTTATACACTGGAAGATCACTAGACCCAATTAACTTACATCAGACTATTGGGGTGGTGAGTTCCACTGTGCTATTCTGAACATAAAATAGCAAACCTTCTGTAAAAGTGCTATTTCCTCTTGAAAGACCAAAATCCATGTAAGAAACTCGGTGGAGTGCCTTTCAAACAACTGTGCAGGATAATCAGGCTGCTTATTATAGGAGGCCCCAACAAGTTAATCCTAAAAATCCCAAAGAGCTGGAAGTTCCCTCCTCCCCACAGCAACACCCACCCCAGCTTTCAGCAGAGGAGTGCCAGGCTCTCAACTCCAAGTCACAATTTCCAGACCCTTTTTTTCAGCAGTATTAGCACAATGCCAGACTACAAAAAGAACCCAAAAAAAAAAATCCATCTCTGTTGCCACGCAGTGCCACAGCAGAACTCCCACCCCTTCCTACAGCACATCCTTCATTGTACAATGAAAGCTGACCAGGTATCACAGCATGAGGTTGTCAGTCCCACACTTCTCTTCCTAAGGCTATAGGAGTGGAGAAATTCAGGCATTTTTATCCAGTTGTGCTTATACACAGGGGAGCAGGTGGGTAAAAAACCCAAAGAAAACTGGCATTGAAGGCAACAACCACTGGCAGATCTGAAAATTTAACCTCAAACAGCTGCACACTTTCAGGTATTAAGGCACCCTGAGCTAAATGACTTTTTAAAGCACCTTTTTGAATAAATTACTGAAGTTTCAGTTAAAAGCACTTAAGGACACTTCTCCATCTAAAACAGGAGCCAGGAGAAGGGCAGACAAGAGATGCTGCAGGTCAGTGATGCTACACAGTGGAAGACAAGAAGAACCAGGTTTTGGGCTCTGTGTGGTCCCCTCCTTGCATGCCTGGGCACCACAGCACGTGTTAACCAGGACTCCAAATCCACAGGAAAGTTCCCATCAGTTCCAAATTAAAATGACCAGCACCATTAGGAAAGTGAAGGTGGATCAGGGCAGAGGGTTCCTCTGTGAGTGGCTAAGGATGGAGAGGCAGTGAGAAGAGCCAGAAGGAGCCAGAATCTCTGTGGCTGGAGGAGCAGAATGGGGAGGAGGCTGCACTTATGGAGCAGTTGGTGAGGCAGCTGCTGGAAGAACTGACTCTGGGGAAGCTGGATATTTGTACTGCTGATGCAGGGTGCAGGAGCAAGGGAGAATGGAGGCAGCAGGAACAGCTTCCATGGCTAGCAGTGGGAATGCTCCAAGCAGCCAGCACAGTGGTAAGCAGAGATGGGGAAAAATATATATATATACACACACATATATATACACATGTATATATACATATATATATTAAAAAAAAGATCTTCACGCTCATCTAACTTAAAAAAAAAAAGAGAACCAGAGGAAGGGGGAAAAAAAAAAATAAAACAACAAGAGGAGAGAGAGAGAAGCACCAGTCACACAGAGTTCACAAGGCTTTGTTTTTTGCTCCCGGGGGTCACTGCAGTGGCTCTGACCTTCGTGGCCGGAGTCTCCGCTGGCCCGTGGACTTGCGCGTGGCCACGGCGGCGGTGAAGCCCACCAGGCAGCACAGGGATGTGGTGCCAAACTTGGCCGTGTCCAGCCAGCTGGGAGTGTCTGTCTTCAGGTACCTCTCGGCCAGGTGCAGGCTCATCACCACCAGCCACAGCACGGAGGAGAAGGCGTCGATGCGCCGCAGCCTGGCACGGGGAGAGGAAACAAACATGGGTCAAGCACTGGGACAAAATAAAAGTGCTTCACTCCAGTCAGGAGGCAGCAGAAATTAAATAAAAATGCTTGACTCCAGTCAGGAGGCAGCAGAAATTAAAAGGCTTTATTTACAACTTATTCAGCCTTTTTATACCGTGCAAGAAGGCACTTTATTGGTCCATAGGGCTGATATCTCTCCCATTGGATAAGGAACAGGAATAGCAAATAACTCCTGTTGTTACGGGAAAGGAATATTGTTTACATAAGGTTGTTTCGGGAAAAAGAAAACCGTTCAAAAGTTTTCTTTGGGAAGAGCTCAGGCTCAGAAAATACTGGGTCCACAGCAGGGAACCACCTCGGTCCTGAGGAGGAGAGGGGAGGTGGGGAGGGTACCTGGGCTGAGCAGGTTCTGCACTGCCTCTGATTACATGTGCAGCCCTCCCTGCTGCTGAGCAAGTGTCTGAGCAGATCAGCTCCATTTCCCATCAGAGCTGCTTTCCATTCACAGTAACTCCACTGAACGAATCAAGGCATGCAGCTCTACATGTGCCATTCAAACATTTACCCCGGATCACCGGGGCAGCACAGGAACAGCACAACTCCCCCAAGGCAGCCTGAGCACACCCACCTGATGCGGCCGGCCAGGAGCATGGCCAGCAGGCAGGTGAGCAGCCCCAGCACGGCCACGGCCATCTGGTGGTTCTTGCCGTAGGCCCAGGCGGCGCTCAGGCTCTGCAGGAGGCGCTCGGGGAGCAGGTGGAGCAGCTCCCGCCAGCCCCGCCCGGGGCTGGCACTGTCATTGTCACTGTCATTGTCGCTGTCACCGCCCGTGCGGGGGCTCGGGCCAGTCCTGTTCCGCACGGGGCCGGAGGGGACGGCACCGGGGACAGCTGTGCTCAGGGAGAAGGGGTCTCCTGACCCGTACACGGCCATCAGAACCAGGAATGCACAGCTGAGGAAGGCCAGGAACCGCAGGAGGATCACCTGAGCTGGCGTGGTGATGGAAGTGGAAGAGGAGGATGAACACAAATTCTGCAGGGGAAGGAAGAAACGCCTGATTAGAAGCTGAATTAAACTGCAGCAAGGTTTTGAAATGGTGCTGTATGAAGCACTTTCACACTGTATGGTTCACTGGACTGCTCTGCTCAAGTCCTTCTAAGTCTCTGTACTGGGCTGACACCACATGGGATTATTGTAGGCCAGCAAGGAGCAACAGCAGAGACACGAGCAGAAGCCAAGGTCAGGCAGGGCAGTGAAACAAGGAGAAGGTCATAATTCAATTCCCATTGTTCTTTTTTTTCTTTTTCCCCCTTGTACTCTGTAATTTCCTGCACCATGCTCATAAATTGGCTTCCCTACCTCCCCTTCTCTGCCTGTCCCATTATTTTCCTTCCACTCCATTATTACACTAGACCTACCCTCTGGCAACTGTGCTGAATGACACCAGCAAGAGGCAAAACCTCAAACTAACACGAGAAGCATCTGTGGCAACTCTCCTGTGCTCTTCTAAACTGCTGCCAGGCACCTAAACTCCCCAGGCTAGAGAGCCCCAGGCTGCTGCCTCCCTTTCCCAGCTGCAGAGAGAGGGCACAAAGCTGTGTCCCTGCCCTGCAGTCCCCAGGTGTCCCCAGGTATTGGGGAAGATGAATCAGGGAAACCTTATAAATATGATTGCTTAGCAAAAGATTCTGAAAATATGAAACCTGTAATTGAAATAGAAATGGAAGCTTATTTTGAGTTGTAGGATACTGAGTCTTAGTTACTCTATAACCTGAAAACAACAGACTGGCCAACTGAAGGAGAATCCCTTTTAATTGAACAATACCCTTCTGCTGGATGAGGGATCCAAAGGTCAATGTAGCAAAAGAGAAAAGTCTAAAGAGTAGTTTTTAAGAGTTTAAAATGTGTGCTAATGTAGTAGTTCTTATAGGCTGTATGTAGATTCTATAGGATTTTGTGTCTTGTATTGGTTGGTCACTGTAAATTAGAACATTCATCACAAAAGGAGATAGAATGGATTGGAACAAAGACCTCGCTCTCTTTGGCTCTTGCTTGCTCTCTTCCCCTTGCTCTTAGCTCTGTCTTCCCCCTCCTCTTGTGCTCTCTTAGCTCTCTCCCCCCTGCCCCCTTGCTCTTTCACTCCCCTCTTCTTACCTCTCACCCTCTTGCTCAGTCTCCCTCTCTCTTTGTGACTTCCCTCCAGCCCAGGCTGGTGGCTGAAGGCAAAGCCCTTTTTACCCACAACCCTTGCAATAAACCCACGTATTATTCTAGACTATTCTCATGTCAGCAGAGTCCCTTGTCCCTGCTGTCCCACGTACCTGGGTGTAGCTCTTGTCGCTCTCCCGGCGCCTGAAGTGGTGGCTGAGCAGCAGCGCCCGCAGCTGCCGGTTCTGGTGTTTGATGTAATACTCCACTGCAGCCTGGCACGGGCGGCACAGCTTGTAGGTCTGCTCCAGGTGGTGCTTGTACACCTCAATCTCCTCGTCGTACTTGCCCTGGGTGAGAGAACAGCCCGGGAGAAGCAGGTGAGAAGTGCAGGTGGCTCAGCAGGTGTGTGTCAGGTTTGCTGTTGACAGGAGGGCAAAGCGCGGCTGCAGTCTCATAGGGACAGTTCCCCAAAAACAGGGCTGGACAGAGAGCAAGCTGCAGGCCAGGCACACAGCCAGCCCCACACAGAGCTGGCCCAGCCCCACACAGAGCTGGCCCAGCCTCCGTGTCCCCAGCAGGACATGGACACAGCCTTGGAGGAGGCTGCTGTGGCCCAGCATCAGGATGTTGAATTTCTGTGCCTGATTTTGCTGTCTTTGCTGAGATCTTATGATTTCCACATAGGTAAGACAAATAACTCTTCCTCTCCTCAAATGAGGGGACACAAAATACCTGCTGCCCCTTCACTCCAGGCTCATCCCTGGTGTGCTCCTGCTGTCACTAACACCCTTTTCCAAGCATGCTGGATAACACAATTCCAGGTTTCTCAGCTGGCACAGGCACTGCACTTCACTGAATGCCTAAAAAGGGGCCAAATGCTGGCAGTACTGGAGCAACTGGATAGGTCTGGCAAGAGGCAGGGACTAGAAATAAAGCTGAGAAAAGGGCACCAGCCAAAGATATTCTCATTGAGCATGATCAAATTTCAATCTGTTCTCTGGGAGTCACTCTGATTAAACTCATTATAATCAGACAAAGCAGACTGGATTAGGCAAGGCAGAGGATGGACACTACAGCACAGTCTGACCCCAAGGCTTGACCATGATTGAAGGCTAAGGAGTGCAGCACTAAATTCTCTAAACAAAACTTTAGGGAGCCATAAAACTGCAAAGGAGAATCCCCACTATCCTATCCTCCATGCATATTGAGTAATGGGAAGGCCAAGAAGCTGCTCAGCAAGAAATCCTGTTGCTGTAAAATCCCTTTGCCCTTCTAGGCAGAGATGGAAACCAGGGAAATTATATCACTGCACAGGATTCCCCTCCCACTTCACTTGTAAATGCAGAGCAGCACAGCCAGGGCCTCAGGAAAACAAAATCTATTAAGGGAGTTTATGGGACCTGCCTCTCAGGTCCCATAAACTCAGCCATGGGAAGTTGAGTTGTAAGATGATCTCAGAAATGTCTTGGGCTCAAGCTTCAATTTCCAGTGCTCATCTAGAACAGGGGAACATTCCAGCTTTGAAGTAGAATTAGGTAAATTTGCAATATTAATGACTGGACTTCTCTGCACTGGAGTGCCACACAATGCTTCTGAAGCCTGCTGGAGCATCATTCCACAGGACACTGAGAAACTGCTCTCTCTCCTGTTTACTAGGCTGCAGCATGGAATAAACAGAGCAGGAATAGCAGACACACGGATGGGAATGCCTTGATCAGAGACTCTCCAGGGATGGCAGTACCTAAGGAACACTCACCTCCTCCCTGGGTGAGAATGAAGCCAGCTGTTTGATTTTCATGGTTTGGTGGTTGTTGCATTTCTTGCAGAGCAGAATTTGGCTGCTCACCCACTGCTGTGGTTTGGCAGGGTCACAGAAGGTCGGGCTGCCCGACACAACGTGGTTAAGGTGCTCCATGTACTGGGCAGGGATAGGCTTGTTGTAGTCTCCATTCTGACAAAAATCAGGGGGAAAAGGGAACATTCAATCATAAAATCAAAGCTAGGTTGACAGTAAGATTCCCTAAGCTCTGTCAGCTCTACATTTCACTAGCATTCACCTGTGTAACAAAATAAATAAGTAAAAAAAGAAACAAAATGCTTCAAATCTTCCCCCCATCTCCACCAGCTTGCACACCTATTGCATGTAGCTGGTGGTGCTGCATTTCAGCTTAAGACAGGCTTTGCCATTTAAAAGAATACAAAACCAGAAAAGAACTGTTCCATACAGTAAAAAAAGCATTCTTAAGAGATATGTCAATACCACTTTTGCCCTCTAAAGCAGGAGAGGAAAACTCATCTCTATCTGTCCACTCAGCACCCCCCAGAGCAGTGCATTCTTTGTCCAGGCTGAGGTGCTGAGCTCAGGGGTGCCCAGCACAGAGCTGCCAGCTGTCCCTCCCTCCTGCAGTGCCCCTGTGAGGTGAGGCTGCCCCCCAGGTGAGGCTCAGGGCCCCCCATACCTCCTGGAAGCCGTTGTACTGCTCGCAGTTGGGGCAGTCCCAGCAGTTGCGGTTGCCGTAGGGCACCACCGTGTCCTGGCTGCAGAACCAGCAGTTCACTGTGACGTGTGTGGGCTTCTTCCTGTGGGGAGAGGGACAGCTCAGCCAGGAGCACTGGGCCCAGCCCAGGGAGAGGGACAGCTCAGCCAGGAGCACTGGGCCCAGCCCAGGGAGAGGGACAGCTCAGCCAGGAGCACTGGGCCCAGCCCAGGGAGAGGGACAGCTCAGCCAGGAGCACTGGGCCCAGCCCAGGGAGAGGGACAGGCTCAGCCAGGAGCACTGGGCTCAGCCCAGGGAGAAGAGAGCCATGGCTTTCCAACAGTGAAATGCAGGAAAACAGACAATCTTCCCATCCCGTGTGCTTCCCGATATGACTTGGAGTAGTCATGTTAGTGAAAAGATGGAACGTTAAAGCAGAAGTAAATAAATTCTTCCTGACAATCATACCTCTGTTCTAGTACCATGGATATGCCAGAAATTTAATAACAACCTTGTGATTTACCCACTTCACTGTTTTTCAGGGGCAAATTTGGGGGTACCCAGATACGTGAGTCCTCTCCATAATCAGCAGTGCTGTTCTATGAGAAGATGCAGTAGAACTGATGCTTAATACACAGGATTCCAGGAAAAGGAAGTCAGGATGCACAAGAGCTGCCTGTGGTGGTGCTCAGAAACCCAGCAAACAGGCTCACGGTTACAGCTCTGTCTGCCCTGTTTGGTAGAAAATTTTTCAAGGACAAGAGCATGCCACATTATCCTGAGGTTCCAGCACTGCAAACAGCTGTTTCTTCACAACTTCAGGTACTAAAGGAACTGTGGAATCAACATTTCATCCCCTGCTTTTTACACACCAGAACTGAAGGGATAAAGACTAATGACCTTGATCCACGAGCCCCTTGTTTCCTGAAGCAACCCTGTTAAAACTACACAGACAAACAGCTGGGACGTGGCCCCACCACCACAGGTTGTGACAGATGCTTGAGCAAAGACTTTCAGGACCCAACCCCTGAGCCTGCCTGCCAGGGAAGCTCTGCTTTTGTCTCCAAACTCAGGGCAATCCCCAAGAGGAGCTTCCCGGCAGGCCAAGGCAGCCCAGCCCAGCTGTCTGGGTTTATCAGAACTGGTTCCAAGGGAGGGCAGCTGCTCAGGACTTGTCTCTGCAGACAGCTGGACCCAGCTGCCACCAGGGAATTGATCTGTGTGGCCCCACTGCCACAGCAGAGAGAGCAACTAACAGCAGCCAAAGTGCTCCCAGCTGAGAGCAACTTCTCCCAGCTCTAGGAAGTGTTTGTTCTCTGCTGCTGACACTTCTGAGTGCTGCAGGAGTGTTGTCTGGCACCCTGCAAACAAACAGCCAGGTGGGTCTTCTCTCTGAGCCATCACCTCTGCAGCTGGATCTCCACAATTAACGTTTTTCCCACTTGCATTTCCATACACTGTGCCTTGAAACTTGGTTTATAAAATATCAAACCTTCAAGCAATGTCTGAGCCTCCTGTTCAGGCACTAACAATGAGGATATGCTTGAAATGAAGCACTGAAAAGTCAGAATGTACAGAGGATTCCCTGCCAGATGCTGAAAGAAAATGGCTGGAGCTACTAGGATAACAGATTCTCATCTCAAAATAGACCCAAACACCCACACCCCTCTTAAAATGAATATTCCCTGCTCAACTTTCTTCACTGCCAAGGGGGTTCAACTGATCTGAGTTAAAAATATCACTGCTAAAACTAACAGGCAAAAGAAAAAAAAAAAAAAAAAACAAAAAACAAACCAACCCAGAGTTTTCAGCAGACAGACCTAGGTCAGTAATGTGAGTTATCCATGAGCTACTGCTGGATAAAAGCCAGTCCCAAAGCCAAGCACGAGTCAAAAGAGCAGGATGAGGGATGGACACAACACCTGCTGCATTTGTCCAGTCTCACTATCACAGGTGTAAAAGCTGAGCAAATACAAAATGAGCAGCACACAGATCCTGCAGCTCCTGGGGCACAGCCTGGGCTCCTGCCTCTGAAGGAGGTTATTGCACAGGTAGTGCAGAACCTGCCAAACTCTCTCCTCCTCCTCACCATCCCCTGGCACCCACGGAAATAAATGGGTAAAAACACCACCCACCCCTCAGCCTCTACCCACCCCCAGGCTCTAAATTCCATGATGTGACAGAGGTAAAAGCACTAATTTCAAGGATGACAGAAGTGGAAAGCACAGGTGAAGAAATGAATGTAGCAGTCATGCTATAAAGCAAAAACCATCAGTGCCAAACCCTACCTGAGGATTCACTGATATCAGAGACCAAATCCTCAGTATACTCAAGACCTTCCCATCTTTTCCCAAACAGGATTTCATTGATCGCTCCTGAGGCTCAGGAAGTACTGGAGGGATGTAAACAGCAGCACTTCATTCTGACAATATATGCAAAAGAAATGGCTAAGTCCTGGATTATTTAGGATAAGAGGCAATAATACTTCCTTCTGTGAACCTATAATCTGTTGCCATAGAAATAGGTGCAAAAAATCCCCAATTCCCAATCTGGTGGGTGCAACAAAGAGGAATTTAGGCTCCTTTCAACTCCCAGCACTCCTCACTACTCCTATTTTATACACACATTTAAGGTCATGCTGAAGTCCATGCTCCTAATGGATTGCCAGAACAGTCTACCTTGATAAGTGCTGGTAGTAATAAACTGGATTTGTAAATATTTTTATTTACATCTATTCCCCACCCTCTTTACTATTAAGCCAGAAGATGAAGATCTTTTCTGTAGTCTTGAAAGAGACCACTGGTGGATGTGCAGCTCTTTGCTGGGTTCCCAAGGATTAGAAGAAAAAGCCAATTCTCCATTAAAAGCAATTAAAGCAGCAGTCTTTGTTTTGGCACAAGTGGATTACAAAGCAATTATTCAAATGGCTGTGCCAGCAAATCTGAACAAAAAGCAGACGGGGAAGAGGAGCTGTGCTGCACAGCTCAGTTTTGATCAAACCACATCTGGTGGCATCAGACAGACCCAGGGCTGGCACAGCACTGCTGGCACAGCTGGGTAAGAGCTCAGGGAAAGCTCCAGGGAAACTCCTGGTGGCACAGAACAGCTGCCAAACCCCAGGTTGTGGCCATCACCTGAGAGTAAAGGGGTCTGTCAGTGCTACACCCCATTTTCCAGTGCAAGAAAAGCACATCACAGCTGCCCAGACCCCAGCAGGTGAACTATAAGATAAATGCATTTACTCAGAACTAGCAGCTATAGACAAGACTTAGTTAGCCACAAGCACAGTGATGTGAGTTACAACACAGCCTGTCCTCTCCCACGAGCAGACTCAGTGACCTCTCAGCCAGGAAAAAGGTGTCCAGTGGACTCAGGCAGGGACACACACCCAGGGATAACCACCCCAGGTTCTGTTCCTATCTGGACATCAAATCTTTCATCTCCTTGACGAACAAAAAGCAAAGGCAGCATCATAACTATGTCTGACATCACATCTGTGTCCCTTATTAGACTGTCCTCCTTGATGACTATGGAAGATTCTTTTAACCAAGGCAGAATAAGAAATTTGGAACTATCAGAACAGTACTGAGAAACACAAACATGCAGGATCAAAGAATTATCAAGGTCACCTGAAAGAATTTACCAGCAGTCTTTAAGGACTTGGGAAGAAATGCTTTCCATTCCAGAGACCTTTTGATGAACCTGAGCAAAACAAATCCCATCTCCTCCCTCAAAAGGCACGCCAGCATCAACTGGGTCAAAGAAATCTCGCCTGCTTCACTGGGATTGCTTTAGGCCACTTGGATTTCTTGGCTACCCTAAATATGTCATACAAATGCCAAGTCTTGTATGTGGGCTAAAGTCCCACTGATCATTGATATGGTTAAACAAATAGCAAATGCTTCAGGGCAAACCTAAGGCATCATATTGAGGATGGAGGAATATTCTTCTCTTGCAAAGCATAAACTTGAAGTGAACCTTAACACGGAGCCCTTGGGACCAGGTTGTCTCCAATAGAAGCACTTAATAGATGAGCAGACTGCAAAGTCTATTGCTGCTACAGAGACTGAAGTGCCTTATTCCACACATCCCCACATGCCTTTCGTGCTGTGCTAGATGAGGATCTGTCAAATTCAGCTTTTCTCCTTTTACGAGATCTGAATCACCACATCTCGCCCTGATGCTTTTCAAACCTGGTTTTTAATCGTTCTGCATTTAAATCATTCTACGGTCACCAATGTTCTGTGCAATTAAGAAACAAGCAACCAAAATAATTTTGGTGCCTAATCAATAATTTTGACTTGTATGGAACCTCCCCAAGTTCTAGCACTGTGCTAACAGCGTTGTGATCTTACAGACCTGTTCCCCAGCAATCCTTCCTTTATCCCACATCAACCAGCCCAAGGAGCAGGATCTTCTCTTTCCCTGCCTCAAAAACGCCGGGAAAGGAGCGGGGAGACCCCGACGGGCAGAGCCTGTATCCTGTCCCCGGGGTGTCCCCGGGCAGCGCTGGAGGGAGGGATGGAGGGAGGGATGGAGGGAGGGATGGAGGGAGGGATGGAGGGAGGGATGGGTGTCCCCGAGGCCACCGCAGCGCCGGGATGCTCAACCCGGCACAACAAAAGCCATTCCCGGGGATAGGGGAGCCGTTCTCCCGCACATTCCTGCCCCGGGGCCGGGCACTGACCCTGCCGGGGCCCTGCAGAAGCGGCCCCGCTGCTCCTACACT
>VWZU01010761.1:23237-36822 GCA_013397095.1 Sterrhoptilus dennistouni
CCAGAGTTATCCAGGAGAGCCCAGAGTTATTCAGGGGAGATCACAGTTACCAAAGAGACCCCACAGTTATCCAGGGGAGCCCAGAGATACCCAGGGGAGCCCACAGTTATCCAGGGGAGACCAGAGTTATCCAGGAGAGCCCAGAGTTATTCAGGGGAGATCACAGTTACCAAAGAGACCCCACAGTTATCCAGGGGAGCCCAGAGATACCCAGGGGAGCCCACAGTTATCCAGGGGAGCCCAGAGTTACCCAGGAGAGCCCACAGTTATTCAGGAGAGCCCATAGTTACCAAAAAGAGCCCACAGATACCAAAAAGAGCCCACAGATACCCAGGGGAAACATGCCAGGAGCAGGAAAGCTCCTGTGTGCAAACCCCAGGGATGTGGAAACCCCCTGTGCCAGCCAGCACAGCCACCCACAGAACCCTGGACACACTTGCCCTGCAGGCAAGAGGAAGAGCTAAAGAGGAGTTCCCTTTCATGTGGAATAAATGAATGATTTGCTCTTTGAAGCTAATACAGATCTAAATGCTTTGCTGATGCTCACAGAATCAATATTGCTCCTCCTGCACAACCATGCCATTCACATCTACCCAAAAAGACTAACACTGTTCAGTCCCCAAGGGCTTCCCACAGCCTGACCACACAACCCCAGAGGCTGTGGGTACTTACTCACTACTAGTGAGAACAGAGACATCAGGCAATCAGTTTCTGGGTGGTTTCTGAGTTGTTTTTAAACTAGCAAGTCCCAATCCCCAACCACATCTAACTGGGAATAGTGTGACCAGCCCTGAAAATGCCAGTGCAAAGCCAAAGCAATTTGCATTTGGCCCTTGGAACAACTGAGAGTTTTTACAGCCCCAGACCCATCATTTGTCTTGGATTCCAGGCAGCAGCTGCTGTCCTGCACTCATGAATGGAAGGGTGAACATACCATGGGGATAAGCAATGCAGGAGGCACAGCCCTTGGAAACAGCAGCAGCAACCATCAGTCCAAAGAAACTCGTCGAGGTCCTCTCGGTCCCGTTGGAGGAAGGGGGCAGCTGGACTTCCTTTAAGTGCTTTTTTAAACTTTCATAAATAGCAAAGCAGATGATGGTCTCAGAAATCCCTGCATAGGAGGCAGTCAGGCCCCTGTAGAAGCCACGGACACCTTCTGTCTGGTAAACATATCTAGCACACTGCAAGGCATTCATTGGTTTGGAGCCCCTCACTCTGGAAAACAAACACAACAGAGCATAGCATGAGCCAAGAAAAATAATTAATATTAAAAAAAAAACCAACAACCACCCTTGTGGCTTTCAATACTTTTAATAAAGAAATGGTTCTGTAAGTTTTATTCCAAAATTCTCCTAGGAAAGCTGCACAGAGCAGGACTAAGAGTGATGCTAAGAGTGCACACTTGGCTTTGCTACTTCACTAATACACACTCACCATTCCTTCAGCTCAGGTTTAATCTAGTCTGTCACAGCTCACACCAAGGCCTTAAAAGACAATAAGCACTGAAGAGACACTGCTTTGTGTCAAACTGATGATTCCATTTAAAGCCCAGAGACAGAAATCTGCTGCATGAGGAATGACCCTTCATTTTAAGAGGCAGCACTCAGTTCAGTTCAGGGTGCCACGCTGCAAAGTGCTGGAATTAAGTCTTATAAATTATTTATAAAGCTGTCGTGCCTTGTAAGATCCTTTTTATCTGACCTAGCATGTCCTTGCAGGAAGGAATTTCCATTCTAAGCAGTCACATTATTAGCAGAGTCCCTTATTGCTGTGATATCCACCAGTGACTGTGAAGCATTCAGCTGAAATAAACTGCTGTCAAATTCCCTCTGTCTCCTGGATGTGTGGTTAACAGTAGCACAGTGGTGAAGGGGGAAAAAGAACATTAAACCACTGCAGCAGATTCTGATTGTCTGTAGGAAGTTTTATGAAATAAAACTGCTGTGTCTTCATCAGTTTGAAGGCAACACCTTCTCTGTGTGACCTGAGATCAGTCCAGGTGATGCTGCCAAAAGGGACACAGACTCCACCCTCATGCTCAGCCCCCCACATGAGCTCTCATGGCCCTTCCACAGCTTCTGTCCCTGCTGTATCAAAGCTTTCAATATATTTATCCTCATCATCAACCCCACAATTAGAGGAGTCTGTCAGCAGCAGAGAGAAAAATAATATTATGTCAAACTAAAGATTTACAGTGAACAGAGGCTGAACCTAACCCAGCACTCAAAGCAACTCCCACATCCTTCTCAATAATTTCTGTGCATCAAACTGAAGTAAGACACACAGAACATGAACCTTTAGTCTGAGCACACAGAAATGTGGCTTGGGAGGTGGAACTGAGAGTCAGGGGAAAACTGGGTGAGATCTATCAAAGAGCCCTGAGCAAAACCTCAATGGCTCAGTTTTCCAGAGACTCCTGATGAGTAAAACCACAATGGTTCAGTTTTGCAGAGGCTCCTGATGAGGAAAACCTCAGTGGTTCAGTTTTGCAGAGGTTCCTGATGAGGAAAACCTCAATGGTTCAGTTTTGCAGAGGTTCCTGATGAGGAAAACCTCAATGGTTCAGTTTTGCAGAGGTTCCTGATGAGGAAAACCTCAGTGGTTCAGTTTTCCAGAGGCTCCTGATGAGGAAAACCTCAGTGGTTCAGTTTCCCAGAGGTTCCTGATGAGGAAAACCTCAATGGTTCAGTTTTGCAGAGGCTCCTGATGAGGAAAACCTCAGTGGTTCAGTTTTCCAGAGGCTCCTGATGAGGAAAACCTCAGTGGTTCAGTTTCCCAGAGGCTCCTGTGGCATCCATCCCCCCCAGCAGTCACTCACTTCCTTTCCAGCTGCATCCTCGTTTTCACCATCCATATGGGGTTCATCAGGGAATTTGTGATAAAGGCTGAAAGAACAAGACCAGAAGTGCAGCTGAATCCAGGCCATGAACCTCACACCCTGTGCAGTGACACACTCCTACCACAGCTCCAGCCAGAGGTGACAAAAGCCACAAAAGCTTCCCATTTAATATTAAAATTCAGGAGGCATCAACCCATGGATTCTTCATTTTTTTACCTATTTTAATATGTGTGTCATGCTCCCAAAGGCTGTTGCAGACAAGATCCCTTCCTTCCTGACTGGTTTTGGAATTCCAGCTCCAAGGAAAGCCCTGGGGACACAAACCTGGGCTGGTGTTCCCCGGGGCTGTAGGTGGTGCCATTGAGCTGCTCATTAACAGAACCTCATTAAGGGCTGCTTTGGGAACGATTCTTTTTAGTGACCATTCTGGTGGCTGAGGATTGAACTGGGGGAGCTCTTCTGCAGTATTTTTCCTACAAGAACAAACTCTTTTTCCCAGCCTGGTAGGAAAAGTGCAACATCCTGAAACAATTTGGCAAAAGCAGGATCAGAAGTTTAATGCTGTTTACTAATATATTTTTTTTTCATTGCATTAAGAGACATGACCAGAGCATTGCAGTTGGAAAAAACATCCTGAATTAGTAACCAACAATCTAGAAGTATTTCTGTGCTGAACAGAAAAACAGTTCCTCTGCAGACAAGGCCAGCTCGGAGCTGGCAAACTCCTGGGTTTTGGCATACACCAGCTCAGATTAAATGCACATTTTCAGCACCTGGACTCTGTTATTGGAATTACAAAGACTCACCTGCAGAACCTGCAGAACAGACGTGCACAACGTTGCTGTTGGGCACAAAGATGCTGTTAAACTGCTCTTTGGCATTGGAGTAGCAAGCAAAATACACAGCTCTGTGGGGAAAAAAAAGAAGAAAAGCAATGTAATACAGACAATATCAAATTAAACAACTCTTTGCCCAGCCCCCTGAAAACCAGAACTCTCTGAAGAGGCCTCCACATGAATATTTCCATCTGCATGGACACAGAGGTTTTGTTTTCTTTCTTCCCTTACAATACAGTGCCACAGTTTGACTTGACACCCCCAGGGCAGGAATATTTTGCTGTGGGAGGCAGCAGGAGTGAGGTGCATGGAAAAGCAGAGCCCTGGGTTCAGAGCTCTGCTGCAAACCCTGAACAGAATCAGGACTCCCTGCTCCTGTGTGGGGGGACATCCCACCTCCCAGGCCAGAGAGGGAGTTCACCTCTCTTCAGGTTCAGTTTCAGGCACAGAACACCTGGCAATACCCAGACAGCTCATGAGTTTTATCATTTATTTCCTAGACAGAGAAATCTTCAGCCCTGCCAAGGATGGGACAGTCACAGGGACAGACCACCGAGTGCTGCAGGAATTCCAAATGCAAGGAAACTTTGCTGCTGCTCAAAGAGGGACACAAATCCCTTCTGGGGCTGTGTGGCAGCAATGAGACTCTTCCCCCTCAGCTGCAGCTTTTCATTTGAGAAGGATTTAGACAAGCAAGGCCCAGAGAGGAACTCCCCTGCCCTGGCAGCTCCCACTCAGTGCTGCGTGTTCAAGGGAAGCAGGACACCAGAATAATGCAATTATTAACCCCACAGACCTTTCTGCACTGCTTTCTCTTCCTTTTCAAGCACAGAAGAGGCTCTTGCAATGGTGTGGAACTTAAGTGTATTTGGCATGTAAGTGCCCGATTTACTCTGCACTTTCCAGTGTTATGGAAGTGTAAATCAGATTTTTATCAGTACACTGAGCAGAACACAGGCACAAATCTCAGTTTACAGATGGGATAACTTCATGGCCTATTATTTTGAATCACAGATGCACTGTAACATTTGTATTGGCACCTCAAACATGGGTTTTAGCAATAGTTTAACTATTTACCTTGATGGTGCAACTCCAACCAAGTTTGGACCCAGCCCTCGGAAGAGTGACCTTGGTCCTTCTTTTTCCAGAATTGACCTTAAAATAAAAAACAAACAGGGAGGGAGAAGATAGAACTGGGGTTAAAAGTTAGTTTCTTGTTCTGTCAGGCAGAGAGCCAAAAGAACTACACAAAAGCACAGAGTATTAGATTTTAATTCCATGTGATAAACTTCAAAATAAGTGGAGCTATGTACTGAGTAAAGGCCACTGCACCATAAAATCCAGTGCTCTACAGGCAAATGAGTGTCAAATGGCACGAGGTTATAATTTCCATTCTTTGAAAGCTGTCAGGAATTGAATTACAGTTTCATGGAGAACCCAGTGGTAGCTGACTCTGATGAACAAATAACATTTTTACTGCTCTCTGTATCTAAGCAATTCAGAAGTTTGCTTCCCATACAGCCCTGTACAGAGACATGGAAAAACAAATCCTTTTTTTCCTTTCCCAATTGCCACGGGATGTGCTTTTTTCCCCCTGAGAAAGCTGACAGAGGCAATCACAGCACAAACACTGTGAGTGCCCAGGCTGGCATTCAGCAGCTCTCCTGACTGAGCTCAGCATGGGAAAACCAGGCAAGAAATTCCAGAACTCCAGGCTCTGTGGGCAGCTCACTGGCCCTGCCAGGCCTTCACACTTTGCTCTCCAGGTCACTGGCACTGCCCTGAGTGCTCCCCACAGATTTCATCCCAACCTCATTGCACAGGAGGAGACACAGGAGCTCCTGACACGCTTTTGTTTCCTGCAGCAGAGCTGAACTTTCCTGTCTCAGCTCCAGGGCTGAGTGTTTCCAAGGAGACAGATCCACCAGCTCCTTGTTCTTAGTCACTTAACAGTCACGACTGCAGCTTCCAGCTGGGCTAACTCATCAGAATCTTAAATGGATTAGACAAAAGCAGCCTGTCCTTCTGGAGTGCTTGCCAGCAGCAGGAGGCTGAACCTGCCCTCTGGTACCTGTTTTTCTTTGCATTTACAGCAGTTAAGGCTTTTCATGCTTAACACCTTTAACTCTTACAGAGCAATTTCACTGGTAGGGCTCTCATGGCTCCTCCTTTAGCCATATAATTTTCCCAAATCATGAGGTCCAAGTCATGCCCAGTTAATGATCAGGACTGAGAAAGGGATGAAAGAGTCAAAATAAGGGAGTGAAGTTCATTTCTTTCTTCCTGCATTTGTATTTTCTCAGCTCATAACCAGTAGCATTTTCTGCTCTTCACAGATGTTGCCTGCAAGGGAATTACAGCAGAAATACTTTGCTCTCAATCCTCTAAAGTAATCAGGTTGAAAACTTGGCAATGAACACAGCTAGGCAGTTCCTGAAGTGAAATGAAATCAAGATCCCAGTCACCAAAGTTAATGAGCTTAATAGATATATTAAAAGGCTGACCCATTTTAAACCATTTCCTCACCCCCTAAAAAAACCAGACAACCCCAGAAAAAGTTGGGACCAGAGGATGAATGAAGATATTTCTTCATTAAAAGTTTTCACTTTCTTTAGTCACAGCTGCCTAAAGTCCAATGCTGCAAGGTGAAAAGATAGCAATGAAAGGGCACTAAAATCAAAGCAACTGGCACTGCCTTATGCATCCAGTCACGAATTGCTCTAGACTCACCTCTGAGTAGACAAAGAAATGTTTGGCAGGGGAAATCAGGCTGTTTACAACACAGAAACTCAAGTCCCAGAACGACTCCAGCCAGAGAGCTCTGCAGAGAATTTGAATTACCACTCCAGTGTTATATAACTGTGCAGCTTCTCCCCAGGCAGCCTGCCAGACATGGTGCTGGCCTTACATAAAACCATTCAGCTCTCGCTGCTGCTGCTCGGTGTTTTCCTTGGCACTGCTGCCCCCTGATCTCTGCAGGGCCCCTGCATCACCCTGGGGTGCCCGAGCAGCCAAACAAACTCAACCCTTCTGCAGGAGGTCTGACCATAACTCCGTGGTGCTTTGGTATTAAAATACAGTAGCTGAGAGATTGTCACGGTTGCTTGGTAGAACTATTGAGCAGCTGTTAGATAATTTCCTCTTCTTTATGAAGACACGTCTGAAAGGGAGCAGCTTAAGCAGCAAACACTGCAGTGTGAACTCCTCAGGGCTTTTAACAGAGACTGAGACAGGACTGGTGCATCATAATAATAATAATAATAATAGTAATAATAATAATCAGCAAAGACAACACCTGAGAGCAGAGGAGAGCTCAGTAAACCAGCAGCAGCACCCCAGGGCCCCCACAGGACATCACATTTTGGTGAAATGAAACTCAGGTCAGTGTCAGGAGTGGTGAATGAGAGAGGGAGGAGCAGCAGAACTCACTTGAGAACACTGAGCAGCCCCGGGGACACAGACGTTGGCCTGACCATTCCTTCCCCACTGATGGTCCCCAGCTGCACCTGGGGGTAGTAGACAGTCCTGAAGGCCAGTTTGGAGGATTGAAGCCTCGTCTTTATCACCTCTAGGGGACACGTGAAGATGGCTCCAACTGTCCCTCCACACCTGCAAAGGACAATCCAAACAAGACAGAATGTGACAAACTGCAGAATGTGCAAACCACAGCACAGAAATGCAGCCTGAACACATCCTGAGTTATTCACACTGTGCACACACTGCAGAATGTGCAAACCACAGCACAGAAATGCAGCCTGAACACATCCCCAGTTATCCACACTGAGCACAAGTCTGTAGTTCAGCTCTGGCTAAGGGACATGTGAAGATGAACCATCTCTCCACTCCTGCAAAGGACAATCCAAGCAAGACAGAATGTGACAAATGTTGCTGCAGAATGTGCAAAGCACAGCACAGAAACAGCCTGAACACACCCCCAGTTACCCACACTGAGCACAAATCTTTATTTTAGCCCTGGCACCAAGCAAGGCAGGGCTCCCTTGCCCTGGGGCAGTGATGGGACTGAACACNGTCATAGACAGAAACACAACCTAAATGCATCCCCAGTTATCCACACTGAGCACAAGTCTGTAGTTCAGCTCTGGCTAAGGGACATGTGAAGATGAACCATCTCTCCACTCCTGCAAAGGACAATCCAAACAAGACAGAATGTGACAAATGTTGCTGCAGAATGTGCAAAGCACAGCACAGAAACAGCCTGAACACACCCCCAGTTACCCACACTGAGCACAAATCTTTATTTTAGCCCTGGCACCAAGCAAGGCAGGGCTCCCTTGCCCTGGGGCAGTGATGGGACTGAACACAGGGGTGACACCAACACTGACAAAAATCCCTGACTGACCACGGGGCCGTGGGACCATTCCCTGGACATTGGGAGTTCTGCCTGTACAAACCTCCGTGGCATCCCTGTTCCATCCCTGTCCTAAAACAGACACAGCCTTGGATGGATTTTTCTTGTGGGAAGCAGGAAGCTGCCAGATGAGAACGAGCCCCCTGGGGATTAGGACACTACAGAATGAAGAAAATAATATAATTCTTCACCATTTCAGTACTTGTGA
This sequence comes from Sterrhoptilus dennistouni, assembly GCA_013397095.1. Lineage (NCBI taxonomy): Eukaryota > Metazoa > Chordata > Aves > Passeriformes > Zosteropidae > Sterrhoptilus > Sterrhoptilus dennistouni. The sequence goes on from VWZU01010761.1 coordinate 31,490, forward strand.
TTTAAGAGCTACCCTCAGAAGTGGAAAATATCAAAACTACACTAAGTTAGGCACTCTTGAAAACAATGGATATCAACTTTTTTTAGGGGGGGAAGGAGGGAAGGAAGGATGACAAGGAGGAGAAGGAGGGTTGGCAAAAGAATAACAGGCAGAGAGGTCCCTACAGAACAAACCTCTCATATTCTGATAACAGAAGGCTAAAAATGAAATATTATACACATGACCCTATAATAGGCATATATTCATCTTCATACAGTCAGACTGAACCTCAAAAAAAGCACTTTGGGCCAAGAATATAAAGTGTATGAGTCCTAATTTTTATTTTTACCAGCAATGTGGAAGGTGACTGGTCCAACTATTTCTCTCTCTCTGCTGCTGTTCCTCTTAGGTAATTGAATGTTCCTTCTGGCAAACTTCATGATTAAACATAATGCTGAGGTTGGCTAAAAGGTCCTATATCTACATTTTATTACTCAAACACACTGGGATTTAGGAAGACTTAACTAAATATTTCAGGTTTCTTGCAAGGGCGTTTACTACAGCTGAACTGACTAGGAAATATTTTCGTTGTTTGCACAAGTGTCAAAGCATGTTATTGCTTCAGAAACCTGTGTTTATGGTTTTCCTTAGAAAACACCAGGGGTCAGCAACTTAACTCTCTTTGACGTTCATGTGAAATCGCAGTTTTAGTAGTTTTCCATCAAAGGGAGATGAATTTTAAAAAATAAACGTACCCTTTTCCTTGTGTATAAAACCCCACATTGCTGCTAAAGAACATTGCATTTTCCTGTGTATAAAACCCCACATTGCTGCTAAAGAACATTGAATTTTCCTGTGTATAAAACCCCACATTGCTGCTAAAGAACATTGCATTTTCCTGTGTATAAAACCCCACATTGCTGCTAAAGAACATTGAATTTTCTTGTGTATAAAACCCCACATTGCTGCTAAAGAACATTGCATTTCCTTGTGTATAAAACCCCACATTGCTGCTAAAGAACATTGCATTTTCCTGTGTATAAAACCCCACATTGCTGCTAAAGAACACTGCATTTTCCTGTGTATAAAACCCCACATTGCTGCTAAAGAACATTGCATTTTCCTGTGTATAAAACCCCACATTGCTGCTAAAGAATGTTGCATGCACTAATTTGGGAACAGAGATCCTCAGAAGGACATTAAGAAAGGCATTAGTGGGTATTTTCTAAAGCCCCTTCCAGATATAACTACCTTACTTGGAGAATCTTTTTATAAACACAAGGGAAAGGGCAATAAAATGGCAAAAAGATCCAGGCTGTAGATGCACAGCAGCCCATGAAGGCAGCTCATTTTGCCTGCTGGATCAGTGTATTTCATATGGACTAAAACCATTCCCTGCCAAAGGCCCCAAGTCCCCACACTCGCATTAACAGCGTGGCCACCCAGGCTGAGAAAACCACAGAAATCAAAGTTTTTTACAGGGCTCCAAAGAACAGCCCAGACCTCGGGCCAGGAACACAAGTTCCTCACCAGGGAACACAAGTTCCTCACCAAGGATTTCAGGTTCTGAGAGTTTCTGGCCAAGTACGACCCCAAACTGCTTTTCAAATGGAAAAACTGGAGAAACTGCTCCATGTTTCTCCACCAGGAGAAGCTGCTCCATGGGGATGTGATTTAACAGGATTGTCCAGGGAGTCCCGGCTCATTCCACTGGCAGAAGGGACAGAAACCTGAGCAAGGGACAGTTCACACCTCCACAGTGACCCACACTTTGCCTTTATCCCTCTGAAAGCACCAGAGCCCAGGAGGGAATGGGTTCAGCTCATCCTTCTCTCTTTGGTCAGAGGAACCTCGCATTTCTCTGAAATGGCTTTTCCATCAGGAATGGCTCCTCCAGCAAAACCTTCCCTGTTCCTGCAGCTCAGACTTCACCTGGAGCAGAAAGTGTTCCGAGGGTCCCCCCCACTGCTGCATCTCCAACTGTGCCTGTCCAATACAGACACACAAATGTGCAATTAACTCCTGGCTAATTAACACACTCCAGAGTGTTGATTCCATCCTCTGTAAGAGGTGGAAGGGTTTTGTCCTTCATAAATAAATAAAAATTATTTATTTACCCCTCTGTTAACAGGTGGAAGGGTTTTGTCCCAGTTTCGTCCTTCATAAGTAAATAAAAATTATTTATTTACCCCTCTGTTAAAAGGTGGAAGGGTTTTGCCCCGAGTTTTGTTCCCCATAAATAAATAAATAAAATGCAAGTCTGGGGGAACTTCCTGAAGGTAACTTGATTGCTTTAATTCCCAATTAATTTATCTATTCAGTCTTCAGTCCCCGTTTAGTTCACATTAAAACAACACTCTGACAGTAACGATTCATAAATTCAGAGCACTGAAATTTTATTTTCTATTTCTGAACCACCAGCTGCTCACTCTAGTGACTCCTTGCTCCATAATTTTTTCTCCTCTCTGGCATAATCTCAACCACATCTTCCTGCCCTTCTCCTTGCCTTTCAGCCTTTTAGTCTGATAATCCAGTTAATTTATGCATTTGAAATAAACTCTCAGCACCCTCTCAAACAACGGAGAGATGCCAAGAATCTTAATTAAAACTTACTTCATCAGTCCTAGATTTAATCACTGAGCAATATTCTCAATACAAACACCAAGCCAAGGCTGAATGTTAAGGGAAGTCCTGCAGAACAAAAAGATCTTCCAAAAGATCACAAAGATGATGGAGCTGCCTGGTCAGAGCAACCACAGTTTAAAACCAGCCTGACACATTTTGCTGTGTATTTGAAATTATTTTGATTTTCTAAAACATGCCCCATGACACACAGAGAGCAGAAACAGCAACACAGGCTCTACCTGTGAGATTTCATTACTGCCTTGGCCAGACTGAGAGCAAAACACTTCTGCGTCCTCAGATGCCAAAGGAAATCGAGTTTTAGAACAACACAGCCTGTTCCTAACGCTTTAATGTTATTAACCATTCGTGCAATTTCCACCTCGCCGTGCTGTTAGCAGCTGTGGGTATTCCTGAAAACGTTTCCTGAGTTCCTGGAGCTGCCACACTGTTAATGAGTGAGGGAATGCACAGGAACCCAAGCCAGGAGCAGGGTGAGAGTCAATCCAGCACCAATTCCCTGTCCTGGACCACACACACACACACACCTTCAGGTGAACTGCTCCTCTCACCTTAACAAATAGAAACATTTCCCAAACTTCATCAGCACTTTATCAGCACCAGCACATTGCTTAACCCCACACCACTGCTTGGGAAATCTCTGCAGTGACCAGCACTGCTCCAGCTGGAGAGACAACACGGAGTAACCTCTGCTTGCAGCAGCTTTTCCCAAACCAAAACAAGGCAGGACTGCTCTGATTCCAGCAGGGAAACAGGAACCTTGGCTGGTAAACACACCAATGTCTCTTGTGCAACTCAGGCATCGCTGTCCCTGCTGCTCCTGGACCCTCCCCAGCCCTCAGAACCCCCAAAACACCAACGGGACTCTTGGAAGCCTGAAAAGGAACCAACAGAAACTAAAAGGCCAACGAGTCCATCTGCCTGAACAGGCTGGTTAATAGGAAACCATCCCTTTCCTCAACTAGGGAGCACTTTGCAACGTTCGGGCCGCATTTCATCCCTCCCACCCTCTGCAGTGCTAAACGTTCTATTCTGGCCACTGAGATTATCTCAGGCTGCCTTGTGCAAACACAAAGATGTGAATTCATTTTAATCTGACACCGCAGCCCCGTCCCCACCTTCCCAGGAAACCATCATAACGCCTCTCTCAGAATTATTTCAAATGAATGGGTTCCTTTTACTTTCTCTGCAAAAAAAGTTTTACAGAGAACATTTTACAGTTGAACAAAGCACTGGGATCCTTGCAGAGGGCACAGTAAATCACTAAGGAAGATGCTGACCTCCCAGCACCTGATTAAAACACAGATGAGTTTAAAATGCTTATTTATTTATAGTCTGAGGAGTTACATGAGGACACCAGGAGCTCTGGATGGGCGCTGCTACTACCCAAACAAATTCCATGTGTACACTCGGGTCCAGCTCCTGCCCCAGGCTCCAGGTACTGCTCTGATGCAATGGGGAAGGCACAGGGGACAGAGGGCTCAGTGCAGAGTGCTCAGGCCAGCAGAAGGGCAGTGTCTCTGCAAAAATTAATATTTGTTTCCTTTCATATGATATTAAATAAACCTACTGTTCCAGAGGAAACTGAAGTATCCTGTTAAGCAACAGAAAAGCCAGTGGTCACTATCAGACTGACAACAGGTTTCATGTTGGCTCCCTAACTCCTGTCAGCCAACAAGCACTAAGGAATATTCTATTGCTTAGATAATTTAAGCTGTTAAAAACTTAAAATAAAATATTTTTGACGAGGCTAAAAGCGCACTTAATTTGCACTAAGTTTGATTAAACTTCATTTGGACCATAAAATTATCTTCCTAGGCTACTATTAAAATAACTGCAATAAGTTAATTTTCCAAGGGGGTTTGCAGGTTCGGGCTGTTCCTTTTGGCTTTTAACACAACAAATGCAACAGTTTACAAGTCCTTGAAGCAAGAAGTGGGCAGCAGTGCCCTGCAGTGCCAGGGCATTTCCCCACAGGTACCAGGACCTGTTCAGGTCCTCTTTTCCCCATTCCTCTGTGATAAATTAATTTTCCAAGGGTTTCTGGTTGGGGTTTGCAGGTTAGAGCTGTTCTTTTTAGCTTTTAACACAACAAATCCAACAGTTTACAAGTCCTTGAAGCAAGAAGTGGGCAGCAGTGCCCTGCAGTGCCAGGGCATTTCCCCACAGGTACCAGGACCTGTTCAGGTCCTCTTTCCCCCACTCCTCTCCCCTCTTGGAGCTGCTGCATTTGGGTGTAATCCTGTCAGCAGGCAGGGATTAGTGAGCAAACCTCACCTTCCTCTGCAGGATGGAGCCCAAACCTGCTGTGGGTACAGGGATTGGGGCTGGGACCCCTGTCCTGGCATCCCCTGCCTCGGCATCTCCTTGTCCTGGCATCCCCCAGGCTGGGACCCCCGGGCTGGCATCTTCCAGACTGACATTTCCCTGTCCTAGAATTCCCCGGCGTGACATCCCCCGGGCTGGCATCCCCTGACCTGGCATCCCTGTCCTGGCATCCTCTGGGCTGGTACCCCTGTGGTGACATCCCCCGGGCTGGCATCCCCTGACCTGGCATCCCTGTCCTGGCATCCTCTGGGCTGGTACCCCTGTGGTGACATCTCCCGGGCTGACAGCCCCCTGTCCTGGCATCCCCCGTGGTGACATCCCTGTCCTGGCATCCCCCGGGCTGGTACCCCTGTGCTGACATCCCCCGGTCTGACATCCCTCTG
>VWZU01010761.1:37551-49079 GCA_013397095.1 Sterrhoptilus dennistouni
ACGTCACCGCGGAGACCCCGCCCTCCCCTCCGTGACGTCACTGGACAAGAAAAATTCCCTGGGAGCGTTTTGTCCCCGGTTTTGTCCCCCATAAATAAATTATTTGTTTGTCCCCTCTGCAGGAGGTGGAAGGGTTTTGTCCCTCATAAATAAATAAAAAATATTTATTAAACCTCTTTATAGGAGGTGAAAGGATTTTATCCCGGGTTTTGTCCCCCATAAATAAATAAAAAATATTTATTAAACCTCTTTATAGGAGGTGAAAGGATTTTATCCCGGGTTTTGTCCCCCATAAATAAATAAAAAATATTTATTAAACCTCTTTATAGGAGGTGAAAGGATTTTATCCCGGGTTTTGTCCCCCATAAATAAATAAAAATTATTTATTTGCCCCTCTGTAAGAGCTGAAAGGGTTTTGTCCCACATAAATAATTAAAACTTATTTATTAAACCTCGCTATAGGAGGTGAAAGGGTTTTATCCCGGCTTTTGTCTTCCATAAATAAATAAAAATTTATTTAAAATTAAAATTAAAAAATTATTTATTTACCCCTCTGGAAGAGGTGAAAGGGTTTTTTCCCCCATAAATAAATAAAAAATATTTCTTTACCCCTCTGCAGGAGGGGGAAGAGTTTTGTCCCCCATAAATAAATAAAAATTATTTATTAAACCTCTCTGCAGGAGGTGAAAGGGTTTTGTGCCGGGTTTTGTCCTCCATAAAAAAATAAAAGTGATTTATTTCCCCCTCTACAGGACAGCTGCCATCGGTGTGTGGGCGTGGGGTTAACTACACAGCCAGGATATCTATGAATGCCCAGCTTTTAACGTTAAAACCCTGAAGAAAACGTTAAAATCTACAAAAATACTTGACATCTCCACATTTTCCATGCACAGTTTTCTATTGCCCTTGACAGTATGCTTGAATTCAGCTTAATTCAGACTGGCTTAAATCCAGACCCAGATCTGAACTTCCCTCCTTCCTCAATGACACAAATCAAACTCCCAGCCCCAAACCTGCCCGGGACTGGAGTCTGACATTTCCCTCTGCACATTCCCAGCATTTAAACCTCATCCCCTTCAGGGGGACACGGAGATTTAGGGGTTAAAACGCTGGGATGGGGCAGTGCCAGGTCCCCAGTCGGGTCTGGTGTCCTTGTCCAGGACCCCCAGGCTCTAAAGAACCTTCCAGAACTCCATGTTTGTGTAGGAGGTGCTGCTGAACCCTGGGGGCTGTGAGAAGGGCCTGAAGTGATCCGTGAGCTGCACGAGTAATGATTTACCAGAGCAGAGACACCCTGGGGGAGTGGTGGGATCCTTGGCCCCCGCACTTGGCTGGGAACACGGAATGGGAAGAGCTTTGAGCTCAGACAGGCAAAGTCACAGCTCTGACCCTGCTCCCTGTTCCTCCTGGGAACCCCAATCAGAACTGAGATCCTGTGAAATTACTTCTCTGTAGTGACATAGAATATATAATTCAGACCCAGGCAGCAATATGGATTTAATGGTATAACTATATTAGAGATGCTGGGCCTGTAAAATGGTGAGAAAGTGAAGATATTTCCCTTTAGATCATTCAAATGAACAGAAGAATAAAACCAATCTGGAGAGGAGCTGGCTCAGAGGGGAGCTGGTGACCACTGCAGTTATCAGGACACAGATTACTCTGTTTGTGGGGAAAGGTGGGACAGGAAGAGCTTGTGGATATGATTGTCTGGTGAGAAATACTAAAAATATACACCCTGTGAGTGAAATAGAAATGAAATCCAGCTGTGAGATGTGATCATGGCAGGCAGGAAGACGGGGATGAGCTGGAGATGGGTGGAAGGACAGAAAACAAAAGGAGCCAAGGGTGCAGCCCCTCTCCACCCTGCCAAGGCATCAGGGAAAAGGTGGATAAGAAAAGTCTCTTTAGAGTTTAGAATACAGGATGATATGGGGATAGAGCAGTTCCCATGGGCTGCAGGCAAAGTCTGTAGGGTTTGTATCTGGTGCCGGTTGGTCACTGTAAATTAGAATATTCAACACAAAAGGAGATGGAATGGATTGGAACAAGGTGCTCTTGCCTTCGCTCTCTTGCTTTTTCCCCCCTGCTCTCTTACTCTCTTTTCCCTGCTCTACCCCTGAGCTCTCTTCTACCCTCTCTCTCTCCCTCTCTCTTTGGGGTTCCCTCCAGCCCAGGCTGGTGGCTGAAGGCAAAGCCCTTTTTACCCACCACCCTGCAATAAACCCCCGTGTTTGTAGAATATCTCAGCTCTGCAGAGTTCCCTCTCCCTGGCCTCCAGGGATGCTCCCATATCTATTAACACTCCTCTGTGTGCTCAGGGCCTTGATTCCACCGCCGTGTGATCTCTGTTTGATTCTGCCTCTGTTCCTCTGCTCTTTCCCCGCCCTCAGGCTGTGCTCAAGATCTCCTGCTCCACATCTGGAGCTGAGAGCGGGATTGTGACCAAAAATATAATTTTTCCTCCCGGTTTCCGCCCTCTGCTGGGAGCGGATGGAGCTGCGGTGTCCGGATCTCATTGGAGCATCAGTGGCCCTCACTATTGGGGTGGTAACATCCCCTGCCACTGTTGGGATGGTAACATCACCTGTCAGTATTGGGATGGCATCCACTGTCACTGTTGGGATGGCATCCCCTGTCACTGTTGGGATGGTAACATCCCCTGTCACTATTGGGATGGCATCACCTGTCACTATTGGGATGGTAACATCACCTGTCACTATTGGGATGGCATCCCCTGTCACTGTTGGGATGGTAACATCCCCTGTCACTATTGGGATGGCATCCCCTGTCACTATTGGGATGGCACCCCCTGTTACTATTGGGATGAATGACAGCATCACCTGCCAGGGGACACCGATGTCACTGTGCTGAGGTGGCTGAGGAGAGCCACACTCGGGTTCCTCACGCCCAGGTGTGCCCCAAGCGGGTCCTTGTCCCAGCACGGGTGTCACAGAGAGCAGCGACAGTCACCGAGCCCGGGGGCTTGAGCCAGCTGCTTTGTACCTGCCAGGAGCTCATTCCTGGAGCACGGCTGCGGGTTTGCACGGGTTTGCACGGCTGCACACGAATGCATGGCTGCATGGCTGTGTGATTGATGTAATGTATAGATTCGTGTAGAAAATACTGTACGTGGTAAAGTTATAAATTGTCACTAAAAGTTTAGACTCTCAAAAGCTGCTCAAGGGTTTATTTGGGAATACCAAGGCCCATTGTGCAGCTGTGAAGCCACAAAATTTGCAACAGAAACGACAGGGCCTGGCTGGAGATGGCCCGTTCACCAAGGATGGACTTCCACTTCACGGCTACTCAAGATCTGATCTCAATCTTGGTGGGAGATCCGGAGGATGATCAAATCAGCGCCCCAAAGGAGGAGTCCGGGAAGACTTTTGGGACTTCTTTCTTACTTACAGGAAATCTTTTCAAACCAAGCTCGAGAATAAAGAAATACACGAATATTCGGACTTTCAATAGACTTAGCCTCCGGACAGAAAAACTGTATAAAAGCTGTACAGACCCAGCATTTGTGGGCAAGGTTGGATGGCACCATTGATGCTGTCACCCTGTCCACCCAGCATTGGATCAATGTTGTCTGTTTTCATTGCGGCCTTTTAATTTGATCTTGGAAAATGGCTAAATAAATTCTTTTACTTTGGATTGGCTCTTGATAGTTTATAACAGCTGCATGGCTGCAGGGCTGCATGGCTGCAGGGCTGCTTTGGTGCTGCACACGGTCACTGGGGCATGGCATGAGCTGGATGTGCTCATGGTTCATCCCTGTGGGGCTGGATGTGCTCATGGTTCCTGTCCATGGGGCTGGATGTGCTCATGGTTCATCCCTGTGGGGCTGGATGTGCTCATGGTTCATCCCTGTGGGGCTGGATGTGCTCATGGTTCCTCAGCCCAATCCTCACTGTACCAGCACAGCCTGGAGCTCACCCAGCACCTCTGAGATTAAAGCCATTGCAGCACCACTGCGCTCACTGCTTTAGGTCCCACTCAAGGCAGTTACTCTTTTCCCACTGGTTGCAGCTGGAGCTGGGTCTGGCGTTTGTGGGGCTGGATGTGCCCCACATCATCCCTCCCCTCTGGGGTTGGATGTGCCCCACATCATCCCTCCCCTGTGGGGCTGGATGTGCCCATCATTCCTCCCCTCTGAGGTTGGATGTGCACATCGTTCCTCCCCTCTGAGGTTGGATGTGCCCATCGTTGCTCCCCTCCGAGCCTGTGGCAGCCCTGCCGCCTGTGCCGCCGGTCCCCGGCAGGGAGCACTGCAGGAGCAGCGTTAGGAGAACCCACCCGGTGGTGGTGAAATCCCCGCTGAAGGTGGAAGCGCTGCCATCCCAACAGTGTGGGCCAATGATGTTCCGAGACGCTCCAAACAGGCAGGACTAGTGGGTGTTGCACTCAAAGCAGGAACCGGACCAGTAAGGCAAAACCAAGACACTTTAAAATTAAAAACTCACAGGGGACTGGCATCTGTAATAGATAAATTCCAAACAGCAGGTTTGGTCTTGTGTGCTGTGGCTGCGCCTCCAGCTTTTGCCTGTCACCCATCCTGGGCTCTTTGCTTTGCTCTGTCTTGTGGCTCCTGTTCCCCTTCACCAAACACAGACCCAAGGAGAGATCAGTTCTAAAAATCTCAGAGAATCAGTGACTTACTCTGAAGCCCCAGCACACAGAGACATTGCACTGTTTGGGCACCTCACTTGGGCATTAGTCTAGAAGTTCTCCCAGCTTCCTGAGCATCACCACCTTGGTTTTCCTTTTCCTCATCCAGCTGGAATGAAGAGCTGTGCCTGCTTGTACCTGCTTGCAGAGGCTCAGCAGCTGTACAGATGTGCTGTACAGATGGGATGCCTCTCCTTCTCCACTGTCATTTCCTGGTGCTGATCCCAGTTTGGGGTCAGTGGGGACTATCCAATGTCCCACATGTTGTTCATGCCAGAGAATCATCCCCTTCCTTGCTTCAGGCATCCCCTGTGTGTGTGAGCTCCTGGGGTACAGACTGAGATGTGTCTGCTCCTCCACCCCTCACCTCGGGGAGCTCCTGGGGTACAGACTGAGATGTGTCTGCTCCTCCACCCCTCACCTCGGGGAGCTCCTGGGGTACAGACTGAGATGTGTCTGCTCCTCCATCCCTCACCTCGGGGAGCTCAGGGTGCAGCTCTGGCTGCAGGAGCTCTGGGCACAGCCAGGGACACCAGGGGAAGGCAGGGTTTGTGTCATGCTGAGAACATGTCAAAGCACCAGCTGAGTGGGCCAGGTCTGGGGAGAACTCAACTCTGTGTTCCAGACACTGCTGGGACAGCCTGTGGAGCATTTCTAGGCAATTCCATGAGGATAAATGTGCACTTTGGAGACTTTGTGGCCTCCACAGATCAGACACCGCAGGAGCCACATCAGGGGAAGTTCCTAAATTACTCCCATGCCAGTACAGCATGAACCCAACCAGGAAAGGCTTCAGCTGGCCATTCCTGGGACTTGTTTTGTCTGGTGGCTTCCTACGAACTGCAGCAAGGAGTCACCAGCTTGTTCCACATCATTAGCAGCTGGCAGCTTCCCAAGCATTACCAGCACAGCCTGGAGCTCACCCAGCATCTCTGAGATGAAAGACATTGCAGCACCACTGCACTCACTGCTTTAGGTCCCACTCCAGCTCCCACTCAAGGCAGTTACTCTTTTTCCACTGACTGCAGCTGGAGCTGGGTCTGGCATTCCTGTAACAGATCTGTCTCAAGCCCTGAGTTAGGTGAAATATTGGTGAAACAGTCCAAAACAACTGACAGGGGCCTGCAACCCTGCTGTTCTCTGGCATCAAATTAAAAACAGCAACACAGTCGAGCTGGAGCATGAGGAATTGTGTTTCCTTCCTGAGAAGGTCTGAACTCAGAGCAGCCAAAGCACCTGGGAAAAGGAATGTGCTGGAAGTGGGTGTCTGTGGGAGGCTGACACTCTTCCCAAAGCGCATCCCTGCCAGGAGCTCCATCAAAGAAATCTCCCTGGTGGTGATGAACACCCTGAGAGCAGCACCCATCTGCCCCCAGAATGGCCAGAGTTTGGGAGCAGCCTCGGGAGACATGTCTGTCCACAAAAGATTATCCAAAGTCACAGTGAGGAACATGTGTGGTCGTGCAGCAGAACACAGTGAAGAGACACATCACTGGGCTAATCTGTCAGCAAAATCGTGTTTTGAGTGAATTAATGGGCATCCTGAAGGCTGTAAAATAAATGCGGAACACTTTGAATTCCTTGTCTCCCATCCTGCAGGGAGTGATTGCTGACTCCTCCTGTTTCCCCGTGGAAGGATGAGGCGGGAGGGCACAGGAGGAGCAGGCAGGGCTGAGGCCGGGGCAGAGTGCCCTGCCCCAAGGTCAGCACTGCTCTGTCACACCCGCAGCTCCCTCAGCCGGCTGCATGTGTTCCAGACTTGGCCTCTGCTCCCAAACATCTTGTCATTGCTAAAATAGCTCTGGTTCCACGCTCAGGGCCGAGGCACCGAGCAGCAGCTGTCATTAAACACCGAGTCCTGCTGCCCCTGCTGGCCTGACCCAGCCCGGGGGGAACAAGGTGGGCACTCAGGGGAAAGGGAAACTGGGTCAAATTGTAGCTGGAAAAAGACAGATTTTCCACACTAACATAGAACTGGGAGCTTATGGTGAGGAGATGCCACTAAGGCCCAAGTGTTTTCCCTAGGACAGGAGCTGTGATCAGTGGGAAAGGGGGACTGAGAGCCCTTGGGAATCCTGCCCACAGCCAGCCTGACTCAGACAGACACCCCCGACTGGGACAGGCAGCCCTGTCCTGCTGGAAATCCTGTGCCTTCACACTCTGGGCAAGGGCTGAGACCCCTCTGAACGTCCCTGGGGTCTGTCAGGAGCACCAGGAGCCCTCCAGGAGCCAGCCCTGCTGGAGGGCACTGGGGGAGAGATGCAGAGCTCCTCCATCCTTGGCAGTGCAGTGCTAACACAGCCTGGAGAGCCAAACAGAGGGGATGGAGTCAGTTATGGGGGATATAGTCAGATATAGGGGATATAGTCAGATACAGGGGATATAGTCAGATACAGGGGATATAGTCAGATATAGGGTATAGAGTCAAATATAGAGGATATAATCAGATACAGGGTATAGAGTCAAATATAGAGGATATAATCAGATATAGGGTATAGAGTCAAATATAGAGGATATAGTGAAATATAGGGGATATAGTCAAATATAGGGGATAGAGTCAGATATAGGGGATATAGTCAGATATAGGGGATATAGTAAAATATAGGGGATATAGTCAGATATAGGAGATATAGTCAGATATAGGGTATAGAGTCAAATATAGAGGATATAGTGAAATATAGGCGATATAGTGAAATATAGGGGATATAGTCAAATATGGAGGATATAGTCAAATATAGGGGATATAGTTAGATATAGGGTATAGAGTGAAATATAGGGGATATAGCCAAGTACAGGCAGAAAGAATCCTGATTTTTCAGGATCCAAAGGAGATCAATGGAGCAGAGCAGCAGCATCCCCCTGTGTGAGCCAACTTCCCTCCATCCCCATAACAATCTCCTCTGCAGGCAGGACTGGGATTAATGGGAACCATGTGGGAGGAGGGCCAGTGATCCAGGGCTCAGGAGGAGCAGCTGAAGCCAGAGGAGATACCTGGAGCCCGTTCAGGAGTGAGCTCAGGGACCAAACATCTCCTGAATGGGGAGTGGGCTGGGTGGGGGGATGACAAAGTGAAGGGTCCAGGCTGGTGCTCCCCACCCTGCCAGGGCAACAGGCCAGGCTGGGAGGAGCACACTGTCCTGGGTTGCAGTGTAGGATGTACACAAAGTATTTATTCTATCACCATCTTCATGAACTGTTGAAACCAGGTGGGCTTGTGTTTTCCCAAGCCCCTGCCTCTTCTGCTAATGGCCTTTGGGGTGTCTTCTGCTCATGGCCCATCAACGCCTGGCCCCATGACTCACAGGGAACTCCCTCCAGGAGCTCTCTCTGTTTAATGGGACACCAAGGACCCACTGCACGACTCCTCATCCCATTGGGAGATGCTCCCAATGCCCAGGGGGAGGAGCCAAGCATTCCCACCTGGATATAAGCTGGTCTGTGGGACAGTGCAGGTGGCACTTACCCACTGGATTCCCAGAGGAGCAGAGCTCCCAGACCTTTCTGTGGGATCACTGCTTCAGGAAGAGCCCCTCACCTGGACTGCTCCCACCACCCTGCTCAGGCTGTGTTCTGACTCTGTCAGCGCTCTTTTGTGTTATTGCATTTATTTTATTTTATTTTTACCTTTTTTACCTTTCTTCTTATTAAATTATATCTCTGACTTGGAGCCTCTCACTCGTTTTGCTTTCAAACCACAACACACAGGAAGGGGGAGAGTCACTGACAGTGCCCTGCATCTTCCACACAGCATCTGTCCCACCCTCCCGGGTTTAAACTCATGGCAGAGCCACCAGGGACTCTGCTGAAGGCAGAGGGGACATTGATTGCTGCTGGGGACTAAAGGCAGTGCTGCAAAGCAATGAACAGAACATTGTTGTGTAGCAGAATGAGAACTGGCTTCCAATTTAAGCCCTGGTATGGTGGTGACAGCTGCATCACCTACGTGCTCCTGTCATCCCCCAGCTGTAATTACAGCAGAATTATAGTGGGAGCATCCCCAGTGCTCTGAATTTCTGCTTGCCACGCTCGTGCTTCTCTGCAGTTGAACTAACAAAATACCTGCAAGGATGAAATATCCTTCATCTCAGCAATGCTTCTCACCTCCTTGGATTTGCGGGTAATCACTAGATGCAATCTCTCCTTAAAAATAAGGGAAATGTTTGAATTGTTGAAGGGTTTGAATTTTTGAAGGGTTATTTTTGAAGAGTGATTGAGTAACTGAAGCGAGGGTGGAATGCTCAGAGAGGAGCTCAGTTACCAAAGGCTCTGCTGTTTTATTATATTAGCTAACATCAGCATAAAGTGCTCAGTCAAATGCCTGCCCATCCCATCAGTTTTATTGCCTTCCACATGTGCTTTTTTATTGTCATTAGCTTGGCTTTAAACAATCCTTCCCAACCTTTCCAGAGTCTTGATCTTTGCTGTCCTCGCTCCAGAATTAAGTAACAAGGCTGTAACCAAACATTTTCCCTGCAAGGTTCACTGGGTCACTCCAGGACCTCTTCCCTTCCCTGGTGCTGCCATCAGGTCTGTGCAGACTCCCTGGAGTCACCAAGGCTCTCACTGCAGCATTAAAGCTCTGCCCGACCTTCAGATTCATCTCAGAAAATCTTCCTTCTGTCCAGCATGGCCTCAAAAGAATCTGCCCCAACAGCCCAAGATGAGGATTGAGTTTTATAAAAATAAAAGCAATAACTGCTACAATTTGAACATATTTTCCCTGGATTTTTTTTTTAAATTTTTTTTTTTTTTTAATTCAGTGAATGAGGATTTTCATTTAAACATGTTCTGTAACATCACAAATGGATACAGGAGCAATGAGCCAACGAGGCTCTTGCAAAACAGCAATAAAACCCTCAAGGACTGTGTGTCCCATTGTTACAGCTTTATGGGCACTGCCCCTTTTTCTATGGCTCTGACACTGTCCATCACCAGATCCTTCCAGAAACACCCTCAGCCAACTCCCCCGGGAACTCCAGAACGAGCTGACACGCCCTGAAACATCCCAGGAATTCTTTTGGGACCAAACCTGAGCTGAAGGATCTTTCAAAGCTCAGTCCTGTCCCTTTTTTTCCTGGTGCTGAAGAGTTTCCCCAGCCACATGCAGAGTGCCCTGATGGTCCTGGAGCAGTGCAGGGGCAGAGAGATGCAGACAGATGCAGACAGATGCAGACAGATGCAGACAGATGCTGAAGATGCAGAAGATGCTGACAGATGCAGAAAATGCAGACAGATGTTGACAGATGCAGAAGATGCTGACAGATGCAGAAAATGCAGACAGATGTTGACAGATGCAGAAGATGCAGAAGATGCTGAAGATGCAGAAGATGCTGAAGATGCAGACAGATGCAGACAGATGCTGACAGATGCAGACAGATGCCTACAGATGCAGACAGATGTTGACAGATGCAGAAGATGCAGACAGATGTTGGCCTGCCCCAGGCTGTGATCACTCCCCAGAGGACAATGCTGTGCTCAGGGCACAGGGACAAGGTGTGAGTGGGAAGCCTCCAGGGAAGGGGAACCTCTCCCACCAAGACCCTGTGCTTTGTACCCTCCATTTCTCTGCTTCCCAGCCAGCCACGAAAATGAAAACCATGTGAGGGGTGGAGCAGCAGGGCAGGGATTTATGGGTTGTTTTATAGGAGATGATATAAAACACTTTTATGTCAAGCTCTCTGTTGTGTTAATTTCCTTTCTGCTTCTCCTGCTCTTTCCTTAAGCACAGCCAGGAGAGGTCCAGGCTCTCTGCAGCCACAGAATAAATCCACCTATGGTAGATTTAATAAATCTGCCTATGGAACTCCAGTGCCCAGCCCAACCTTTGTGTTACCATTCCATTTGTGGTGGGAAATAGAACCTGGAGCCAGGGCAGGTCTTTGTGCCGTGGGCACATCAGTCTGCTCGGTTCAGCAGCTCTTCCAGCTGTGCTGAAATGTGCCCTAAATGCCACCTTTTAACCCCATCCTCGGGATTCCACTGCGGATTTAATCCTGTTGTAAAACCTACCTGGCTCACAGGTAAATGGAGGAGAATTAGTTGTGTTTGGTGGGTTTATAGAGCTGGGAACAGCTGCAGGGGGTGCCAGGGTGTGGCCTGAGGGTGAGCTGGCCACTGAAGGGAATGGGTGACTCTGCGGTAAATGAAATTATTTGGGGTAATGCCATTCTTTGTCATCCCTGGCTGAAACAATGAGGAAAAGAAAGGCCCAGAACGGGTTAAGAGGGAAGGAGAAGCAGCACAAGTGGATTTTAAGGAATGAACGACCGCACTGAAGGCAAAGGGCCGCCTGTGATGTATCTCACCCCCAGGGGATGCAGGAGTGACCCCACGCTGCTGCTCAAACACAATCCCATCCCTCCCACAACGCCCTAATGCTGCAGCTCCGGCTGTGTCAGGACAGGACTGTTCTCTCCCCTCTCCTCTCTTGCTAAACCTGCTCGGGAAACAGCCCGTGCTAAACCTCCCTCCTCGGATGTGTTAGAAATGTGTATTATAAAGTCGGCTTTTGGCAAGATGTGTGCTGTGTGATTAATAACTTTGTGGTGAGGATGTAGGATAGAAGTTTTTTATTTCTGCTTTTAGTAAAGAAAATTAGGCAGAGTGGTAGTAGGTGATATAGCACTTGCTTAAATTGTCTGTTTGGTCAAAATAACACCCAGTGAACACATAAAGAAGACTCTGCTGTTGATACACCAACCATCAGCATCTCCCACCTGAAAAAAGCACAGACCAAGGCCCAAACTGAAGGTGATAATGGAGACACAGCCCAGAAACACAAATGCTCTAAAAAGGCAAACCCAAGGAGGGACCATGCAAAACAGTTCCTAAAATATGGAAATTAATTTATAGAAGAA
>VWZU01010762.1:0-14960 GCA_013397095.1 Sterrhoptilus dennistouni
GGGCGAAGGGCGCCCCCGTGCGGGGGAATGCGGGACTGCAGAGGGGCGGGGTAGGTGCGAGTGAGTGTGTATTGAGACTATGTGAGGATGAGTGTGTGTGTGTGAGTATTGTGAGAGTATTGTGCGAGTATGAGAGTGTGTGTGTGAGTATTGTGAGAGAATTGTGAGAGTATGAGTGTGTGTGAGCGTGAGAGTGTGTGAGAGTGTGTGAGAGTATTGAGAGTATGTGAGAGTATGAGTGAGTGTGTGTATGAGTGTGTAACTGTGTGAGAGTATGTAACAGTGTGTGAGAGTGTATGAGAGTATTGAGAGTATGTGGGAGTATGAGTGAGTGTGGGTGTGTGAGAGTATGAAACAGTGTGTGAGAGTGTGTGAGAGTATTGAGAGTAAGAGTGTGTGTGAGTGCGTGTGTCTGTGAGTGTGTCTGCACATCTGTGTTTGTCTGCACACATCTGTGTGTGTGTACCTGTGTGTCTATGAGCGTGACTGTGTGAGATTGTGTCTGAGATTGAGTGTGTCTGTGTCTGTGTGTATGAGTGCATGTGCACCTCTGTGTGTGTGTGTATCTGTCCATGTTCATCTGTGTACGTGTGTACATCTGCATGCACATATGCATGTGCGTGCAAGAGTGCATGTTCGTGGGTTATGTATATAAATGTACACACCTGTATCCTTGGCTTACTCCTATCAATGCACACCTGGCTCCTCATGCCCACCCAGACATCTGTACAAAGCTACAGATACATCTGTACAAAGCTACAGATACATCTGTGGGTGCCTGTGTGGGTCTGTACACATGTGTGTGTGGCTGTGTCCATATGTGTCTTGCTATGTGTCCGTATGTCTGTCTGTGTGTGTGAACATGCACCCAGGTCCATCTGTCTGCACTGTGTGGGGGTGTGTACGTACCTGTGGCTGTGCTAGGGTGATGCACATCCAGTGCCCCTGGATGGAGGTGTGTACTCAGCCCCTCGGCACAGGGATGTCCCCACGGGGTGTGCAGGATGAGGTCGGGGGCAGCAGCCCCAGGAGTCATGCAGTGCATCCTGCATCCTCCATTCCCACACAAGTGTTTCATCTTGGTTAAGGAGACAGTACCCAATGTTTATTGAGAGAAAATCAATGCCAGATGAATATCACAAATGGAAGCTGCTGCCTGGACCGACATTGTCCCTCTTCCAAAGGACTTGGCATTCAGGGGTTATGACCTCAAGCTGCTTGCCTGCTGAAGGACAGAAGAAATCAGATTACAAAATTATTTTGCTTCTGTTTTCTTCTGTTAATGGGTCCAGCTTATTTCATTATAGACTGTACTGTGAGGTCAGGCTCCACAGGCATTTATTTGCCTTCATCATCTGCACTCGTTTCTGTAGGTGAGCACGAGGTCAGGCAGCTCAGGTGCCCTGTACATGGCTACATCATTCCTGAACCAGCGAAAGTTGTCATCTCCCATTCCCCAGAGCTCTTTTAGCAAGTAAATATTTCTCAGACATGTAAATATTGTAGGACTGGCTTCCAGTGACCAAAGTCTGCTGCTTGAAATGTTTGGATCAATTAGGGTACAACATCCAGCACGGTGTGTGCCCTTGCCAGAGGCAGGTCTGGCCATGCAGGCGCTCGGCAAGGCTCGGATGTCACCCCGGAGCCATCCCTGGTGGCAGACAGGGATGAGCTGGGAGCCCTCCACGGGCACATCTCCTCCCAGCAACACTCCAGCAGACACGGGAACCCTCCTGAAAAGGAAAATCCGCCAAACGGGTCCATTCAGTTTCCCCCTGGAAAGGTGAGCAGTGAAGGGAGCCCAGCCCAGGAATGTTGCTATGTTGGACACACAAAAGACACGCAGGCAGCAGTAGGTCAAGCAGCAAAGATTTTAATTTAATGTTTGATTCTATTCTTATATACATTTTGTACAGAAGGCCAAAGATTGGCCAAAAGGGTCACCACCTTATGAACATCATTGGTGGACTTGACCATCAATCACATTCTTCCTCCTAGAGAAGAAATCTGTAAACACATAGATAAGTTCCAAGAACACAATATTGTTTATGTGAAGCAGTGTGGGAAAGCTGCTGCAAAGGTACAGAATTTCACAGGTAAGAAAATTCAGAGCGACACAGGGAGGTGCAGGGGCGGCCTCGAGGAGCTCTGGGTGCCTCCTTGAGGGCTGTGCACGTTTATGAAGAAAAGCGCAGGTCACCTATCCCCGCAGTCTTGCCTAACTGCATCCTTAGAATTGTCTTCAGTTCATGAAATAAAGCACGTTTTTTCAAACCTTCAAATGGCCTCTGCGGGTGGTCAGGAAATCCGGGAAGGAAATCGGCAGAGGGAGCCCTTTGGGCGGCAGCAAAAGTTTCTGCCTCCCGCCGCTGACAGGACCAGGGAGGAGCTGCAGGGCCAGGACACATCACAGCCCACACAGGGCATGTCCCTGAGCAGGGAAATTCCCTGAGCAGAACTCTCGGGATGGCTTAAAAAAACCCATGGGGCGGGGCCAGGATCTGAACATACTGACCTGGATTTTACACAGCATTGCCCAAACAACCCCCATCAGAACCTGAGCCAGCAGCGGATCCACAGGAATCAATGGCAACATCCCTCTCCCCCAAAAAGTGGCAGACAAGTGAGAGCTGATGGTGGGGAAAAACTGTAGCCCATTAAATGTTGGCTCTTTATTTTCAGAGGTGCAAAATGCTCCCAACACCACTCGGGATATGTGGTGTGTCTGCAGCGGAAGAGAAGAGAGGAACATCAATAATTTCTGCAAGACAATTAATTAGACTCTTTCCCAAGGATAAAGTTTAATCTAATTTCTGCTATTATACTTTGTCTTCATAAAAGTCTGAGGAAATGAATGAGCTTTATACCACCCTCTCACAATAAAAACCTTGGGTTCTCTTGGAAAAAATGAGGGACTAAGCCAAATTGTAGCACCTGCCATTTTTCTCTCAGACCTGAAAAGGTCTCTTTTAGTCTTGAAGTCCATCCCTCTTTTCCCAGTTTTGTCTTTTATTCCGTTTTTAAAGTTTTGAGCAAGTTTTGAGCTTTGGTCCTTTTGCAGAGCAAAGATTAAAATGTGAACTGCAGAGACCCAAAATCCTGGCAGCAAATAGAGAGAAAAGGTGTTTTTTTTTTAAGGTGACCTCATGATCTTTGACCAGTTGATGTTGGCAATGCTGAGCATGCTGCAGAAATGAGGGGCCTTCATGGGAAACACTCCCACAGCAATCCACAGATCCTGAGGCCATTACAAAAACTAGAAAGAGAAAATGTTTATTAGGTCTAGGTATAAAATGTAATCCAGATTTATAGATGATTTTATCTAGTGCTCTAATGAGCTTGGCTCTGGAGATTGGCCCATGTTTAGGCTTGACCCTTCTGAGGCTGCATTATGCAAGAAACAAAATTATTTCATTTTCTATGTGTTTTATAGGCTGCTGTGTTCAAACATCACCACGGCTTGTTTCACTGCAGTATAAATATTTCCAAATCTCCTTAGCCATGAGAGAGGAGGATGACAACAGGGTGCTTTACCTTCCAAGTGTTGACATGTTGATGTTTTAATTCAGGGCAAAAGCTACCAGTCAGATTGTCAAAGCAACACTTGCCCCAAGCAATTTGCGTGGGTTGCAAAAAATTCTTTCTCACCTCCAGGAGCATAAAATCCTTATGGAACTGCATGACACCCCTAGTGTGCTTGTACTTTGTGCCTGCTCTCCACCCATTCTTCTTATTTGCTCCTCTGTTGCAGTGAGAAAACTATCCCAAAGTTTTCTGCCCTTAACGGTTTGATGCCACAGCAATGAAAACGCTGCTGAGCCTGTGTAAACACCTGACGTGGCACAGCTAAACTTCCGGAAAGCTCATCCTCAAAAATGAGACAGCAAAAAACTCCCTGCTCGGCTTTCTGCTCTGCCTGTGCCAATGAGGAAGGAGGGTTCTGCTTCCGAGGCGTGGACAGGGTTTTCGCTGGGCTGGAGGAGGAAAGATGTGGTCATGGGACCTCGCTGAGTCACACCAGCGTCTGACCCGATGTGTCTGGATGATCCTGCACCTCTCCAGAAGCCTCTGGAAGGAGTGTGTGGGATTGCAGTGTGCAGATGGGGCAGCCTGGAGAGCTGTGCATGTTCCCTCCATCACCACACACTGTCCTGCCAGAGCTGGGATGGTACAGGGACCAAACCCTCCCCTCCTCACCAGGAGTGCTGGGACAGTGATGGGAGCCTCAGGCTGGGCCAATGATTTAGGGGAAAATTTCCTCTGGAAAGTCCTCTTCAGCCTCTGCTGTGGTTTGCAAGCAAGGAAGAGATCAGACATTTCCCCTCCTCCACCCCACATTCTTCCCCCGGGGCTTTACTGCAAACATCAGAAGTTTGGACAGAAGGAATATTTCTGGTGATTGTGCCCTCAGAACAAAAACCTCACCAAATATTTTTAAACATTTCTCAGCAGAAGTGGGTGTAGAGTGAAAGCAGAGCACTGAAGGGATGCTAATTGCTCCTTTTTAAGCCTTTCCTCTCTAGCTTGAATTTTTAAACTCCAACAGCTTTTTTTCCCCTGTTCCTTTTACTGTTCCTTTGCTACATCCATCTGTGAAGCCAGTTGCTCAGCACCTGGGGCCAACAAGCCACTTTTTGGGCAGGGATTGCTGTGCTGCTATGGGATCCCTAAGGAATCCTAAGAAAATATCGACACAGCCACTGCTTCGTGCTGAGAATGCCAAAATCCAGATCCACTTACAAACAGAAAGAGAAACTTCTCAAATGGATCTGGGAATACAGCACAGCTCCTCACATGGCATCTCCAGGGGGCTGAGGAATGGGCCAGAGGCAGACCCAGGGCTGGGGGTAATGGGGGAAAGGGAGTCTGAGCTGGAGAAAGGCTTGCCGGGAGGAAATCCCCGACCTCGAGGAGGAGGAGGAGACTCACTGAGTCACCCCTGTCCCGTGATGGGTGAGGTAAGCCAACAACAGACCGGTGAAAGCCTGTTGGCCTTATGTTTTGTAAAAGTGCATTATGTCACACCCAGAAGGCTGAGCGTGACTCAGCATGTCCCACCAGGAGAAATGGATTAAAGTGGACACAGAGGAAAACTCAGATTTCTGATTTTATTTTTGCTCCTTGCTTGATAATTATAAATTATAAATAAATAATTGACAATCAATTAGCCTGGAGACAGAAGTGACATGTAAAGACACAGCAACTTGAGGACAACCCCTGTGCCCTCCAACACAGGCAGGAATGGAGAAGGGAATAGGAATTGGAGCTGTCTGGGACAGCAGCAACTTGGAATCTAACGAATGAATGTGCTGGAGCTGGGTCTCAAAATACGAGTCTCTGGCTTTATAGATGAGACCAAAAGTGGCCCTTGGGGTCCTCAGAAGCAGGAGATGAGATGGGCAGGCTGGAGGTGCTGCTGGGTGAGGCAGATCCAACACTGGCTGAGTGTCCTCCACTGCTTGTCCTGCTTCTGCTGGTGCCACATCAGATTTTATGGAGAAAATAACATTCTTCTACAATGCCAAGTCCTCAGCTTCCACTGACATTTTCACACATAACGATACACAGAACAAACAGGCAAAAGGGAAGGTGAACACAACACGGCCTTGCTTCCTGCCCAAATCTTTCAATATTTCCTGCTGTAAAAGCTGCTGAATCATTTCTTACACAGCATCATCCATGCTTCCACCTGAGTCTGCTGGTGTTTAAACTTGAACCCACTGCTTCATGGTGGAAATATTAGCCATGTCATACCTAGAAATTGAATTTTCTAGAAAACATTTTAACTTAAATGGGCAAACTTTCCCACTGTAAATACTATTTTCCAGGAAATGGTTGCCATTTCAACATTGTCATGCTTATGCCAAAAATGTCTCTACATGAAAGGCCAAGTGTTTTAACATATATATACTTTATGTCAAGAAATAAACTACCTTTCCATTGTGGAAATTAAAATTTATGCTTCTCTTGATTACAGAAGAGGATAAATCATGACACAGTTTCTCCTAAGTTCTTAATATCTTAAAGGAAGAAATACAGCACCAAGAGTCAGAGTGGTCAGGCCCTTGGGTGAGAGGAAATTAACACCAACAAGGAACCTAATAATCATTGATCCATCATTATTTAATTATGCTTGGACAGCACAGATGGTGTGTTCTGCCAGCTGAACCCTCCTGTGGCCGGATTAAGAGGCCTGTCAACTGTATCTGATCTGCAGAAGAATATTGCTGCCAGCCAGCTTGGAAAGGCCACAGCACATCCTCCTTAATGTCAGTTGTGTTTACACCGGTGCCTTTATTTTTAGTCCCCCCCCGTTCCGAACGCGGGGTTCAGGGAAGAGTTATTCACTCCTGCCATGCCCGGCATGCCAGCCGCTCCGGCGGGCGCTGCACGAGCGGGGCTGGCCCGTGGCTGTCACCTCTGTCCCCTGGCCCAGCTGGCCCTGGTGTCACCCACGGTGGAAGGGACAGGCAGGACCGGGATGGCCGAGCGCAGTGCAGGCACTGCCGAGCGGTGATGGAGCCAGGGCAGCCCCGTGCTGTGGCGCTTCCCCACCGCGGCGTCTCGGAGCCACCCCGAGGGTCCCCATGTCGCACCCACTCCCCGCTGGGGCTTTGGGGACCACAACAACCCGCGTCCCCAAACGCTCCTGGCACTGCCCCGGGGCACAAACCCGGGGCCGAACAGGGCAGGGGGCAGACGCGGGAGTTTGTACGTATCCACAGGTTTTCCCGGCTGCGGGAAAACGTGGCTTGACCATTCACGCTGGACGGGGAGGGAGCAGGACCCGAACCAGAACCGGGATCCGGATCTGGATCGGGGGCGGGGCCTGGGCCGGGCGGAGGGGGCGTGGTCACTCAGGGGCGTGGCCACTCGGGGGCGTGGCCTGCGTGTGGCGCTATAAAAGCGCATCCACCGGAGCTGCTGTCGCCGCCGCTCGCTCCGCCCTGTGCTCGTGTTTGCGTTCCGGCTCCCGGCCCCAATTCCTGCTGCGCCACAGCCATGGCGGCGCTGACGGTGAAAGCCTACCTGCTGGGCAAGGAGGAGACGGCCCGCGAGATCCGCCGCTTCTCTCTGCCGCCGCCCGCCCGCTACCGGGCCATCTACGACCGCGTGGCCGAGCTCTTCCAGGGGCTGCTGCGGGCCGGGCCGCCGCCCGCCTTCCGCATGCACTACAAGGGTGAGCGGGCCCGGGGGGTGTCCCGGGGGTGGCGGATCGCGGGGCTCTGGGTACCCCGTTATCCCTCGTGACACCCGAGCGGGCCCCTCATCCTGCGCCTCGCCCTTTCCAGATGAGGACGGGGACCTGATCGCCTTTTCCAGCGACGAGGAGTTGGAGCTGGCGATGCCCTACGTGCGGGATGGCGTGTTCCGTGTTTATATCAAAGGTACGGCCGGCGGGGCTGGGCTGGGCTGGGCGCCTCCTGGCCCCGCTCCCAAAACGGGAGAATCCAGCCCTGACCCTTCCCTGTGTCCTCAGGGGCCTGGTGGAAACCGCGGCCTCTGCGGGGGAGGTTAAGTAAAGGGCGGTGTAATATGACAGAACACGAGTCTGAGGTGGGGTAAACAAACCGCAAGTTTCCGTCTAGCCCTATCAGATGGTCCAGTGCAAGGCTCTGTTGTCATTCTCGTTCCCTGGATACACTAGACTAGTACTGGTATCTTAAATATTCACAACGTGTTAGCCTTAATTCCGCTTTCCCAGTGCGGAGTTGCTGCCTGGTCCCTTAAGTTCAGGTAGATGCCCTCAAAACTTTATCTGCAGTCCATCTAATGAGCCACACCTGTTGTCCCCATTCTCATGTTATGGTTCCTGGCATCCACCTCCCTAATTCCTTCTCCAGAAACATTTTGTTCTTGCAGTGCTTGGGAAGGTAGGATGAGAAGCCAGATGAGGTGATGTGCTATTAATCTAAAATAAGCGTGCCAAAAGATATTTAGGATAAGGCACGCCTGGTTTCAGGAGAAGGTATCTTTGCAAAACCTCTTTGCATGTGGTTTAAGGTCTCTTACATGAGCCCAGCTTAGGTTTGACAGCCAGTGTAAAAATAAACTGACCTAGTAAGTCAACACTGCTCTGACGGGCTGTTTGTGCTTCCTCCTCTGCCGAGCCTGTAAATAGTAACCTGTTCTTGATGCAAAGTTTCCTTTTGCTAACAGAGAAGAAGGAGTGCAAGCGGGAGCACCGCTCACAGTGCAGCCAGGAGCCTCCCCGCAACATGGTGCACCCCAACGTCATCTGTGATGGCTGCGAGGGGCCTGTGGTGGGGACCAGGTTCAAGTGCAGTGTCTGTCCAGACTATGACCTGTGCAGCACCTGTGAGGGGAAGGGCATCCACAAGGAGCACAACATGGTGATGTTCCAAAGCCCGCTGCTTAATCCATTTGAGGTGAGCAAAAATCTATGGAAGGGAACTGATGGGTGGGAGACTCCTCAAATTCAAGTGAGGAGTTCCAGTTGCTCAGAACCCAGTGTCACACAAGTGTCACCCTTTGCAGTGGCTTCCCCGAGGACGCTGGCTCCGTAAAATGCGCCATGGTGTTCCCCCCTTCCCCTGGATGCACTGCTGGGGGTATCCCGGGCCTGCAGCTCCCTGCCAGAGCTCGGAGCAAGCCGAAGCCACCGCTGCAGCCCCCAGTGCACCTGCTGCAGAAGGTGAGAGGAGATGCCCTGTCAGACAAGGTGGTGGTGGAGCCTCAGGCTGGCTGAGGTTCTGCAGCACAGGGTAGAGTCTCTGTGGGAAAATGAACAAAGGAACTAACCTAATTTGCTTGAAATAATTGGCACCTTTCAGCACAGAGTATGATAACTTTAAGGTGTGCTTGTGTCCACGCAATCAATGAGGAGGCAGATAAAGTATCTGGAACCCAACCAAGCAGTGCTGTTAGGTCAGTCATGTCACTATTCTCCAGATCTGCCTTTCAGCATGGCTAATGAGCCATAACAATGCTAATGCTGGCTTTCTGTTCCAAAGGTAACTCAGTTAGTTTTTCTCTGTAGTGCTTTGTTCCGTAATGTGAGTGGCAGGAATGAGCACTAAGCTCCTGTGGGGACACACCCTCTGCAGGGACACACCTTGGTGCCCTTTCCCTCTGAGCTTGTGTGTGCTAACAAGAAATTGTTTTTCTAGAAGCTTCTACTAACAGCCAGCCTCAGGACCCCAATGTCACCTTCCTAAAGAATGTTGGGGAGAGTGTTGCAGCTTTTCTGAGCCCCCTGGGTAAGTGACCTACAGTTCGTTACCAGTCCCTGAGACTGGCTTACAGGTCTGTTGAACAGGATCAGAAGTGTTGTGACTGGTCTTGGAACTATCTCCTGCCTCCTAAGCCTCAATGGCTTGATTTACACTTGGATACTAAAAATGCTTAGGCTTAGAACAGCCAGTCTACTTTTTCTTTGAGAGAAAATGAGGAAAGATTTCATGAATGTGTCAGCACTGTAACACTAACTTCAAGTCAGTGATGACTCTGGACTTTGCCTGGTTTATGGGGACATAGATATAACTTCTGTCCTGGTCCTCTAAGTATATGGCTTGTCTGTGTAGAGGAAGATGACTATTTGGTGCTTAGCTATTCTTTATTAAAGAATGCTTTGCATTTTAATTCTTGCATGTTACAAGCAAATTGTAGGATGACAGAAACCTTGAGTGTAGAGCAGGATTGATCCATTTAGGACTATGCTTTGAAAAAACCTCTTAAGACTCTGTCCACTTCAAATGCTTTTCTAGGTATTGAAGTTGACATTGATGTGGAACACGGAGGACAGAGAAGCAAAGTGACTCCCACTTCTGCCAACCAAGAGAAGACCAATGCTGAGGCAACCAGCAGTGCTCCAACCCAGAATGTTCAGACCAAAGCAGACTGGAATAACACAGAGTCTGCTACGCAAGTGAATGTCCTTGCAGAGCAGATACAAGACATGGTGGTAGATCCTGTGCCCACACAAATGGAAGATGGCAGCTTCCACTCCCAGGTAGGAACTGACAGTAATTGAATATAATCACTTCATGGAAATGTTCACTCCCACCATGCATCCCAGCATGCATGGTGTGAATGAATAATGAGATGAGAGTAGATTTAATGATATACAGCACCTCTTAAACCATAAAGGTTTACAGCAAAGGTGTATATTAAGGGCAAATAGGAGTGTGCATCCTGCCTTGGAAAGCACTGCAACACCTGGACCTTTTTTTTCCATTTCAGGAACACAGTGAGTCTAGCAGTTCATCAGGGGGCGAGGAGGACTGGACCCACTTATCATCCAAAGAAGTGGATCCTTCCACAGGTGAACTGCAGTCTCTGCAAATGCCAGGCACAGATGGCCCCAGCACCCTGAATGTGCCTCAGGGTCCTCCCCAGCCAGGACCTACAGGACTGCGAGAAGCTGCTCTCTACCCACACCTCCCCCCAGGTAGGAGAGTGTGTGCAGGTTTCAAAACTAAGTAACTTCGGCTCGGGAACTGCCAACTTGGCCTGACACAAGCAGACTTGTTTTAGCCAAACCTGTCCCTGACTTGGGCAGGTTTGGCAGCTCTTGCACTCTGTTAGATATGATCAGGTGGTTCCTCTCTTGTATGTGGGCTGCTAAGTCTTAACCAGATGTCTGACCTTAGGCTAATATGCTATTTGAGCAACACAAAATAGGTGCTGTCCTCTGTCATGTCCTTGCTCTGTACTGCTTGAGAGCCTTTTAATGCAGGATGTGGACCAATACGGCCTGTGGCTTTAGGGCAGCACTTTTCTGGTGGGAGCCAGTAACAGTGTCTAAGGCCCCTCAACTGAGATGAGTAGCCAGGCCAGCTGAGACTGACTAAGCACTTTCCTTAGCTCTGACTCTGTACTGTTTATCTCAAACATCTGCACTCCTGGGAGACAAGAGGATGTCTCCTCCTCTCAAAGAGTGCTGTTAAAGCCTTTCCTGGTTTTGCAATTACATGAAATAGCTGAAATCTAACCTACTTGTCTTTTCACAGAAGCTGACCCTCGCCTCATCGAGTCCCTGTCCCAGATGCTCTCCATGGGCTTCTCCGATGAGGGTGGATGGCTCACTCGGCTCCTGCAGACCAAGAACTGCGACATTGGGGCAGCACTAGATGCCATCCAGTATTCTAAGCAGCCACCTCACTTGTAGTAGTAACAAAAAGCACTTTTCTAGCTAAAAGCAGATAACGCAGCACGAGTTAATTGTGGTTCATCATTCTTCTTACTCTGGGTTTGTCTCACGTTCTTAAGTGCTTGTAGAATGGAGGACAAATAAATACTACTGCATGTGATGTGTCTGTGTGAGCATTTCAGAATCACAGCTATGTTATTTATGGATGAGGCTGAAAACAATGCAGCCCAGGACTCTGTTTTTGCACATATTTTGGTGCACATTTACGAAGAGAAATCCCAATACTTTGCTGGCTCTGGAGCTTGCTTGCAGCTCTGGAAGAAAGAGTTGCTATGGGAGATTTCAACAAAGATGGAGTTTGGGGGAAGAGAGGTGTAGTTTCTAAGGAGGAGTCAATCACAGAAGTTAATTGTACAGGCCAGGCATCCTTAAAGCCTGGGAGCTTTCTCTCCCCAGGCTGACCTACTTCCATTCCTATTTCTAGCTGCTGAGGTTGCTAGACAGCACTGTAACCTAAGAACAACAGTCTCTTCCTCCCCTTCCCCCCAAACACAACCATCAAGCAAGTAAACAACTTTAATAGTGCAGTTCTCTATGGCTTTGAGTAAAATCACCTTTAGTTCAAAACTGTCTCAGTAAACAACATATCAAATGCATTAGAACAACGCCAAAACTGAGCTCAGAGATCATCATCAAAGTCCTCACCTGTGCAGAAGAGCTGCTCATTAGAAGGGCTGCTCAGCTTTGGCCCACTGTTAGAGTTAACAAGGGTGTTTACCCTCCCTGTGGTATCCAGGCAGCACCTTCCTGCAGCGGTCCCTGCAGCAGCTCCCACCCTCAGCACCTGGCTGTGAGGTTCTCTGAGCACATCCCCAACTGAGCACCTGCTGCTGGGCAGTCTCAAGGCCAGATCTTCAGTGCCAGCAACACACTTTTTAAATTCAAAACCTGTACCCTGAGGCAGAGTTCTTCCAGCCTGTCCTGAGCACCTCCAGGCCCCACCAGCAGTGGTGCTGTCCAGCCCCACACCGCCACTGTCCTGCTGCAGTGCCACAGTCATTGCAGCAGCATTTTCACTGGAGTTGTCAGATAATGGAAGATACTTTGCCCACTTGGATGGTTTGGTACAAGCAGTTTGGGGCTGTGTATTCTCCTCAGGCACTACAGACTCACAGATAGCAGGAACCACACTGCCTCCAGAACCAGCATCTCCATCATGTCCATCAGGCATTGCTACAAAGCATTTCTTGTGCTGTAAGAAGGGAGAGAACTTGGTTATAAATGCAGCATAGAAGCATTAAGGGTGGCATTGGCTTTGCTTAAATAAAACCTTTCAGAGAGAAACCCCCAACACATTTTTTCCTCCCCAGTCATTCACTGGCTTGCTTGGAGAAGAGCAGAGAAAGACTCATAAAAATTCAAAATTATGATGATACAAAAGAGGACAGGAGCATCTTCTATAGCTAAAATACCTCAGTGGTCTTAACTTTTTTGGCTCGACTGCCAAGCTGAGAAACTCCACATTCTTCTGCATACTCTGGAGCATCATTGGAGAGGGAATGCTTCAGGTGTTTCCTGGCCAAGAAAACCATTCACAAAGAGGACAGGTTCGATCCACTGTGATTCTTTTCACAGATCACCAGAGAGGTTCATAAAATGCATGGCCCTTTATCCCCAGATACCACATCCCTGCTCAGCTCAGGTCATACAGTGCAACCTGCACCTTAGCCCAGATCTCAGAGATGAGCTTCCTCCCACACCTCCAAATCAAGTGTCACCACTCGGGGGGCAGGAATTGCAAAACTGAATTTGCAAAATGTTCTCTCTGTACCTTTGCTCTCCCACAGTGTTCTTTCTCTGGGAACAGAACTGTTGCCTTTCCAGAGCTGCCTCCTCCTCGTCCTCTTCCTGATCCTCACTCTCCTGGTCCAGATATTTACTCCAACGACTGCCTTCTGTCCTTCCCTCCTACAATACTGGAGAATTACTAAAAACAGCCAAACATGGGGGTTCTCATTTTTGGTATTGTTACACATGTGCCAAATGCCTCAAATCATGAATCAGTTCAGCCCCTGTATCACATTCTCAGGTTCAGTCCCCAGTAGTTTCTGTGCACATCTCCCTGTTTCTCTGCAGGAGCCTCTCTGATCTGATACACCATTCCAGCTGTCTGAACCATATAAAGGGATCACTGGTTTCACTGGGATTCACCCAGAACAGAATGGTTTTGTACTTACCTCAGCTTTGTAGGGATCTTACCTGCTGGACTGAACTGTCCTCATCTTGTGCTGCTCTATTTTTGCTGTCATTTACAGAGTCTTCTACACACCTAAAATAGAGGTTTAAATTGCAATTTCTAGAACACAGTCCTGTCTGTTGATTTACAGGCTTCAAATCACCCAGTTAGAGCACAAGAGTTTGAATAGAAAGCATGGATAGGAACACTAGATAGGAGACATATCAGAAAAAACAGGATCTATGGAAAAACTTATACCAAGTAAATGATTTGCAAGATATATTGCACAAATACTTGATTAAGTCTAATTAGAAGCTCTAGTTAGAGCCCTCCTTGTTACTATACAGAGTTGCAAGTTTGATCTAAAACCACTAATTATGAAATGATAAATTTTAATTGATCTTAGCTAGGGATGTAAGTGTTTGTTTGGTACAACAATTTAAACTCACTGATTTAATCCCATGAAAGCAAGGAAAAGGGAAGTTGTTTCATAATGTTTTGAATTTCACAATTCTTTGAGAATAAAAATAGCAACACTTTTTGATAAAGTGAACAATGAGTTTTCTTCCCCAAGCTTAATTGTGAAGCACTGTGTAATCACAACTAAGTTACGTAACTACCCTTGACCGATGTCTGAAAATAACTTAGAGTAAAAAGAAGGCTGGACTGGTTCAAGACCACTTCAAGATTAGATGATTTATAAACAGATTCAGAAATGAAATAAACAGGAAGGTGCTACTCAGATTTTCCAGCCCAGCAGGAATTACACCGAAGTGTTTGCACTGAACAAGTCTTTTATCAATAGCAGCAGTGATTACTCAACAGATTCACAGTGTGAACCCCTTAAATGCCAACAGTTAGGCAGCAACTTCTTTAAATGGATGTTTTCTGAGGATGTAATCTGATGAAGACTGTAATCTGTAAAAGGGACATCACAAACGGTACATAAGAAAGATCAAATAAAAAAAAATCAAAACCTAACACAACAAACCCAAAACCTATTATTGTGTACATATTAATGAGTAAAGGCCTGACCAACACAAGCTATTGATCACCTATAGTTATCTGAAAAAAATCTTGATCAAAAGAAACATGCTGAGACACTAAATCCCCAAAAAAGAGCTTGTTCCTATGAGGGGAGGCCAAAACCAGCACGGTCAAGGCCTTTCCACAGGCCACAAAACCTTCCCGTGGCCTGCTCATGTTGGCCCCCAGTGTGTGAAGATGCACATCAGCTGCAGCACATCGAAAGCAAGGAGCAGGTAAAGGATAAATAAATAAACGCTGTACCAAGATGTCCAACCAAGCGCCTCCTCCGCTTCCCCCTGCAGCAAGTTCAGCTTCTGGACGTGCCGCCTGCACTCCAGGCCCGAGCCCTGCCCGTAGACCTGCACAGGATGAAGGAGGACAAGGCTGAGGGAGCGGCCAGAGGGGCACAGGGCGAGGAGAGGCGACAGCCCCGGTGTCACCCAGGGCCCGCACAGGCGGCACAGGGGGCAGGCCGCCCTCACCTTCTGCACGGCCTGCCGCTGGCCGCACACGCTGCAGCTCCACCGCCGGCTGCGCTTCACCTGGGGGGGCACAGAGGGGTCGGTCAGGCCCGGAACACAC